>VDFB02000015.1:129950043-130550043 GCA_007258455.2 Sequoia sempervirens | reverse complement strand
ATTCATGAGGCTCGGGTATTTCTAGGGACCTCAGATTACCCGAGTGAAGTAACGTTTGGGTAATCCGATCCTGCTTGGAATCTCTGAAGCATAAGCTCAAGATTCGACTAAGTGTTTATCTACCAAAATTGGGGCTAAGGCTGGTCATGAGACTTGGATAATCCGAGGGGGCTCAGATTCTTCAGGCAGATTGGAGCTCGGAAAATCCGAGCTAGCTCAAAATTTTTGGATTTTGCTTGAGATCACCATTTTTGCTAAGTGTCAATTCTTAATTTCTTCAAATCAATGAAAGTTAAACCTCTAATCCTCCTAGGATTGAATTATCAACATCTCAAGATGGATTTCAATCAAACAACTTGTTTCACAATCATCGATGTCAATCATTTTTTATCGAACTCATAAACATCAAAACTAGGGTTTCGAACAATCGCTCAAAATAGGGAGATGATCCAAAATTTTGATTCCAAACACACAAAAAGAAATCAACAAATGAGTTTTAAGAGTATTCAATGAATTTTACCCCCTAAAACATTCAAATCAAAACCCTATTTCCATCTTTCAAAGCGAACCCTTAAAGAAACAAAACCCTCACTGGAAAAACAAGAAATGATAACCATAAAGCCCCCTAAATTCGACAGATTAATAGCCAACCAAAGAGAAATCTAAAAAATCAAGCATAAGATGTATCAAAATCACCAAGAAACATCAAAAACCTACTTTGAGATGACGCTCGACAAAAGAGGATGCAGAGGCAGGCCGCTAGAGATAAATCTCAAGCCCTAGAGTGATCACCTGAAGAGGACAAATCTGATGTTGGAGTCTGAATTGAATGTAAGCTAGTGGATACTCTTCTCAGTTTCAAGCTTTCAAGAATATAGAATGATCAAATGAGTGACTAAATCCCATTTTATTCCCAGATTGACCCTTTAAACTCATTAATTGTGAGCAATAAATGCTCAATCGTACATTCTGCAGAAATCTCAGAAATACATGGGATTGGACTTGGGTAATCTGAGGTATCTTGGATTACTCGGCTGGATTAAAGCTCGGGTAATCTAAGGTACCTCAGAATTACCAAACTTCCTTCACACTTAGCCAATTTTTCTCTAATTCCACTTTTCTGAGCATGGGTCAATCTCAAAGAGCTAGAAAAACACATGAAGTTGCAAATTGACATGTCAAATGCAGATTTAATGCTAAGCACATGGGTGAAACATGACCAATACCAAGAGATTTATCCCTTAAGGGGATGAATTTAGGACCCTACAAAAATGAAGAAGCAAACAAAGAAAGAAAAGAGGGTCCCTGCTTTCAGCGGGGCATGTGTGCGAAAATTGCACATCAGTATGCAAGGTTGGATAAGTACTTGATACAACAAGGATTCAATAAAGGTACCATATATAGTAATCTTTATTTCAAAGTTGAAAAAGATCAAATCTTGATTGTGGTTGTGTATGTTGATGATATAACCTTTGGAGGAAATAAAGTTATGTGCAAGAAATTTGTAGAAGAGATGCAAAAAGAGTTTGAGATGTCTATGTTTGGGGAGATAAATTTCTTCCTTGGGTTGCAAATCAATCAGTTAGAGAAAGGAATATTCATTTCACAATCAAAGCATGCCAATGAAATATTGAAGAAGTTTGGAATGGAAGATTATAAACCGCTATGTACTCCTATGGTTATTGGTTGCATGTTAAGTAAAAATGATGAATCTCCTAAGGCTGATTAGAGAAAGTATAGATCAATGGTTGGAGGAATACTACATCTAACTGCTACTAGACTAGATATCATGAATGTAGTTTTTCTTGTGGCTATATTTCAAGAAGATCCTAGAGAGTCACATATTGCAGCAGTGAAGAGGATATTCAGATACTTGAAGGGCACTCTGAAACATGGTTTGTGGTATCTAAAGGATACTGATTTCTCTCTGAGTTCTTATACAAATGCTGATTGGGAAGGTTGTGTGGATGACATGAAAAGTGCAAGTGATGGTTCATTCTTTCTTAGATGTAGATTGGTGTCTTGGATAAGCAAGAAGCAAGACTCAATGTCTTTATCTACTATAGAGGAAAAATACATTGAAACAACATCTTGTTGCACACAAGTGTTGTGGATGAGGCAAACCTTGAAGGATATCAAAGTGGTATATGATGAACCAATTTTTATATTCTGTGACAATACAAGTGCCAATAACATTTCAAAGAATCTAGTGATGCACTCAAGGACAAAACATATCTCAATTCAATATCAATTTTTGAAAGAGAAGGTTGTTGAGAATGAAGCAAAGCTTGAGTATGTGCCTACAAAGGATAAAGTTATTGATATATTCACTAAGGCTCTTCCTAAGGATAATTTTGAGTATCTTTAGGAGAAGTTAGGGGTTATTGCTCCTCCTTTGAGCTAGATGCATAAGGACATGCATCTGTCAGGTGGATTTCAAGATTCATTCCTTGTTTTGGATTGATGTTGGAGGCTACCTCTTAGGGGGAGTAGGTAGTTCGCTTGTTGGTTATTGCAGTTAGGGGGAGTAAGTTTTGGTGCAGGTTAGTGTTTTCCTTTGTCAAATGTTTTAAAGGATATGTGTAGTGGTTGGGACAATTTGTTGTGTGCTCCTAAGGGGGAGTATGCAAAGTAGCAAAAAGGAAAAGATGTTGTAGAGTGGGTACAAATATGTATGTTTGATGTCAAAGGGGGAAAGAGATGCAAATATGTTTCCCTTTTACATTGATTTCAAAGGGGGATAAAGGAAGCAATGTGAAAAAGGAACAGTTAAGAAAGGGGGAGAGAGAGAGTAATATGAATAGATCAGTTGAGAAAAAGAAAAAGTTGGAATGGAGCAATATGTTGGTGATCAAAGTTGTTTGTTGTTGTTGATGATTTTTCACATCATGTGTTGCCATCAATGACAAAGGGGGAGATTATTGCAAGTATGAGTAGTTGGTGTGTCATTGATTTCAACAAGCTTATGTTTTTGTTGCCATTAATGTCAAGTAGTGATGGTTGATAAGTGGTGATGTTGCTTTGATTAGTTTCATTATGTTGTCATTAGTAAGTGCTACTGGTGTTAATCTCTAGTGTTGCTTTGATAGGATTTTGGTTTCTTTGTTAAGCTTTTGGATGTATAGTTGAGTTGCAATTGGTTTAATGGTGATGAGGAAGTATTGAAGATGATGAGTATGTATCTCTAGTACTTGGTTTCCAAGTGCTTTTGAGAAAATTTGAATAAAAAGGGAAACATTGTGTTGTAGAGGTGTTCTGGTATATAGAGTGGTGTTATAGTTTTGCTCTGAATATATTTTTTGTTGAAGATCTTCTTGTGTGGTTCAAATATGTTGGTCGGAGGTGTTCAGAGGTTCTATATCCAAGATTTCTTGGTTTGGATCGTTGTGCAGAGAGAGTTGTTTTCACCAATGTGTGAATTGTATATTATAGTGGTGATTAAGATAAATGGTTTTGTTCTGCATTTCTCCACAGTTTGGTTTCTGGTCTTGCGGTTCTGAAAGTATGTTGATAAGGTTCATGTCTAATTTTAGTCAAAGTTGTTCATGGTTTGGTGCTTTGAAAGTTGGTTTGTTGAGTTATGGTGTGTGGAAGTTTATCTGGGTGAACAAGATGAGTTTATTCATGAGGTGAAAGTTGTTGTGAAGGAACTTGTTGGATTTGAGTGTGTTTGTGGAATATTCTAGATTGTGTTCAAGTGATGTCTGGTGCCCATGAGTCATCTTTGGATTTTATGAAGTGTGTACTTAAATGTTAATATTGTTTACATAGGTTTGACCGACCTTGGGTGTTTATGCTAATTGTGGATTTTCTTCAATGATTGTGGAAGCATGTCGTGGTGTATATGAATGATTTAGTTCTGAATTAAGGTGTGATGTGGTCTACCTTTATTCTTTTCTACTGCGAGAACGCTTAGTTCTAACCTAATTTGAATTTGCATGGCTGAGGTGCATAGCCAACCTTTGTGAATGTTTTCAAGGTTGAAGCATGTGTTGATGAAAAATTAAGAGTGTATAGTGTGTGATGTGAATTGTAGAGTTGTGAAGTGTGAATTTGTGAAGTGTAGTGTGAGCTTTAATGAGTTAGACTACTGAAAGCAGTAACCAAAAGGTGTCTACAATCTTCAGGAGGACTATGAATGTGGTTGTGATGTTGTGGTGGAATTTCTTATTGCATTGAGATGGATTTCACACTGTAACATTCTTCTTTCTTCTTTTTTCTAATTTGGCAGTGAGACCTTCTTTCTTTTGGGCAACGAGCCCTCCAGTAGTGAGCCTATTGTATTCAGTGTTGCAATTAATTTATATTATGAGCTAATCCTCATTGTGGATTTTTCCTTCTTGTGTTTTCCACGTAAATATGGTGTTATATTGTGCATAGTGTTGACGTGTTTCAGTTTCTATTATTTGCTTTCATGGTTAATCAGTTTAACAAATTAAGGGTTAATTAAGTTGATGTAGATCTGAATGTGTATAAGAGTTTTGAAGTTTTAATGTACAAATGATTCAACCTCCCTCTTAGGTGTGTTATGCATTCGACACGTACTATTTTTGTGGGGTCCAAGGTCCGCTTTCCCTAGTGGGGGTTCTTGGGTAGTGCCCCCAAAAGTCACTTTTATGTATATTTTATTATTGTAAATCTGGACCATTCATCATTGGGTCTCAGATCTAACGGTAGATATTTTTTTGGCTTGTCTTGCCCTAGAAGGCAACCCTATTTTATGAGGGCATTGTATTATGATTGTGCATTTTGATGTATTTTGAGAGTCTAATAGTGGTTATGTTTCCTTTGGATCTCTAGTTGATGATACTCATTGTTGTGCATGTTTTGCACACATGCCTCGCCATAGGAAGGGACCCCCTCTTTTCAATCCTGATGGGCTACTTTTCTCTCATCTCATTTTGTGCCCTTTTGTGGAGCCTAAGTTGGTCATGTGCCTTGAAATGATCAAACACCCCTTGACCAAATTCATTTTCCTACCTAAATTTCGCTAAGTCTTTTTCTTTTGCGGAACTTGGCTTGCGGGTTTCCCTTGGTCTTTTGCCCCGACATCCTCCAAGACTCACGAACCTACAACTGTGGGTCATCACTCATGTTTCATTGATGATTAGGGACTAACGCCCAACTTCTGCCCGCATGGCGGGCTCCACAATTAGTTTCTCCATTCGAGCCTTGACCAAGCATCCAAACGAGCGAGAGATTCCACATCTCACCTAACCTGGGTCCGCCATACAAAGAAATCAATGCATGCTATTAATGGAAATTGGCCTATAAACACTACTCCATGCCCTTCATTTTACCTGGGGTGTTCGAATTTGAGGGAGAAACAAAGTCCCCCCTTCCTTTTCTACTTTTTGCCTTGCTCCTGTTGACTTGGACCCTACTCGCATGCTTCACGTTTTCCATCATTTTTTGACTTTGGGGACAAGTTGCCTATGGATTTGGGATTTTTTTGTGATGCCTAAGTGAATTTCCAAGGTTTCGTTAAGTTTTGGGATGTTGCATAAATTTCATGTCGGGTCATCGTCCCTCTGTCCCTAGGTTGTCATCCCTCTGACATTGTCGAGACTTCCTTGTTAGGCCGTTGTCCCTCCGTCGCCATCGGGACTTCCTTGTCAGGTCGTCATGTACTCATTGACATTTCAAAAGGGCAACGACCCTTCGACTTCCTCCTTCTAAATCTCTGCATTTCCGGAATGGGTGCAAACTTCAAGTTTTTATCATCTAGGGACAATCAAGTGAGTGACTTCACATGCCCAAAGGGGTTTGGATCAAATTTTCCATGTGTTTAGACATCACAGAAACTCCCTTTTGGGCCGCCATCCCTCTGTGGTTGTTTGGGAACATCCCTTTCAGGTCCTTGTCCCTCTGTGGCTATTTGGGAACTTCCTTGTTGGGCCACCCTCCCTTCGTCGCCGTCAAGACTTCCTTGTCGGGCCGCCGTGTGCTCATTTTCGTTTCAAAAGGGAGGTGACCCTCCGGCTTCCCCCTTCCAAATTTTTGCATTGTTCAAAATGAATCAAATATTAAGGAAGTATGTCTTGGCACTCTTTCTACCCCTTTTCCCATGCACAAAAATTGAAAAATCTTAAATTTTCTAAGTTTTGTGAAGTTTCAGAACTTCCTTGTCAAGCCGCCATCCCTCCATTGCTATCGGGACTTCCTTGTCAGGCCGCCGTCCCTCTGTGGCCATCTGAGAAATTCCTTGTCAAGTCGTCGTCCCTCCATGGCCATTTGGGAACTTCCTTGTCAGGTCGTCGTCCCTCTGTGGCTATTTGGGAACTTCCTTGTCGAGCCACCGTCCCTCCGTGGCCATTTGGAAACTTCCTTGTTAGGCCACCGTCCCTCCGTGGCTGTCCGTCATCTGCCTTCCATCCGCCTTCCATCCCCTGTCCACCTTCCATCCGCCATCTACCTTCCATCCGCCGTCTGCCTTCTGTCTGCCTTTCATCCGCCGTCCATATTTCATTCGTCGTCTGCCTTCCGTCTACTGTCTGTTGTCCGTCCGTCGTCTGCCTTCCGCCGACCGTTCGCCATTCACCCATCGTCTATTGTCCGTCGTTACTCCACCCTATGGCGCCCACACCCTTGAGCACGCATTAATGTTTGTGGTCCAAATGAGCTCCAAATTTGAATATTATGATATTTTGATGATGCATGGATGGATCTAACAAGGAGTTTGTAGGATTTGACTAGCATTTTCCTTGATTTGTGTATGAAAGCACTTACGACACTTCATGTATGCAGGATTCAAGAAACATGCTGCGGGTCTGTTGGGGAGGCCCATTGAAAAAGCTGAACAAGGAAAAAGCACATTGCTACTTTCACCATTCATTTTATGCTCGCCTCTCCCCTTAGCACCCATCAATAGATCTAGCATTAGGAGGCCTATGTCAAGGAAGTGAGTGAAAAATCTATAAAAGGTGGCCTTGAAGGTGGTGGGAGGGAGTGGTTGTTTCCTCCCTCCAAACAAACGATCACGATCCATCAGGAGCTGTCTCATCAGATCGTATGATCCATTTAACAACGATGCAAGGCTATAAATAGGGTTCTTTTGATTGATTGAGGAATGTTATAAATCCATCAGGGGAAGAAGGCAGCCTTCAAACAGTTTCTGCTACAGTGAAAAGGGCAATTTGCTAAATGACAAAACTCCTACAACACTTGGGCCCTAGAAGACAAAATAGGCTAAGGACAAATGATGTATTTTAAATTGTTGGATAATGGGGGGTAGGTGAAACCCTAATGTAAGGAAAATTTGAGCCACACAATGTAATTCTCATAGCCATTCATTTGGGCTTTGGAAAACTATAAATAGGGGTCCCCCCCTCATTTGTAAATGGTTGGAAAACTGGTGTAAATACATTCTGCAGCAATAGAAAGCAACATTGCATGATCTATGGGTGTTCCTTACGAGTTTTCTCATTATGTGTGCATGGTTTTACTTCCCTATTAGTTTTAGTTGTTAGTTTCTTGAGTGGAAGTGATGATGGTGATTGTTGTTTCAGTATTTGATGAATTCCCAAGTCATGCTTTTTGTGGTTTATTGATGATGAACTACTTTTTAAAGCTAGTTTGAGCTTCCTTCCTTTATTGCTGCAAATTATTTTGATTGCATGTGCATGATGTGTGTCTGTAATCTAAAAATCTGCAGTACTTTGAAGATGGCACTAGTTTTGTGTAACTATAGGTTCCTCTTGGCCAAGCAAAACCTAGTTTAGGGAGTTTTTCTACTGTAGCAGCCTCCATGATCACTGTTCATTCATAGTTTCAGGTCTAGGAACTTCCTCTCTTCCCTGCCCTTTTTTTATTTTTATTTTTTAATAAGTAGCCTATGCTAAGGTTCATTTCACATTGTAAATTCAAATCCAATGATAAAATGGAGTCCAATATTGTTGTTTGAACTTGCAACAACTGAACAACAATTTCTACACCTTAAGAACTCCATTTGCAGACCTAATCCCCACGCTTTGTAACTTATCCGTAAGTCCGCCTTGTGATTCCAGCAAATCACATGAATCAACTGAGGTATTCCAAGTACTATCAAGACTTGACATTAGAGACCTTGAGATAGTGTTCTGCAATTTGATTGTGGAAGATTGTCTTTCAAGAGAGGTGATGCGTCTATGCATTACCTATGTTGAGAAGTGCATAAAAAACAAAAGAACAAAATTGGTGCTAGAAGGAGGGCTTGGCATGTTGAGGCTATGAAGTTGAAAGTTGGGAGTTGAAAAGAGCACTTAGAAGAAGAAATCTGAGATAAGGAGATCTCTTTTAATGCTGAAACTTAAAATCAAAATTTTTTGAAGGCAAACAAGAGCTGAGTCAAAATGGAGCAACATTTGCAAGTTAACATCACTCAACTGCATGCAGATCTAAACAAGAGATTGAAGAAACCATTGTAGCAATTTGTATTGGCAGACAAATGTAGAATCCATGGTACATGTAGGCACAATGAATTGGGATGTTTGACTTTCTTGAGTAGAATCGAAAGAGTCTTGCAGGGAGAAATTCCCTTTTTGGGAAATCTACTAGCCTTTAACCCTTGCAGACCCAGAGGAAGAATTGACAACCATCACAGCCAAGGAATTCAAGGAGCTAATCCAAGAATATTTGGGCAAAAAAGGTGGACCGAGATTGGAGGAGGTACTGATGACAAGTTGGTGCAGATTTCACAATGCACCTCAACTCCGAATTCACTTGCTTGTCATGCATGAACATAATCACTCAAGCCAGGGGCTGTTTGAATGAGTTGGAGCAGCCAACTATCAAGGAGGATGAGTCATACCATGAGGCCAAATATTTGTCAACATCAGGAGGACAACACATTGAAGAGGAACCAAGGGATTCAACACAAACTAGTGCTGGGACAACGAACGTTGAATCTGAAAATGAAAAGGAAGGAGATGATTTTTGTAGGACAACAGAAAGCTTTGATGAAATTTCAGTCGGAAAGAGGTTAGAAATCCTTTCCTCTATAAAACAAGAGCATTCCTCCAATCTAGAAGAGGAGCCATTGGAAGTTGAGGATGGGCCAACAAAGTCTGCAATAGTGTATGCTGGGGCAGCCAATGAAGATGTTGAAAATCAGAAAGAGGAAAAGGTTGAAAACCTTGGGACAACAAAGAATGATGGCAAATAAATAAGTGATATCAGGTTAGAGGACCTCTCCATCTACAATGACAGCAATCAAGCATCCAAAAATGAAGATTTGGAAGAGTGGGAACAACCACTCGCTGCGACTGTCTACTATCCACCTTCCTTCCCAAATGATGATGAGGACCCAATAGCGGAAATATATGACCAACTTGTCTTCAGATTGGCAAAGGATTGGTCTAAGTTGAGATATCAAGTGGATATGGAAGTATTGTTACTCCTGAATTGGTGTAAGCTCCATGATTCATCACATTCTGAGTTTGCATGTGAGCTATTCCAAGAAGCTGTCAAACAAGTTAGAGGACAAGCAGAGCAGCCAAGTGCCTGACCTCCTCTACTTGCTGTCCAGATCGAGGAAGAAGACCAAAAGCCTGAATCTAGTGATGACTCATCTGAAAGTGGGCCTCAAAAGGATATTGGGACAACAATAGAAGAAGGACAACAAAGTAGTCCTGAGCTTCCAAACGATGAAGTGGAGTAGATAGGAATGTTACCCAACAATCACCCAAGGTCCTTCCCCTCTATAGAACATTTGTACGCGATGGATGATAGGATTTGTAGAATACTTTCAGGGGTGGATCGCTTAGCATACATTGATCCCATTGAAAAATGAGTGTCTCTTGCTATTTTCCTCCCACTTGGAACCATGCCACAAGGGTATATCAGTGCAACAGAGGAGTACATCCCAGATGTTAGCAGCGATGAAGACATACTACCCGAAACTCCATACAACGAAGCATTAGAGTTTCTAGATTGGGAGAGGGGTTCCTTCTCTGTCTATAGTGATAGTGAACAAGAGGAGACAAGTGAGCATCACAAGGAGATACATGAACATCAAAGAGAAGAAGACAAAGGCGAAGGTGCTGAGATGGTTGCCAGTAGAGCTGAAGCACCCGTTCGACTACAAGATGCAACTTGGAGTCCTTCTGCCTTGGTCATTGCTAATCCTCCTCCACATTTGGAGGGTAGTAATGAGACAGATTCGTGCATGTCATCATCTCATGACATTGAAAATCATAAAGATAAGGTTGACACTTGGGAAAGGAAATGGGATAGTGTGCTGCCTTTTGAAGACATCAATCAAGTGGACACCAGGTTCGCAGAAGATTAACGAGATGAAGTCTATCTCCTCAAGGAACAGCCGATAGGTGTTACCAATCCCACATGAAGATTGGAAGGGGTGCTTATTGCCCTGTTCTCCTAGCCTTATGCAAGCTTAATTTACGAAGTGTTGCACCCTCAACTGTGCCTACTTGAGGTTGTCGATGCAATGATCAACGATGTGGTGCTCAGTCTCGACTGTCAGACGTTGCCACCTTCACATGACGACATCCAGGTTCTATCCTTCCCTAATCATATGAATACTTACAGCTGCATGTTTCATTTTGATTATGGTAACAAGGGAAGAAAAACATGTTTATGGACTAACCATGGGTTTAACGAACCCCCTCAATTGTTGATTTTCCCTAACTATGTGATTAAATTTGAATGTTGCGATAATAAACTTCCTTTTTCTGAATATAAGGATAAATATGCATGGTTAAGAACTACAATGATCGCTTGTTTTCTTGTGCATGCACCGTGAAATTCAATGGGTGTGAGTGTCGGTTTTCCTTGCCTGAACATAGTTCTTTGTAAATATCTTTCTACATAGCTCATTTTGAGTAGTGTGGGTTTTGTGTATATATCTCACTTTCCTACTTTCATTTGGTTGTTGGTTTGCTGTAGGTTGTTTGCTTTAGAGTATTTTCTTTGTTGTTTGCTTTCGTTGTCCCGCTTTGGTTAGTTTAGGTGTTTGCTTTTTGTTTTCTTTCGTTTGCTTTTGTTTGCTGTTGCTTTGCCCGGGGTCCCTCTGCTTTTAGCTAGGCACATCTATGCGCACATCAACCATACTTATCGCCTCGGGTTGTTCTACATATTTCTTTGGTAAATTCTAATCAAGTTTTTAGAGTGGATGGTCAAGGTCTTCTGTTAGTGTCAGGTGATCTGGGTGTTTGATTCAAAGAGGATAAGTAATTTGTTTAGTCTGACTCCGATGTATTCTAAAACCTTATATCTTTTACACACTTTAGGAATTTGGAGGTCGCTATAGGTCCTTTGCGAAGTCTAATTAAGTGAAAAATCTAAAATTTTGCTTCAGCGCTATTGTGATTCTTAGCCCTGAGCGTGAGCTTCATTGCGGGTTGAAATAAAAGAATTGAAAAGAGAAAAAATCAAAAGAAAGAAAAGAAAGAAAGCATTGAAAATTAAAGGATAGAGAAAATTCAAATTTTTAGGGGTATTCGAGCAACTCTACCGTGGCTATGGACGCCCAGATGGTAGTAGAGCAATGTTTGGGAGAATCACAATGACAACCTCATCGGGGCTATGGACGTCTGACTGGTAGCGAGGCAATGTCCCGAATGCTTTTGGAGTTAGAAAAAATACATAGCTTAACTTGATGGAGCTTGGGTTCCTGTAGCAACTGAAGGATGGGAATTAATGCAATTGTACACACTTGGATTTTCAGCCTACTGAAGGTTGGGTTGACTAGTGGTTTTGATCCTTTGGTTGAGCGTTTGGTTTGTTTTCCCCAGTGTGAATGTCAGAACTAGAGATTCTAGGTTCGTGATTCCACTTTTTCATCAAAATGCTCTGGAGCATTTCCCCAGTGAGTCACCATTTGTTGTGCATGTTTTGCACACATGCCCCATCGTAGGTAGGGACCCCCTCTTTTCACTCCCGATGGGCTGCTTTTCTCTCGTCTCGTTTTGCGTGCCCATTTCCTAGAGCCTAAGTTGGTCACATGCCTTGAAACGATCAAACACCCCTTGACCAAATTCATTTACCTACCTAAATTTCATTGTCTTTTTTCTTTTGTAGAACTTGGCTTGCGGGTTTCCCTTGGTCTTTTGCCCCGACATCCTCCAAGCCTTATGGACCCGCAGTTGCGGGTCGCCGCTCATGTTTTGCTGCTGAGTAGCAACTAACACCCAACTTTCACCCACATGGTAGGCCTCCACAATTAGTTTCTCTGTTTGATCCTTGACCAAGTATCCAAATGAGCGATAGATTCCACTTCTCACCTAACCTAGGTCTGCCATACAAAGAAATCAATGCACGCCATTAATGGAAATTGGCCTATAAACACTGCTCCATGCCCTTCATTTTACCTAGGGTGTTTGAATATGAGGGAGAAACAAAGTCCCCCCTTCCTTTTCTACATTTTGCGTTGCTCTTGCTGACTTGGCCCCTTCTCGCATGTTTCACGTTTTCCATCATTTTTTGACTTTGGGGACAAGTTATCTATGGATTTGGGATTTTTTGTGATGCCTAAGTGAACTGCCAAGGTTTCGTTAAGTTTTGGGAAGTTGCATAAATTTCATGTCAGGCTGCCGTCCCTTCGTTGCCGTCGGGACTTCCATGTCGGGCCGCCGTCCCTCCATTGCCATTGGGACTTCCTTGTTAGGCTGACGTCCCTCCGTTTCCATCGGAAATTCCTTGTTGGGCCACCGTCCCTTCGTCGCCATCGGGACTTCCTTGTCGGGCTGCCTTGTGCTCATTGTTGTTTCAAAAGGGTGGCGACCCTTCGACTTCCCCTTCCAAATCTCTGCATTTCTAAAATGGGTGCAAACTTCAAGTTTTCATCATCTAGGGACCATCAAGTGAGTGACTTGACATGCCCAAAGGGGTTTGGATCATATTTTTCATGTGTTTAGAAATTGTGGAAATTCCCTTTTGGTTCGTCGTCCCTCTGTGGTCGTTTGGGAACTTCCTTGTTGGGCCATCATCCCTCCGTCATCATCAGGACTTCCTTGTTGGGCCGCTGTGTGCTCATTGCCATTTCAAAAGGGAGGCGACCCTCCGACTTCCCCCTTCCAAATTTTTGCATTGTTCAAAATGAGTGAAATCTTAAGGAAGTATGTCTTGGCACTCTTTCTACCCCTTTTCCCATGTGCTAAAATTGAAAAATCTCAAATTTGCTAAGTTTTGTGAAGTTTTGGAACATCCTTGTCGGGTCGCTGTCCCTCCGTCGCTGTTGGGACTTCCTTGTCGGGCCGCCATCCCTCCATGGCTGTCTGGGAACTTCCTTGTCGGGCCAACATCCCTCCATGGCCGTTTGGGAACTTCCTTGTTGGGTCGTTGCCCCTTTGTGGTCGTTTGGGAACTTCCTTGTCGGGTTGCCATCCGTCTGTGGCTGTCCATCGTTTGCCTTCTGTTTGCCATCTGCCTTCCATCTTCCGTCTGTTCTTTGCCTTCTGTCTGTCATCCACCTTCCGTCGGTCGTCCGTTGTCCACCCGTCGTCCGTTGCTTGTCGTTCCTCTACTTGTGGCGCCCGTACCCTTGAGCACACATTAATTTTTGTGGTCCAAATGAGCTCCAAATATGAATATTATGATCTTTTGATGATGCATGGATGGATCTAACAAGGAGTTTGCAAGATTTGATTAACATTTTCCTTGATTTGTGTATTAAAGCACTTACGACAATTCATGTATGTAGGATTCAAGAAACCTGCTGCGGGTCCATTGGGGAGGCCCATTGAGAAAGTTGAACAAGGAAAAAGCACATTGCTCCTTTCACCATTCATTTTATGCTCGCCTCTCCCCTTAGCACCCGTCAACAGAGCTAACATTAGAAGGAGGCCTATTTCAAGGAAGTGAGTGAAAATTCTATAAAGGGTGGCCTTGAAGGTGGTGGGAGGGAGCGGTTGTTTCCTCCCTCCAAACAAACGATCATGATCCTTCAGGAGCTATCTCATCAGATCATCTGATCCATTTAACAACGATGCAAGGCTGTAAACAAGGTTCTTTTGATTGATTGAGGAATGTTATAAATCCGTTAGGGGAAGAAGGTAGCCTTCAGACAGTTTTTGCTACAGTGAAAAGTGCAATTTGCTAAATGGAAAAACTGCTACTACACTTGGGCACTAGAAGAAAAAATAGGCTAAGGACAAATGATGTATTTTAAATTGATGGATAATGGGGGGTAGGTGAAACCATAATGTAAGGAAAATTTGAGCCACACAATGTAATTCAATCATAGCCATTCATTTGGGCTTTGGAAAACTATAAATAGGGGTCCCCCCCTCATTTTTAAATGGTTCGAAAACTGGTGTAAATACATTTTGCAGCAATAGAAAGCAACATCGCATGATCTATGGGTGTTCCTTTTGAGTTTGCTCATTATGTGTGCATGGTTTTACTTCCCTATTAGTTTTAGTTATTAGTTTCTTGAGTGGAAGTGATGATGGTGATTGTTGTTTTAGTATTTGATGAATTCCCAGCTCATGCTTTTTGTGGCTTATTGATGTTGAACTACTTTGGAAAGCTAGTATGAGCTTCCTTCCTTTATTGCTGCGACTTAGTTCAATTGCATGTGCATGATGTGTGTGTATAATCTAAAAATCTGCAGTCCTTTGAAGATGGCACTAGTTTTTTGTAACTGTAGGTTCCTCTTGGCCAAGCAAAACCTAGTTTAGGGAGTTTTTCTACTCTAGCAGCCTCCATGATCACTATTCATTCATAGTTTTAGGTCTAGGAACTTCCTCTCTTCCCTGCCCTTTTTTTCTTTTTATTTTTAATAAGTAGCCTATGCTAAGGTTCATTGCACATTGTAAATTCAAATCGAATGATAAAATGGAGTCCAAGATTGTTGTTTGAACCTGTAGGAACTGAACAACAATTTCTTCACCTTAAGAACTCCATTTGCAGACCCAATTCCCCACGCTTTGTAACTCATCCGTAAGTTCGCCTTGTGATTCTAGCAAATCACATGAATCAACTAAGGTATTCCAAACACTGTCAAGACCTGACATTAGAGACCTTGGGATAGTGTTCTGCAATTTGATAGTGGAAGATTCTCTTTCAAGAGAGATGATGCGTCTATGCATTACCTGTGTTGAGAAGTGCATAAAAAACACATCAACACTCATGGTTGAAGATTGCTCTTTAAGTATATTGTAATCTTTGTGATTTTTGAATAATATATTGGGTTTCTTTTAAGGTGTGGTTTTTTTCTCTTGAAAGGGTTTTCCTCATGTAAAATTAATATGTTGTGGTATGCATGATATTTATGTTTCTTTTTGCCTAAGTTTCAATAAATTTTGTAAATATCTATAAATTTTTGCATTATCCTCCTCTCAAGATTAGTGTAGGAAGTTGTTCCTCTATCTTAGCTTCTAACAGTTTCATTCTCAAAATTCTACAATGGTTTGGTTTTGAGCCTATGATACAAAATCATGTCCAAATGTTGTTCCAAGATGTTAATACTCAGCTTGTTATCAATAATTCCTTGAAGGGTTCATTTGAATTATAATAGCCCATAAGGTATGAATTCCCTTTATATCGCTTCCTATATGTTCTTGCAGCTAACTTTCTTTGGGATATATTCTCCATAAAGCTAGCCTAATGAACCTTATAAAAGGTATATATCTTCTACAAAATGAGGTGGTTATCAAATAACATTTTATTGATGACAACATGTTCTTACAAAATTATAAGGAATAATTAAAGAACACCTTGGATATCCTAAATTTGTATTGTTCTATTTATAGATCACAATTAGCTCAAAAATAAAATTGAATTTATAATATCTCAATGTGGTCCCATTCCCAAGTGGATTCCCAACAAGTGGAGGAAAATTAAACACAAGGATATTACTATATATCTTTGCATTCCTTTTGGTGTGGGTCTCTCTCTTTTTGATATGCGGGACTCGTTCTTAAATAGGCTTAAGATTTTTTTTTTTAATTTGGGCAACAAATTCTTATCTTTAGCTGGTAAACTTCAAGTGGTTGATAAAATTTTCATTTCCACCCATGAGTATTACTCATCTTTTTGGATGCCATTTAAGAAGGGATTTGAAGAATTGAAAAAATTAATTAGAAAACTCATTTGGTCTAAATGGGATGGTAGTTCTAGATTTATTTCTTCTTGGTGTTAATGCATTCAACCAAAAAATAAGGGTGGTTTGGAAATCATTGACCCAAAAAATCAAGGGTTATGCTTAGCTACAATGGATTATTAGAGATGATAAAGGGAATGAACCATGGAAAATTTTTGTTCATCATCAAATCGTCCAAGTTTTTATTATATGGGAAAAATAGGTTTTGAAGGGACCCGAAACCCTTTACAACTATAGATACAAAATGTTGCTCTAAAGATGTAACAATAAACTATCAGCAACAACCATCAACAAAAAAAAGCAGCAAAATAACAAGAAACAAACAGAGACCCAACAACAAAGAAACTAACAAAGAAAAATGCAGAACAAGACACTACTTCATGTTTCTTAAGGTGTTGGCCACCTCAAGTTACTGGTTCTTATGAAGGCCAATCATCCAATCATCAAATCATACAAGTTACTACAAATAAAAAATGGCAATTAGTGAATTGGCTAGATAAAATCATCATGTCTCCCTTTGAAATCAAGGTTTTGTTTCATTTATAGTTCATTTGAAAAGAAAAAAACATGCCTATCAATTTTTGAAATGAAGTGATTCATCTCTACAACATTCTTTTATTTTTTTTCTTCATCAATTTTATTGAATAAACTTATTACTTATCATAGTCAACCACTGGCTATTTTCTTTCCTAGATATGCCTATTCCTTATATAAGGTGTTCAAATTTTTTAAGATATTTGGGATTTTAATGCATTTGAATGGGATACATGATAGAAGATCAAGAAAATTACAGGTTGAACATCAAACATAAATAGTTTCAGATATTTGTACAATCATTGGTCCCTTTTGAGCTATCCATGAAAATTTGTATACCCAAGGAATACAATTTTTTTAAGGATTGGAAGTGGTTGTCCTATAGTCATTTTAATTATCTTCCATTAAAGGAAGTCTATAATCAATCCATTCCTCATTGTAATATCACATTTCATCTCAATCATAAATTGACATGCAAGTGTAGCTCGAAAATATGGATCAAAATGAGTGCACAAATATGGAAATAAAAAATCAAAGTGGAAAAAAAAGCGTTAGCGTGAAAATTTTTGCATTACAAATTAACTATTGGGTATAGACTAAAATGCATTATGGTTCAACCAACTAATTTCCCTTTTTATTACATGTTAAAAATATAAAAAACATTTTTTTGGGGATTTCTCTTTTGTTAAAAATAATGGAATGTTGTCTTTAAAAAATTTCCTACTATTTTTTATAATGAGATGAATTGGAAAGAAGCTATTTTTGGTTTTAGTTTGCATAATAATTTGATTTTTTATTCAATTAGACAATTTATTTTAAGGCATATTTGGTAGGCTAGACATGTTATGTTTTCTAGCAACTTTTTTCATGGAACTAGTACTCTAAGGATTTACTCTGACATATTTTTGCAAGTTGCTTTTTTGTTTTTGTTGCTTCAAGAATTATTCAAGAAAAATATTATGACCATGAATTAGCTTCAATAAATCCAAGATAAGGTTAAATAGCTTTAGGACAACAATATCCTTGATTCCTGCCATAAAGGTTTGCAACTGAAATATTGACTATTGTTATTTTTGGCTTTAGTCATTTGTATTATCATCATAATTATTGAAGGATAGTGTTTATTATATCTCTTTCAACTATCTATTGGTAACTTGTATTCTTTGTGACTTTATTTTGTTCAATTTCCAAAATAAGTAGATAAAAAGGTAGCATGTTTCCATCTTAAATTACATTGTGCTCAAATTTTATTAGCATCTTATAACCTAATTTCCATCAAATGAAACCTCGTGCTGATTCACAACTAAAGAAGCCTCTTAATGCAAATAAAATCCAAGTGATTATATAATTGATTGCCATCCCAAATTGTATTGTAATCAAACCACACTAGCATCTTAAATTCATACTTCCATTAAAGAAAACCAACCTTGACATGTCTCACAATTAAATAAACCTCTGAATATAAAGAAAAAATATGTGGCTATATAGATCCTTGTAAAATATCCATATAGGACCAATACTTATTTTCAAATACTTAATTATAAATTTTATGCATATTACAAAATATAAATGTGTACAAAACAAGAGCCAAAGCTTCTATATTTTGTAGGTTAAGAAAACTATTAGGCATTTTTAATATAAATGTAAGAATTATTGAATTTTACCTCATTCAATTTTCTTCAAGCACAAAGAACTTTCATTTTTAAATTTCATTCTAAAATTTTGATGCAGAGTGAGTAGGGGAAGCTTCCTTAGATTATCAAGTAGATGATCAAACCACCAACTTAGCACAACTCTCTCAAATACTCTTTAAGTGGACCTTATCAATCCACTACTGCTTCAAGGAAATGACCCAACTCACCTAGGGTTCTTGTACTCAACACAACCAATGGGCTTGGAACCACTTAGGACATGCTTAAAAATTCTATTCCAAAACATAACACCCTAACTTCCACTTAGGAAAATCCATTTCTTTATCGCTCTAACCTTTAGGCCTCTTTACCATTATAAGCCTTGTAGCCCTGCCCGGGAGGGAAACCAATATAAAATCCACATACAAGCCTATATCAGGCCCAAACCACTAAACTTAGACGGGTATTATATGCCCCTACAAGGCCCCAAAACCTCCCTTTGTGATAGTGAGTAGAAAAGGTGTAATGGACCAAAACAACGCTGCTCCAAGAGGCCTAATTGGTTGGCTACAACAAGATTTTTGATTATCTAGGCTCTCCCCTTCACCCCAAATCCTTGAAACATATTATTACAGGTTATTCACATATATTTCTATCATCCCTAAGTTCCTTCACTGTTAAAATCACCCTAAACAAGCAAAACTCAACTCTTTGCTTCACAATCTAGGCTTGTCACATGAGGATGCCAGGCCTAGAACATTGCAAAACTTCCTCCACACAACATGTCGTTCTCCAAAACCCTAAAAATATGAAAATACACACACATATCTTCCATCCCACCAAGAATTAGCTTTATTACAACGTGGAGAAGGAAGGAAGAGCCATTCTTCAATCAAAACCCTAGTTTTGAGGGTTTTCAAATCAGTTCCTGCTAAAATGGCGATATATTCTTTTATACTCAATGAAAACTTGTCAAATCACCTCCAAAAGAAATCCAGGTCTTCCCTCTATCCAACCATAATAGGATTTTACCCATACAGTAAGTACAGAGGCCATACCATGCAGTAGAATGAGAAATTTACACACAAATTTTCCAGAAAATAGCAAGCTTTTGCATTAGAACTTCAAAATGATTCATCAAAATCCATCCCTCAACCATGAGAGGCTTATTTCAACCTCCAGAAACCCTACCCAACTTTCTCCAAATGAAGTTTTAATTAGTTGGACGTTGGAACTAATAAAACTTCATTTTAGACACCAAATTGCCTCATTAAGGCAAGTTACACAACTACCACAAACCTAAATACAAGGAGTCTTCAAGAGGTTTCAAAGGAATAAAAAACACTTCAAAACACCAAGGAAACTCCCCTCCAACACCTGGTTTCATCATGGAATTTTTATTCTTTAATTTTCCAAGGTGCACCAAGCTTACAAAGTGAGGATGGAGACCGTGTTATTACATTGAAACTTATCACCGAGACCAAAAACTCAAAAAAAAGCCTAGAAAACCTATTACAAGTCATTTAAGATGGTCCCTAGAACATTATTACATCAACATCAAACAAAAAAAAAACAAACAAGGCCTCAAAGAGGCATGGAGACCCAAGGTGCCCTTGTACCACATTTTCCTATTGTAAATAATCTTTTTGAGATTTTAATGGAATGATTGAAAATATCATAAGAGTAGTATATTTTGAAAAGTTAAACCCCTTTTCTCTAAATAAATATTTTATTCAACCTACACCTTTCTTGTGCAAGAATATCAACTCATATTACTTAACTATATTCACACTAAACTACTCTTTTATTATTTACTTCTCATATACTTAACTATATCCATGCTAAACAAATATTTAAATAATATTATTGTAATCTAGTTATAATTTCTTAACTATATTCACACACCACCTTATATATAATGTTTGAATGACAACCACGTGTTCAATAATTTAAGAGAAAGATCCTTTGTCATATTGAAATAAGATTTTTTTATTGGATTAAGAATTGAAAATAAATTATAGATTACAAGACAAAATGTTATTCAGTAGCATTAAAAAATTGAGCTACAATAGACCAAGCTTTCAACAGTGTAACGTTATTTAAAACAAAACTACAACAATGTTGTCCCACAAGAAGACGAAGAAAACAACATAATATTTCGCTTTTCTAGATAGCATTACCTTTCTTGATTGGTTTGTTAATGTAATTGCACCATTTCCTCAAGATCTTACCATATGTGTTTCCTTCAGAACATAGTTGTATGTTTAAATATGAATATTATATGATGATATTTTTCTAGAGTATCTACTCAATTTCGTTGTGGTAGTTGAATTATTTAATTCTATGCTAGTAATTTAATTGTCCAAGAGTGATTTTTCATTTTGTTTTGAATGATGTAGTCAATGTTCGTTGTGAACAAAAATATAATCACACTTTAAAAAAATAAAAATTCAATTTATCTCATGATTTTAAGAGAAAAAATTAGAAGTTTTGCTTTTGTTCACAAGGTATTAAAATAAATGTATTTTCAACTTGTATAAAATTATCTAGACATGAGATTTACAATCCAACATCATCAAATGAAATTAAAAATCATAATAAGAAACCAAAAAAAAGAAAAAGAAGACAAAGCGACCACCTTGTGGTCTTTGAGAGATAGTAGAACACTCTAACACCTAAAACACCATTAATTGTATAATAAAAGTTTAGACACTAATATATTCTCAATTTGAAACTATGTTTCCATCAAAAAGTATGTTACATTATTTGTTGATATTATAATTTTATGACATTTTATTTTTAATAGTTTAAAGAGAATGTATAATACATTATCTTTTGATAATATAATTTAATGATATTTTTTCTTCAATAGCTAAAAAGAGAAGACTTGTCAATCTAACTGCTAAAGGTTTTTAATCAAGATACACATTTGATTTAGATATTGAACCGTAAAATTTTGGGGATAGATCTTGTGGATTAAAAATCCCTTGAGCTCCCTTTGGGTTGATAAGATTATTTTGCTTAGCCTCGGCCCACGCCTCATATGTTCAGATATCTCTGAAACCTTTGTGAAGAGCTTTGTCCGCTTCCTCCACGTGTCTGCCATGCATTCCTTGCAAAGATTTATTCCCTTGCTGCTCTATTGAGCCCCACCATGTCTCCACATTTCAGTAGCGTGGGCCTTTGTAAGCCTGCTCCCCTTTGCCTCTCTACCGAGCTCCGCCTACGTGCCACTGATGTAGTGCAATGGAAGAAAACCACCTATCTCAATCTCATTTGTCAAAACTCAAATCATCCTTTGTTAGGTTACTCATCTCAAGTTCACTTTTCCTTTTGAAAAACTTAACTCAATCATCCAAACTTGTTATCAGAGTTCCAATTTCCAATAGGACCTTCAAAAAACCTTTAAAATCTTGACAATGATTGATTAAAACCAACTGGTCTCTCTCACACATTAGTACAAGACCACCTCTTTTCCAAACTCTCCTCAATGGTACTCTTTGTCTGCAAACAAAAAATTTAGTCTTCAAAGCACAAACAACCAACTCTATACTTGAGACATCTTCTTTAAGGTTGACACAATAGGATTAGACTCTTCATAAACCCCAAAACACAAGTCACTCATTTTGAATACAACTCCTTCACAAACTGTCCCCAATGCTTGTAGGTCTCCTACAACGACTGTTAGAACTTTTCTCACAAGGTGTGCACTGAAACTCAAACCTATTCACACATTTGAACCCATTTTATGCTTTCCAAAAACATATTTAGAAATGGGTAATAGTTCTTTTGAAACATATGGCTCTAAACTTGTCGTCTCAGTTAGAATTAGGCCTAATTAGGCTTTGATAGCACAAAGGTTTATTGGTTCTACTAGTTGCAATCACAAATACTCTTAACCAACATTACAAACAACCTTTATTTGACCTACTCAAGCTTATAAATTCATCAGAAGTCCTTTCCAGAGAGTATTTTCTCAAACCCTAAGTGTTAACCTTCTTAAACTCTGTTTTACCAGTTTGTACACAGATTTTTCAATCCAAAACTTTACTTTTTCACACCTTATCCTTAGCCTTTTGGTTGCTAACCATTGAAACATGAAATTACATACAAAAATAAGTATCTTCACCAAAAATTAAGAGTTTACACTAGATTCCATGGGAGAAACACAAATTTATAAGTCATTGTTTACCCTAATCAGGGCTTTTGACAGTCTACAGAAAAATCACAATATCTTTCCTTAGATTCCACCAAATTGCATGAGACAAATTTCAAATGGAAGGTGATTGATCCTACTTACACATGAAATCAAATGGATATGATCTCTTTCTTGTACAAGGCTGTACAAAACATAAGAACAACAAACTGTTGTGTGAAAATGCAAGAAAACCGTGATTTCTTTTATTCAAACTCAAACTTCAATCACCCACTCCTTACAAAGTGTTTACAAATCCTTTTAAAGGAATCTCATACATGAATCTTCAGTATTTAACTACCTTCCACCAAATTGGAACTAAATGTCTCTTCACCTTCCCTCAATGTGCAACTTTATAATTTTGCATCTTTTACACTTGTGACAACTTTTGAATATATTGACATCTTTTTACATTTTTTGCAAAATATGACATAATTACCTCCTAATGACTCTAATACATGGAAAATGACTGAAATGACCCTTGAACAATGTTGAAACATTAAAAATTGATCAACCTTCAAGATTTACTCCATGGAATCATAACATTGTCATGGTGCTTCTGCACTAGCCACGTAGCATCATTCTGCGGGAACCTTTTGGCGGACCCCACAGTCAATGCTAGAGATGAAGACTCTTCCACGTTTCTTCTCCGCGGGGATTTTCAATGTCGAAAGGGAAGAATGGGCGACAAGCCCCATCCTATCGCCACATGTCCTAGCCAACAATATGGACGAGCGACACATGTGTGCATGGGAAT
Source organism: Sequoia sempervirens (assembly GCA_007258455.2). Lineage (NCBI taxonomy): Eukaryota > Viridiplantae > Streptophyta > Pinopsida > Cupressales > Cupressaceae > Sequoia > Sequoia sempervirens. Next base: position 130,526,884 of record VDFB02000015.1, on the reverse strand, counting down.
TTTGTTGCTTCCACATTGGGACCACAATCATCATTCGCAGGGGGATGCATTTGGTTCGAAGGTGACTGCATTCTATGATTTAGAATCTTTTATGTTTCAATGGCCATGGGAAATCATTGTGATGGACATCATTGCTCATGCTAGGGAATCTTTTTATGTTATTGGTTCTCAGAGGTGGGATGATTTGCTATATATATTGCTTCAGCTCTTCGAAAAGGGGTTATGAATCGAGAGAATATACAAAAAAATTGTGGAAAGACACCAGGCCTTTGTATTGTTTTAGATTATTGTCTTAAGACTCATAGACTATGCCATTGTTGTTCGGCCTTTTTGTTTCTTACCTAATTGACAAAACATTATATTGTGTTGTTATTGTACTTGTGCATTTTTTCGCACACACGTCCCGCTAAAAGCAGGAACCCCCTTTTTCTTTCGTTCTTGGTGTTTTGGCCCTTCAATTTTGAGAATTCTCTTGCTTGGGCATGTGCTTGGAGGTTTATCTTGCTTGCATTGATGATCCCTCTATGGTGTATATTGAAAATCTTAAGTTTTAGACAATTTTTGGGTTTTCCTTCAACTTCAGGATTTTCCTCTGCTGGCGGAATTCCCCAGTTTCCTTGAAAACCTAGTGGCGGCTGCTTTACACTATGATCTAGAGATTTTGGTCCTTCGTGGAATTCTGTGGTGACCAGATTTCCCCGAAATTCCGTCATCCTGTCGGATTCCCGAGTTTTGGTTTGGCCTGTCTCGTCGTTTGCATTAATGCTCATTTGTACGATTTCGGCGGTAGGTATTAAATCGATTTTGGGGAGTTTTATGCCATTAAGTTTTATCATCATTTTCTCTCTATTGATTTGGGGTGCTTGATCCTGAGTGCTTGGCTGGATTTGCCGTGTTGGATTTGTGAATTCTTGGATTTGGTGGTGATTTTCCTGGGCGTCATTTGTTTTTTGCTAAGGCGCTAAAGATTGTTACCCGTCATTGTTGTAATCAAGTGTCACTTCATTAATGGTATGTACGCATTGCCTTGCTTTTGATTGTTGAATGTGAGAGATTCTTTGGCATCCTGAGTGTGCTTGGAGTCCGAATTTCTGTATGTTTGGGCATTGAACATCTGAAGTTAGGGTTGTTCGATTCTGTTAGATTGATGATTCCCAAGTGAGTTTTTTGAGCTTGTTTTTCAATTTCATTATGAGGTAACTCACTTGTGTGGGCCATAAAGAACCTTCTGTAAACCTAGCAAATGAGTAAGCTAAGCCCAAGCTTGTCCTCTGCATTCATGGCAGAATTTTAGGGTTTCATGCTTAGGGCATCACTATTTCCTCTCGATTTACTTTAGGATGAGCCTCAAATTTAAAGATGATATGTAAGAGGTTCAAATCGAGCTAGTTTCAGGCCCCAGGTCCTCAAATTTGTGATCGTTTGATCAATTTGAGTGAAGTCACGAAGAGATGACAATATCCAAAAATTTGAGGTCTTCGCGAAATTCCTTAACTGCCATAATTCTCTGACTTACTGTTTTCTCTTTGTTTTCCCAAAATGTGCAATGATCCGAAGTTATGCCTACTTCGCGGATTTTCATTCCCTCCAGATTTTACCAAAATTTCCTTTGTTCCTTCATTTTCTCAGAATTCATAGACTATTGTTGTTTTTGTGGATTTCTGTCCTGGGCGAAATTCTCTAAAACTTTGTTGAAAATGAAGAATTGAGAGATAACATGATTTATTGGCTGGTGATTATGCATTGTATGATCAATTTGAATTATTTAAAGATGTATCATGTTGTTTCTTAGTTAATGATAGTTGATTAAATTATTATTGGATGCTTTTATGTTTATTTCGCTAAAATCTTCCTGGTTGGGAATTTTCCGAAATTCCTCTCTGGCTTGGATTCCACAAGAGGACTGAAAACCCAAATATATGATTAATTTTTATGAGGTTTTAGAGAATTTTGTTTATTATGGGACTTATATTGAGGTTGAATATGTCATTTGTGATTAATTAACTTTGGTTTCATGTGATTTTTATTATGGTTTCTTTGTTAAATGTAGGCTGAGTCAAGTAAGGCGGTGACAAGTGGAACCATGGGTAGAGTGATGGATCCAAGTGCAGAGGGGTCTTTTGTTTCTGAGGAAGAAAGAATCAAAATGGATATCAAGAGCATAATTCCTGAGAGAAAGCTTACTTCCATTAGGTCAGAGGTAACTGATACAAATGTTGGATTGTGGGATTATGAAGAGTTCAAGACAAGGATGGCAGCGCAAAACCTTCCTTTGCTGGCCAGAAGGACATTGGAATTAGGGTTGGCATGTGTAGTTGGGTTCCCTCCTACAGTACAGTGTTATGATTTGGTGCTCAAGTGTGCTAGACACTATGACAAAGGTACACAAAGGATAGTTGGTCCCCAAGGGAGAATTTTGGAAAATCTAAATCCTGTGTCTATATCCCAAACATTTGACATGCCAGATAGGTCTCATGTGGTGGCTTTTGATATGGATATGGCAAAGAAGTTCTATGAGGATGATACCATCAAGTCCCAACAGGTCATCAATTCCTGGTTGGAGAAGCCTAAGTCCCACTTTTCCAAGCTACCCAAGCATCTATTTAGAGCTAAATTCAAGAAGGAATACTATGATGTTATCACCCTTCTTAGTAGGGTGGTAGGGTTGAAGAGTGCATGAGTATTTGAGAATATGATGTTCCATGTCATTGCGAGAATGGAGCAGAATGTTAACTACCATTGGGCAGGCATTATAAGTGCCATGATTCATGAACAGATGTGTAATGTCCTACAAATGAAGACCTTCACAATGACCTCCTACTTGGTTTGAGCGCTTGCAAGGTTCCATCCATACAAAGGACTAAGTATGAGGGTTGTGTTTGAGCAAGATGTGATCTATGAGGTCTATCCACAGTTACACCTGGGTAACTCAAGCTATAGGAGGGTGAATGATGAATTCACCATGTACATCACTAGGTTGCTCGAAGTTGCAGAGCATGTAAGGATATCTGACAATGCCAAGGAGCTAATAAAAAGGTATGGGGCTTGGTTCATACAGTTTCCCACCTTTTCATATATAAGGATAGATGGTTGTAAGAGGTCTCCATATAGACTTCCTAGGTATCCCAATGATCACATTATACTTCTGGAGGTCACAAGGTAAATATGTGATTTTGATGCAATTGTGAAGAAGGATAAGCATAAGACTGGATTCGGTGGAGATTTTCCTTTGAGGATAGGCACTAGTGAGGCATGCCCTTCTATTAATTTAGCCGATGCTTCTGAAGAAGAAATGAGCACTCTTGGGTTATCCTTTCATTCCAAAAGATCTTGGTTTGATAGGACTGGCGAAGCACAGAAGAAGGCCAGCAAAGAATATAGTCACAAGGATGATATAGAGGACTATTGGGCCAATTGCAGTGATAAATTTGAGATTAGAAGGAAGAAGTTTTCTAGGCTACCTGTTAACTTGGTTCGGCTATATAATGTGAAGGCCATTCCAGATCAAGTTGAAGATGATGGAGATTTGATTTAGGGCCATGATTATGAGGTAGTGAAGGATAAACTAGTGGGAGAAATAGACTGGTTGGAGGAAGAGAAGATAGAGTTAGAGTAGATCATGACTCCAGTGATCAAGTATACTAAGCTGTGGCTCAAGCATAAGATGTGGGAGTTGGAAAGTGAAGGTGTGCAATGCACCTATGATCTAATGAGAGACTTGGAATCCCATTCCACTTCTAAGGAGTCGACTAAGCAGGATCCTAAAGGTAAGGGCAAGGCGAGCTCTCCTTTTAAGATAAAAATTAAAGATGTTCAAGCAGAGGAAGTACAAGAGGCAGAAAAACAAAGAAAGCCTATTGCAAAGAAAATGAAACATATTTCAAGGACAAAGAAGTCAACAAAGGATGAAGCTGAAAAGAAAGATAAAGAGGTTAGTGGCCCTGTGCCCAAGAGAAGAAGGATAGTAAGATTGTCACAGAAGGAAAAGGAAAGCTCCAAGGCAGGGGAGGAAGTTAGCCCACCAGTAATAAATGTGGAGAGTTCGAGAGAAAGGACACAGGTATACACAAGAAAATCAAGAACTCCTTCTCCTAAGGATGGTGTGTCAAGGAAGGATGCTCCTTCAGTTACTCCTGCTATAGAACAACATGATAATATTCCCCTCTCTCATGAAGCACCAGGTGAACCAGGTGAATCCAAAGAGGCAGAGAGTCACCAAGATCTAGAAGGAGAAGAATTTCAAGAAGGTGAGCTTTATAGTGCTGAGGCAGAAATAGAGAGGGTGTTGCAGTCTCCTCTGGTGACTTATGATGATTCACCTGTTAGAAGTGGAGAAGATAGACCTCCTCAAAGAGAGGAAATACCAGTTAGAACTCCATCACCAGTACATGAAGAAGAAGAACATAATAAAGAAAAAGAAGATAAAGCTAAGGAGAGTTTTGAGAAATAGGATTTGAGCAAAGATACACCTAGGGATCAACAAGATGAAGTTGGATAGAGCAATGTACAATCTGATTCTACTGTTCGAAGCTGGTTGGACAAAGAATTAAAGAGTAAACAGATTGTTGTAGATGTCACCCCTCCCAATTGGGATTAGCTATTGGCAAATATAGGAAAGGGTAAAGGAAAGAAGAAAGCCAGAGTCATCTCCAAGATTGAGAGGGATGAAGCCAATAGCAGGGTGGTTCACATTGCTACTCCTGCTCTTGATAAGAATAAGGATTATGTAATTGGTAGTGACTACAGTGTGCAGACTATTAACCTAGGGCATACTTCCATGGAACATGAGATTAAAGAGTATGAAGGTTCTAGTGTTGTAATCTTGGGTAGATTGAGGAAGGAAATACAAACCAAGCAAGAATTGAAGAGGGAGAATGAGAAATTAAAGTACTTGCAGGACTTGATGAAGCGCTTGGAATCTATTAGTTCCTCATCATCTGCTGCGAGGTTTTTTCCACAAGAAACCATAACAGAGTTGGAGAGAATGAAGACTACTACTCATGCCATAAACAACTGGATATAGGGGGTGCAAACTAAGGGAGATAATGCTATCAAGGACATCCTTTCAACTGGTTGAGATGCTATGAGGTCAATAAATTGGTTAAAAGATGTATTGGCACAAGATAAGGAAGACACAGATCTCATGTTGTAGAAAACCAAGACCATCATAGAATATACTAAAGATAAGTTGGTGAGTGATGGAATTCTTCCTTCGTCCAGAGCTGCAGAACCTTGGGAATGGTTTGAAGTTTTGCAAATAAGGCAAAGGGTTTTGAAGAAGGTGTATAAGTAGAGGAGGAAAATTGAAGACACCCTAACCAAAATCTACAATAAATGCATTTCTTTCTTTGAGGTTATGATGGGTAGAAAAAGGTTTGCACCAAAGAATTTGAGCTTGGAACAGTTGAGAAAATGGTGGCGAGATGTATATTCTCCAAGCAATGAAGACCCGGTCACTGAACATCAGTTGGATGATGTAGCCACCTATATTGCAGTAATGGATAAATATCAAACCATGAAGGTGGAATGGGATAAATTGGTGGAGCAGTCAAGAGAGGATATTAAATCTATTAAGAGGAGAATTAAGGTTTTGACTATGCCACCTATAGCCGACTTGGATAAGATATTTTTGATGGTGCAAGATAGGGTGGAGCGAAATAAGGATAAAGGGGAAGGCAGTTAATACAATGCCTCATCGGAATTTGTGCTTCCCCATTATTTCTCCTCTTCCTTCACATGCATTGGAACGAGCTTTGTTGGAGACCCCAGCCCGAATTGGATGGAGTACTTGCATTTAATGCCCACTTTGTTTATTTCGAATTCTCCTTGGCTGACTTGTTTTGTGGCCTATTATTATTGTAAACCTAATTGGGCCAACATGTCTTAGGGGTTTCTATAAATATGGCATTCTGCCTCATTTGTAAGGGCTAGATAGTTTTGATATTGGAGTGAATTAGATAGTATAGTAAGAGTTAGAGTTAGGAGTTAGTCTTATTTTCAAGAAAGCAAGTGTTGTAATAGAATACTGTAATTGCTGCTACTTTGGGTAATTTAATGCAAGTGAAGACATTGTGATTTGGTGCCTTTCTTGTGTTGAATTTTATTTGGCATGGTTCTTGTGATTCTATCTTTGGAATTGCTTAAATTTATTTGATATATGTTAGATTTAGAATTAGATATGATTCAATGGTGTTTATGGTTTGATGCTTGAAGTGTTTGTAGCAATCCCTGGTCCATACTTTTGCAACTAGCTGATTGTTGGTTGCTTTGCAAAGTTAGCTTGGACTTTAATATTCATTGTGCTTAGTTCAATTGTGAAGGTTTATCCATTTCAATAGGGTTGTTTTGGATGAATGTTCATGATCTGAAAATATTTAATGCCTTAGAAGATTACACAATTTATGTAAGATTGCAGATTCATTTGGGTCAAGCAGGAATCAACTTCTGAGGGATTGGTCCATTTCAAGTATTTCATTATTTGCATTATTAATCTTAGGATTAGTGTTAAATTTAAGAATCTATTTGAAACCCTTATCTTTATTCTATTTCTTTGTTACCTGAGTTAGATTTAGGATTGGATGTATCATCATATTGCTAGATCTGATAAATCTAAGGATTTGGTATTTTCTTGTAGTAAGGTCCCTTTGTAATTACCAGCATTTTCACATTCATCACTAAGTTGTATATGCATTGTAAAGACCTGACATTAGAGACCTTGGGGTTATCTCTTGAGGCTTGTTGATAGAGATTTACCTTTCAAGAGAGATAGGATTTCTATATTCTGTCTGAGTTGTTGCTGTGTAGAAAACACCATCAACTGTACTAAGTAGTTAATTTGTAGAACTATAATTTCAATATAAGTTTTTTGATTTAGACCATGTCTTGGACTCTTCTTTTCATTGAATGTGTGGAATTTACGTTATGTTATTTGATAAACTTCTTATGCTTTTCATCTATGCTCTATGTTATTCTTGTACATGCAGATTGTTGAACGGGCCCTTAAATCCCATCTGAAAGGAAGACTTACCGTGCCCACACCTACATCTTGGCACATCACCTTAAGTTAGATCTTTATTTTATATATTTGCTTCCTTTTCCCATTCCAAACCCCCTAAATATAGAAGGATCCAACTTCTTTAAAAAACTCAGAGGTTACTCAGTTTAGCGCAATTGGTCGCCCCATTAACTGAGTTTCCCATAAGGCTATTGCTTGACATTTTTAGGCATTAATAGTTTATTTTTTTGGCACACCTGGTGGGACTGCTTAAATGTATCTAAATCTAAAGTGGGTGTATGAGCCATCAACTTGTTACTAGATCCCAAACAACAAATAATCTTGGCCTACTAGTGCCACTGCTAGTAATAGTACAGACAAGAACCCATCTAGTGAACATTTTGATACCTTGCACCAGCCATATTGTCGATTGCTAACAAAAATTATGTGGCAAGGGACGCTAGAATCCCCCTTATAGGAATAGTAGCACCCATCATTTAGGACCCTATCCCAGCTTCTGCTTTAAAAGCTATACCAAAATTCACTGGGGAAGGCTCGAAAACACCTTCTGAACAACTGCAAGATGTGGCAGATGTGTGTTTGGTGCATGGTGTTACCGACCAAAATGTTGCACTAAGGTTTCTCGCAACCTCTTTCAAAGGTAGAGTGCTAGATTGGTATCACACTTTGGGAGCCAATACCATTGGTACCTGGGATTAGCTCGGAGATCCTTTCTATGAGAGATTTTCAAATAATGGAGATCAGTCTTTGCTATATTAGCAGTTGGCGACCATAAAGCAAGCCCCTTAGAAATCCATGACTAACTTTAATGCCCGATTTCACAGGACTTGGCAAAGGATTCAGCCTACAATCTGTCCACCTTCAGATTTGGCATTCATGTTCTATCTGAAGTCTCTCAATGCTAAAATTTTAGTGATGATCCAGTCTCTTGGTGGGAACACCTTGCTAGGTGCATATAGTGTTGTTGTTTAGGCAGAGAATAATCTGATCGATGCTGGAAAGTTACCTCCTTGACTCGCTATGTCTATATTTCCAGAGTTGTTGATTCTCGTCAAGGAGATAACATCTACCAGTGCGTTTGCTCCTCCCCAATCTATGTACGCATATCTGAGTGCACCACAGAGTGCTTCTTCTACATCTAATTCTTCAAAGGATGAGATGAGCAATGCCAAGGAGTTGTTGCAGAGCATCTCAAATGAAATAACTACCATCAAGTGGAACCAGTCCATGCCTTTGAAGCCAACTTACCAAAATTATCAAGGTGGAAAATCTTTGTTGATGGCGTTTTCTGCACAGCAACTCAGACAAGATACAAGTATCCTATCTCTCTTGAAAGGTAAATCTCTATTAGCAAGCCTCAAGAGATAACCCCAAGGACTCTAATTTCAGGTCTTTACAATGCATAAACAACTCTGATAATTATGTGAAAATGTTGGTAATCACAAAGGGACCATAAAAAAAAATGCTAGAACTCGAAACTTATCAGATTTTGCAATGTAATGATACTTAAAATCCTAAATCTAACCCAAATAATAAAAGAAATAGCAAAATATAAGGATTTAGAGATATTATAAGAATAAAATAACTCCTAAGACCAACAATGCAAATGAAAAAACCCCCAAAATGGACCAATCCCTCAAAACACTTTCTTGCTCAACCCAGATCTAATCTGCAATCTCACAGAAACAGTGCAATCCTCTAAGGAATTAAATATTTTCAGATCATGAGACATTCACTCAAATCAACCCTATTTTTTAATTGAAATGAATAAATACTCACAATTGAACTAAGCACATAAATTTAAGGTCCAGGCTAACTTTACACAACTTACAATTAGCAAGCCGCTAAAAGTATGGACCAGGGATTGCTCAAACACTTCAAGTATTAAATCACAAACACCATTGCATCAAATATAGCCCTAAATATAACGTAAATTTGATGATCTCAAATCAATCTCAAAAGATGGAATAGCAAGAACCATGCAAGATAAATCAACATAAGAAAGAGCACCAAAGAACAATGTCTTATATTGAATCACCCAATGTTGCAACAATTCCAGTATTCAGTGTTACAACACTTTCTCTCATAAAATACTAACTCTTAGCTCTAGCTCTTGCACTATCACTTAGATTTATCTAATCTCTAACCCTTACAAATGAGGCAAAATTCCCAATTTATAGAAATTTCATACTAGATCGGCCCAATTATGGTTACAGAAAGGGCGGCCATAATAGGTCAGCCTAGAAAGTTCTTTTAATAAATTTTTTTTATTGCATTTAATGTTTGAGACTTTTTCCAAGTCAGGCTAGATTCTCCAATAACATCTTTGTGTGGCACAAAATTCAAGGTTGCTTATCCTGGCTAGTTGGGGTCACATGTCTAGCACAAAAAACTAGGCAACCGTTTGTTGATTATCCTCTTTCTCTCCTTCCTGATTGGCTTCTAGTTTATCAAATAGTTCTTTTGACTTCTCCAATATTTCTCTCATATCTTCTGGATTTGGAACTGGAGTAAACTTCACCCTAGTTTTATGATTCTTGAATTCCTCCAGATATTGTGGCATAACTTTATTTCATTCTATTTGCAATTGAGGATACTCATCTAATTTTGAAATGTAAATGGCTGCATCTTCTAGATTCTCCTTGGCAATTGGAGCACTATCAGATGGAGCGTAAACTTCATGCCACCATCCCTGCAATATGGTAATATTCATATTCTTCTGTCCAAATTTCTTTCTGCCAGTGACTATCTCCAAGAAAGTGATGCAACTGCTATAAATTTCCTTGATTTTCCCTTGAAGCTTCATTATTTTCTTTAATGCTTTGGTGAGAAGCTCCTTCCTGTAATTCCAGACTTCTACCCACTCCTTTATCTTACCAATCTCATACTAGGAGAAGACATTCAATTTGGCCATTTATTCCTTGGGTACCTGCATAATTTTCCTCATTTCACCAGCAGTGGACTCATCAATTTTATTACAATCAGCAACAAACTGAGAGGTGTGCTCAAGAAAGTCAGAGGCATTGGTATATATCTTCAGAATTTTCTCAATGGCATCATCTCCTCTGCTGCTCACATCCATAAGCCAGTTGTGCATAAAATGTACAAAGGACTTCAATCTTTAAATCTCATTAACTACCTCCTTAGGAAATAATCCTTCAGGCACAATTCCCTCACTACCCATAGTCTGCAGCGGCTTCATCAAATGTTGTACATACTTATATACATCATTCAATTGTTTTTGCAATTTCTCCTTTTCCTCTGTTTCTTTATCTAAGCTTCTCAAGATAGCATAAGAGGACTCTTGGAATTCTTCCTTCTCTTGATCTTTGGTTGTAGGCCACAGGTTGATTGTTTGTACTTTGTAATATGAAGACCTGATCTCATCCTTAAATTTATCTGAGGGAGGAACAACAACATGAACTACCCTGTTATTAAATTCATCTCTTGTAATCCTAGACATAGTCTTGGCACTTTTTCTTTGTTTTGGTTGCCCAAATTGTTCAAGCATCTTATCCCAGCTTGGGGTTTTCTCCTGCACAATAATTGGATTTTTACTCAGCCTCTTTTCTAGCCAGTATGGAGCTGTGGATGCCTCAGTTGTCACATCCCTTTCAAGACTATCAACCACATTTACTTCAACATCCTTTTCAACCCCTAGTTGATCTTCCTGTCTTTCTTTGTCCTGATTAGGGCTATCTACAACATCTTCTTCTTTATTAGCTTCTTCCACATGATTATTTTGTGGCTCATCCACTAATACCCTCTCAAGATATTTTTTCACTTTTCCCTATACAACTTCTGATTCTATATTTTTGCTTTCAGTGCTAGAGGTTGATTGATTTATCTCTTGTACAAACCTTCTCCATTCTCCACTATCAAGAGTGGAAATATTATCATCTTCCTCATTCAATTGCTTAGGATTGTTTGATATGTTTCCTTCTTCTGGAAGTGCCTCTTCAGAAATCTTCACATTTGGATGTGAAAGTGGAGAAGGGATGGGAGAATTATTTCCTGGAGCTGCTCTCTTTTCAACATCATTCGTAGGTGTCTCTTCATCATGCAACTTCTCTTCTACAATCTTCACTTCCTCCACTTGAGTAGTTTTTTGCTTGGGAGAGTTCCTTCTTACATAGAATTGGGGCTTTTCCCTTGAACTTTCCAACTCTATTACCTTTGTAGCGTAAGGGGCATTTGTAGTAGCTTCATTTTTCCTAGCTTTTGCAGAATTCTTTTAGTAATTATCCTTCTCTTCCTCACTAGTTGTGAGGTCTCTCCTTCTTCCAAATTTTCTTTAGCTTGAGGAACCTTTTTTGTTTGCACTTGGATCCTTGTTCTTCTCTTAATTGACACTATTTCCTGAATGGCTTCCTCATCATGGCGTTTAGTGGCTTCATCTTAATTTTTAGCTTCAACTTCTTCTTCATCACGAGACTCCATGTCTCCCATTATATCATAAGTGAATTTAATACCTTCAACTTCCAATTCCAAAACTTGATGCTTCACCCACAACCTAGAATATTTCTTGACTGGTTCAATGATTTGATTTAAATCCGTTATTTCTTCTTAAGACCAATTTATTGGAGGCAATGGCCTACTTCTATAAGGTTCATAATCATGATGCTGAAGAAGATCTGCTTCATCATCTTCCACCTGATTTGGTTCTTCTACAACTCTGTATAATTTGATCAACCTTATTGGCAATTCAGAGAACCTTCTTATGATGACTTCCCACTCATCTCAACAGTTGGCCCAGTAATCCTCAATGTGGTCCTTGTGCTTGAATGTTCTATTTGCTTGCTTCACAGCCTTTCCATAAGGATCAAAATTTTCTCTATTGGTGTGGGAATATAATTCAAATTGTCTCATTTCTTTCTCCAAATGCTAGGCACTCTGAATGGAAGGGAAAGATTCTAATCCTCCTATTCTTAATTGGAATTCAAATCCCAACCCTTTCTTCTTTATGTTGCCTCTCTACATGATCTCCTCAAAGCCAACCATTTGTTTTGTCAACTCTAATAGAAGGAGCTTGTTGGTAGGATATCAGGGCAATCTGAGATGAAAGACTGGTGATCCCAACACCCTAATGTATGTAAACCTTTGAAATTGAATAAACCATTGACCATAATTCTTTATCAAATCCATTGCATCTGTAGAGATTCTCATGTGAAGGGCATCTTGCAACAATATAGGAATGTACATGAAGAAAGCATCATTGGCCCTCCTATAATTAGATGTCTTATACTGCAACTGAGGATAAACTTCCCATATTCTATCCTGTCCCAAGATTCCGTTACAGCTGAGACCCTTATAATTGGTCTTATGTGCCAACATATACACTAGATATGAAGTCATGGTGAACTTATTGGTCTCTTGTACACTCCTCAATTGGGAGTCAATGTTATTGTTGATGATTCTCGCCCAATGATAATTCTTGTTGGTAACAATCCGAGTAATGGGGTGGAACATCCAAGGTTGAAATATATGTACCTCCACTCCCATGACTCTGCCCAGGAGAGTTATGATGTCATTGTATTCTTGTTTAAAATCATTCCTGTGTAGTTGCTTGGGCAATTTTGAATAATGTGGTTTTGGCTTCAAAATCCAAGCATTGTTCATTATCTCTTAGGCTATGTTGGGGCCTTCTTCATAAAATTTGGTAAAGTCCTCAATGTTTATCTCTTCAATCAACTTGTGATGGGAGGAAATCTTAAAGACTTCTCCAATTGATTCCTCTATTATATTTTCCATTACTCTACGTTGAGGACCAATGATGATTATTGTCCTAAAATCATAGTGCTTTGCACACTCCAAAACTAACTCTAGACATAATTGTGTGGGTGGAAATACTACTGCTTGTGCTAGTCTTGTATGAGTGATCTTTTGATCGAGCTCATTGGGTTCCTTTCCAAACATCCTTTGGTGGAAGTCATCATAATCAATATGGCCCATGTAGGTATCAATGATCCTTGACCATGCAGAAGCAATCCTTGTCTCAAGCCAGATTCTTTTGAAATAATACTTCATTCTTTCTTGCCTCTTTCTAACTTGCTCCTATGCTAGAGTAGCCTTGGTTTTGGTGGTCTTATTTGGACTTTCCTCTTCCTGCATCTGTTAACACAAAACCACAATCACTGGAGAGGAATTACTGACATAACACATGGCAATAATGAAATGAAACTATTTTTAACATTGAAGCACATGGAATCATCACTTTCAATCATCATGATCAAGCATTAACCTTTTATTGAGTTTTCAAATGATAACACAGGAAATCAAAGAATCTGAGCTTGCTCGGATTTTTCGACCAAATTATGGTTTGGATAATCCGAGCGAGCTAGGATTTTCCGAACTTGATCATATGAAGGAAAACAACTCACTCTTGGCCTCTTGATAAAAATCTATGTGATGCAAGGCATTAAATAATCAATACACAACTTCATTCAAACATAAAAATCATCATGTACTTCAATTATGAGCATTAATCATGAAATCTGAAGGAGATCAGAGATTTCAGCCTCCCTCAGATTTTTTGATGCTCGAAAAATCCAGGGTAGCTTGGAATTATTGAATGAAGGCCAAAATAAACATTCCTTAGGTTCATTATGTTCAATCATGGGATCTTTGGCTAATTTGGGCCACCTCGGATTATCCGAGCAGATTAAGGCTTAGGTAATTCGAGGCAACTCAGATTTTCTAAGATTTCGGTGGGGCACTAAAAAATGCCAAGTTTCGAGAATTTTCAAGTTAAAATCATGAAATCTCTTTTGTGCCCCAAAAGATCGAGCAATTAAATAGCTTAAATGGTGTCACTTTGAACAATTGTGTGCAGTGTTCGAATTCATTTAGATCATAAACATCGAATTTAAGGCTCATAGGTAGGAAATTCTTGAGCTAGGTTTTGAGCTAACAAAATATCACAAGAAGACTCAATTCCTTCGATTCTATATTCCAAATCCGATGGTAAACACTAATAAGTACTCGCCAAGGAAAAACACCCAAATGAGAAACCCTACTAAGTTCAATCAAACGTGCCCTAGCAAACCCCAAGCAAGTCCATTTCGAAATAATAAACCCTAATACGCTCAAAGAATATGAAATCATGCTAATACCGAATGCCAATGGAAGATTCAATCAAAGGAACAACATTGAAATGAGAATCCTGGGTGAAAACTGATCGAAACATACCTTTGAACTCACACAAAAACCAGAAAGCACACCCAACATCCAACATAAGACACCAAATCCTCCAACCACTCAAAGCGGAGCACTATGCCACTCTCAAACTTACTCAAATGCAAATGACCAAATGGAAGGAAAAATTTGAATATAATATCGATTTAGGCGCAATAAATGACCTCTCATTAATGTGTGACAAGATAGTTGAATTTTCAGAAATGCAACCCCAGGACAAATTTTGGATAATCCGAGCTTGCTCAGATTTTCTGAAAATCCTCCATACTTAACTAATTTCACTATATTTTCACAAATTTGACGCAGAGTGAATTCCTAAGGGTTGAATCATGACCTCAAGTTGCAAGAGAGCATCTCAAATGCAAGTTTATCAATGTGCACATGGGTGAATCAAGACCGAAATCGAGGGACTTTTCCCTTAAATGGATGAAGTTGAGACCCTACGAAAAGCAAATGCAAGAGCAAAACAAGGAAAAGAGGGAATTTTCTTTCAACGGGGCGTGTGTGCGAGAACTTCACAATAAATGGTGACTCTTGCTAGAGAAATGCTCTAGAGAATTTTGGTGATAAACTGGAATCAAGAACCCAAAATCTCTGGTTTTAGTCCTCACATCAGGTCACCTACAAATAGAGCTTCAAAGGCCATAGACAAGCAAACCTTTCCTGTACCGGAGACAGAGTGTGTGCACATGTATTTATTTCCTTTCCTGAGTTGCAACAAGAACCAAACTTAGTCTAATCAAGCTACGTAAGGATTCTAACTCCCAAAGAATCCTGGATAGATCCTCGCTGCCAGCCAAGCATCCATAGCCCCGACGAGGTTATCGTTGTGGTCCTCCCAAGCATAGCTCTACTGCCAGTCGGGCGTCCATAGCCCCGATAGAGATACTTGGAAACTCCTGATAAGGTGAATATTCTCCTTTTGATTTTCAATATTTTCTTTCCTTTTGATATTCTTATAAGATGTTTTAACCTTTCCCTTTCACCTTGTAAGCAATGAAGCTCACACTGAAGGATGAGAACCACAGTGGCACTGAAGTAGAATGTAAGATTTTTCACTTGACCAGACTTCGTAAGGAACCATTAACAACCTTGGAATCATTCAAGATATGTGTATAAATGTGAGACCCAAGCACATTCTAGATTTAACTTAATCTAGTGACTCATCTACTTCAAGCATTAACACATGTGACACCAAATAAAGGACTTCTACCTATTGACTTTGGAAGGATGATTAGAGTTTGTAAAAGAAATATTCAGAATCGTCTCAGGTAATATAATGATTGTTGTGCAGGGGCAACAAGCCCATAAGAAAATAGGAGAACCCAAAAGAAAAACAAAAATAGAAACAAACCTAAACTAAGCCAAAACAACCCTACTCTAACCAAACACAAAGAAAATAAAATCAAAGGAACCTAACCTAACTATTTACAAGGAAAGAGTTGTGAACAACTCAGGATTGGAAGTAATGCTTCAAATATTTCCCATTAACAGGTAGTGGGATATCCTCTTTAGTGAGAGTCTTCAAGCAAAAAGCATTGTCTCCCAGTATCTCTAAAATCTGGTAAGGGCCAAGCCAAAGTTTGTCAAATTTTCCATGCTCCCCTTTTCGATCATGTGCTCTATCCCAGTAAAGAACCAACTCAGAGATTCTAAAGGATTTTACCTTGGCTCTTCTATCAAACCATCTTTTAACTACACCCTGATGTTTAGCAAAGTTTTCTAAAGCTTCTTCTCTTTTCTCTTCAAGGTGTAAAAGTTCAACTAGACGGGCTTCACGCTTATCCCCTTCATCATAATATTCGTTAATAAAATACAAAGTGGGGATCTTCAATTGGATGGGAAATACAAGTTCCAAACCATACACAAGGTGATAGGGTGAAGTTCCTAGAGAGGCCTTATGTCTAGTATGATCTGCCCAAAGAGAAAATCTAAGTTGGGTGTGCCAATCTTTGGGATTCCTCTCTAACAACTTACAGATGACTATTAAAAGGTTCTTATTTGAGGAATCAACCAAACCATTACCTTGTGGGTAGTAATTAGATGCAAATTTAAAAATAATTCCATGATCAAAATCCCATCTAGAAAATTTTAATGATGCAAATGCAGGACCATTATCATAGACTAAAGCAAATGGGCAACCAAAGCGATTGATAATACCTGATTTTAGAAAATTGATTACCACTTCAGAATTGCACTGTTTACAAGCAAGAGCTTCAGTCCATCTAGTAAAGTAGTTGGTTACAGTGAGAATATACCTGTGGCCTACAAAAGAGGGTGGATTGATTGGACCAATGAAGTTCAATCCCCACTATGCAAACAGTTTTACCTCTATAATTGGTTGAAGTGGAAGAGCTCCATAATTCTCCCTGCTTGTTACAGTCTGACACACATGGAAGGTCCTCACGTGGTTGTGTACATATTTTAACAATGTGGTCCAATAATAGCCATCCCTCAGGATCTGATTTGCAGTGGAAGGTGCGGATTCATGTCCCGTGCCATATCTGTCATGAAACTCAGCCATTACTCTTTTAGCTTCTTCTTTTCCTAAGCACCTCAAATAAACACCTTCATGATTTTTCTTGTTTAGAACAACCCATTTCATCATAAAACTGTCACTTTTCAAATGTAGAGCTCTCCTTTGTACTATATTAAGATGATCGGGACATTGCTGATTCAAAAGATAGTAGATAATATCGTCATACCAATCACCTAGAGAAACATCTTGGAGGTGATAGTGCTGGGCTGTGAGGTCAGGACCCATTTCAGCCATTGTCTTGGTTAATCCTTTCCCTCTTACCAATTTCATGGGCTAAATCTCAATATCATATTCCTGTAACATTGTTACCCACTTCGCTCTGCATTCTCCCAATTCATTCTGCATGAGAAAAAGCTTAACTACAGGATCAAGGACTATTGCAAAGACTTTATTCCTCAAGATGTAATGTTTGAATTTCTTTACTGCTTTGAACAAGGCATATGTCTAATTTTCCACGCTTGTATATCTTAATTCTGCATCTTTTAAAGGAGCACTCATAAATGATATGGGATGCTCATTCCCTTGATCAAACTTTTGTGTTAATATACCAACACATGAATGATCAGAGGAAAACAAATATATGTAAGAAGGTTTGGCATAATCAGGACTCACCAATAGTGGAGCTTCAACAATGGCCCTCTTAATTTTTGCAAATGCCTCCTTTTCCTCTGCACTCCATTCAACTTTTTCTTCCTGCTTCAGCATTGCATTCAATGGTTTAACTATTTCTGCAAATCTAGTGATAAACTTTCTGACAAAGTTAATTTTTCTAAAGAATGATTTCATTTCCTTCTTACTAGCAGGTGGTTGGATCTTAAGTATGTCTTCCACCCGCTGAGGATCAATAGCAATTCCCTATTATGAGATGACATGTCCTAACAATTTCCCTTCGGTGACTCCGAAGATACACTTCTTTGGATTAAGCAAAATTCCAAATTCCCTACACCTTTGAAACACCTTACACAAGTCTGTTATATGATCACCTCGCCTCTTAGAAAAGACTGTCAAATCATCCATATAAATAATTATGCACTTACCAATAATGTCCTTGAAGGCGATTTCCATAGCTCTCTGAAAGGTTGCTCCAACAATAATCAACCCAAAAGGCATTCTCCTGTAAGAAAAAGTGCGCCATTTTGTAGTGAAGGTAGTTTTATGCCTATCCTCATATTGTACCATGACCTGATTATATCCAGAGTATCCATCTAGAAAATACATCATTTCAGATCCATTAACAATCTAAAGTACTTCATCCAGTGAGGGGACTGGATAATTTTCATTTTCTAATGCTCGATTGAGATTTTTGAAATCAAAGCAAAGTCTGATCTCTCCATTCTTCTTTCTTACTGGTACCAAATTTGCAACCCAGGTTGAATGTCTAACTGGGAATATGATTTGAGAAAATAATAATTTTTGTACCTCCTTTTGAATTATTGGCTCCAATAGGGCGTTGATTGGTCTTTTCCTTTGTCTGAAAGGTCTTGCCCTTGGTTTGAGAGGAATGGTATGTGTAATAATTGAAGCATTGTATGTCTTCAAATATTCATAACTCCAGGCTATTACATCCTGATATGTATGCAATGCATCAACAATTCCTCTCCTTTCCTCTGGAGTACATACTTTTCCAATAAAGACATTCTTCACATTATCTGGAGTTCCCATGTTGTATGTATCACATTGACTACTAATGGACTCCTTCTTGACTTCTTGTTCTTGATCCTTTATCCTATAAGGATAAAAAATTCTCTCTAGCTGCACCATCCCTCTTGGAATAGTATTGGTCTTGAGATTGATGACCCCTTCTAGGTCCATTTTTGCTTCTTGAGGCTCAGCTTTATCAATGATCTGGAAGGTAAACACATCAGAACTTGTGATAAAATCTAGGATATGCTTGTTATATTCAAATACCTAAAAATTAGTCACATTTTCAGGCACTGAAGGTATTGGAGTTAGCTCCACAATGAACTTCTTCAATCCGAAAAGTGACAGAGGTTGCAAGGTACTAGCTGCCTGGGCTAGAGAGTCTACAATTTGGTTCTTACTGCGAGGTATCAACTAAATGTTAAAGGCATAAAATCCCTCAATGAGGTCCCATACTCTATGCCTATAATTGGTCATCCTCCTGTCATGACATGAGTATTACTTCCTAACTTTCCTAACCACTAACTTAGAATCTCCAAACACTTGCAAAATCTTAACCTTCTTTCTCAAGGCCATAAGCAATCCATGAATCAAAGCCTCATACTCAGCTACATTATTAGTATAATGAAATTGGAGTCTATGAGCAGAAAAAAAGGTTTTACCTTTAGGGCTAATCAACTCAAACCTTGCTCTAGCACCTTGCTTTGATTTGGATCCATCGAATTTTAGTGTCCAATAGCCAACAGCCCCAGATCCTCCTAATTTATCTTTGGCATTGTTACTACTAGAAAGGTTCTTCAGAAGGCATCAAGGTTTTACCTTTAGGATCATCTTGAGTACTTTGTACATTAATTCTGATAGCTAGGGTGGGATTGATGCACCTCTGTATCTATTCTACTGTTGTTTGACACAAGAAGCATTTCAGTTCTGAGCGAGAAGCATTATGGACTCTACACCAGTTTGGGAGAAGCAGCTCTTCAAAATTCATATCTTTTCCCAGGTGAATATGATCTTCTGTGCACTTCCGAATAAATTCTTGAAAATTTTCTAGCAGGCTGAGTTGACTATCTTTTGAATCATCGCCTTCCTCAATTGATTCCACTAGTGCTCCAGTACTACTGGATTCTGTGGTGAATTCAACTGGTATGGTATGCAACATAAGAATTTCCTCTCTGTCTGATTCCTCAACAAGGGCTGCCAGCACATAATTTCCCATACTCACTTCTGATACCAATATTTCATTTGAAGTATTTTGGTATTCTGTGATTACATACTTCATTCTGGGCTCTCTCTCAATCCTGATTGATTTGACACCCCTTTCCAAGGAAGCCACATGTGAGAATGATCAGTTGATACATACCCATTTAGGGCCTTAGTAAAGTCTCTTCCCAGAATCAGACCATAAGTATCAGGGATCTACTACTTGTATATTGATGACTTGTTGAATTCTAGGATTTAAAGCAATTTGCATGGGAATCATGTTTAGTTCTCCCACTACATTCACTTTTGTTTTGTCTAGCTGAGTGACTTTATTTTGAGAGACAATAGGGGTAATACCTAGAGCTCTACAGACAACAAAAGACATCACATTCGTGGAGGCACTAGAATCTATCAGGAAATTGTGCAAATTCTTCACAAAGAGGCAGACAAAAATTAGAAATGGAGGGTTTTTTGTACTACCTTGGAACAAAGTTAGTTGGGTATCAACCTGGGAAACTTAATTTTTATTCTTTTCTTTCCCTTTGTCCCTAGGTTGTGTTTGGACTTTGACTTTGATCTTTTGACACTTGAGAACTAGGTACCTTTCCAGTGACTCCACTAACTGCTCTATCTTGTGATACTATATTTGCATTGTAAGCTCCTAAGACTACATTTCTAATAGCAGGAAATCACAATAATTCAAATGCAGAAAGACTTACCTTGAGCTTCTTAAGTTCCTCCACTACATATTCTCCCATCTGCTCTGTGCTCATATCAATAGGAGCCTCTCTGAGATATTCCACCACCTTGTCTTTGCTTGCATCGACATTCTTTCCTTTCAATGAATCATCTTGTCCTTGCCCTTCTTTAGATAGGTATTGTTTGGGAACATGATGATATGTTGGATTGTTGCTAGCATTAGGATCGAGAGGTATGGTGAAGTTGTTTGGAGGGATGGAAGTGGTAAACGGACCTCCAGCTTGTGGACCTCTAGTTGGCCTATTCCTCAAATCGTACTTTTTGGTAGGTTGTTGGAACATCTGCACTACTTCAATACCAATTTCTTCTTCATCCAAAGGGCCATTGTCATTCTCAGTACTTTCATCGAATATTTTTGAAATCTCATCTCCATTACACACTTGATCTATCTCATCCTCCTACTTAGTTGACTCCTCTTATGGCCCATGCTCTTCTCCTTTGGAAAATGGGGCATGATTTACGACCAAAACCTAAGAATCATAAGGTCCTAATGGAACCAATTCTTGACCACTAGAGTTATTTTCAACCTCATACTGGAAGATGGATGCGGTAGTCTAGAATTTTGGGAAATCCAATGCAGAATGTTGATTTGTCTTATGAAGTCTACACCATCCGAATAAGGCTTCCTTTGCTTACATACACACTACTTGAAGGCTTCTCTTGACTAGGAGGTTGATCCAATGGAGTAGGGACACCTCCATTATTTGGCCTAGTGTTCCATGTCCTATTCTGTCTAGGTGGTTGTCTTCTTTCAAATCCTTGTCCACTTGTTTGTCCTCTATCAAAATTTTGACCAGAAGATTGCCCTCTATCAACACTTTGTCCATGTCCTTGTTGGGGCTCTTGATTCTCCCTATTATAATTGGACTACATACTCCTTGAGTAGCTTGGAGTTAACTATTTTGATTTCTTAGATAAGTGACCTCCATATTCAACTTTTTCACTTGTTCAGTAAGCTCATCTAGTATCTCCTTGTTAGGATTACTATAGGGAGTCTGATTCACATTATTTTGAGGATATCATGATGCTGCTCCAAAACTTAGGGACTAGTTTAGGACCTCAGAAGTCTACAGATATGTGAGGAAACTATCCTGCTGTTGTGGATGAAGGGGCTGATTGACACTTTGTTGAGGATAATTAGTCATGGGTGGGACTTGATTCATGGGAGGACCTAGGTGAGGTACTAAAGGCAATTGAGGCTTTGGATTCATAATAGGAGTATGGTTGGTGAGAACTTTACTGAGAGCCTGGGCTTTCCCTGGATGAGCAGTAGGTCCTAGTGATGGTAAAGGCCCAAACAAGTGTTGTCATAAATCAGTACTAACCTTGAAAGCCTCTGTGTATGCACCAAGCAAAGTAGTCAGAGGATTAGTCCTCCACTTAAGGAAGGTGGCTATAAGACTATCAAGAGCTTCATAATAGACTTCCAAGGCAGTGACATCATCTACAACATAAGGATCTTGAAACCTAGTATATGCACAATGGAATCTGTTATTAAAGGACCCTATAGGCTCATTAACTTCTCTCTTAACCTTGGTGAACTATAGATACAACTCATTAGCACTAATGGGGATCTTGAACTTCTGTAAAAATGTAGCTTCCATCTCATTCCAATTATGAATTGACCCAGCAGGGAGATGATTGTACCAATAAAACACATCTTCTCCTAGGGAATAAGGGAAGAGCCTACATGCAACATTCTCATGGTCAATCCCCCTATCCCTAAGATAGGTTTGGAAAATCCTGATGTGTTCCTTTACAGTTCTATTGGGATCATTAACATAAAATTGGAACGTAAATGCTTA
The DNA here is from genome assembly GCA_007258455.2 of Sequoia sempervirens. Lineage (NCBI taxonomy): Eukaryota > Viridiplantae > Streptophyta > Pinopsida > Cupressales > Cupressaceae > Sequoia > Sequoia sempervirens. The sequence continues at coordinate 130,504,731 of VDFB02000015.1, read as the reverse complement.
GGATTTTTGGGCATAACATGTAATTATTAAATGATAATGGAGATGGATTATTAGCTAGGAAATCCATTGGTGGAGGTGGAGGTGGTAATGGTTGATTTATGAATGGTTGAGGTTGCTGAATGGGAGAAGCTTCAGAATCAGATGAAGATGGACTTGATGGGGGTGAGGATGATGGAGATGATGAAGGTGGTTGGGTAGATGATGACTCTCCCCTTCTTCTAGTCCTCCTTGACCTAGTAGGAGCTTGCAACTCTTGAAATTATTCTTCTCCTAGTGTAGATCTGGTTCTTCTTCAAAATATTTCAAGAGAAATGATAGATAGAAAATGATCCAGCTTGCTTATTCAGGCCCTCCTTCTAGCACCAATCTGTTGATGGTGTTTTCTGCACAACAACAACTCAGACAAGATACAAGTATCCTATCTCTCTTGAAAGGTAAATCTCTGTTAGCAAGCCTCAAGAGATAACCCCAAGGTCTCTAATGTCAGGTCTTGACAATGCATAAACAACTCAAATAATTATGTGAAAATGTTGTTCATCACAAAGGGACCTTACAAACAAATGTTGGAACTTGAAACTTATCAGATTTTGCAATGTAATGATACTTAAAATCCTAAATCTAACCCATATAATAAAATAAATAGAAAAATATAAGGGATTAGAGAGATTCTAAGACTAAAATAACTCCTAAGACCAACAATGCAAATGACAAAACACCCAAAATGAACCAATCCCTCAAAAAAAATTCATGCTCAACCTAGATCTAATCTGCAATCTCACAGAACAGTGCAATCCTCCAAGGAATTAAATATTTTCAGATCATGAGACATTCACTCAATTAACCCTATTTTGCAATTGAAATGAATAAATACTCACAATTGAACTAAGCACATAAATTTAAGGTCTAGGCTAACTTTACACAACAACTTACAATCAACAAGCTGCTAAAAGTATGGACTAGGGATTGCTCAAACACTTCAAGTATTAAATCACAAACACCATTGCATCAAATCTAGCCCTAAATCTAATGTAAATTTGATGATCTCAAAGCAATCTAAAAAGATGGAATAGTAAGAACCATGCAAGATAAATCAACACAAGAAAGAGCACCAAAGAACAACGTCTTTACTTATATTGAGTCACCCAATGTTGCAACAATTCCAGTATTCAGTGTTACAACACTTTCTCTCAGAAAATACTAACTCCTAGCTCTAGTTCTTGCACTATCACTTAGATTTCTCTAATTTCTAACCCTTACAAATGAGGCAAAATGCCCAATTTATAGAAATTTCATACTAGGTCAGCCCAATTAGGGTTACAAAAAGGGCGACCAGAATAGGTCATCCTAGAAAGTTCTTTTAATAAAATAATATTTCTTGCATTTAATGTTTGAGACTTTTCCAAGTCGGCCTGGATTCTCCAATAGCATCTTTTTGTGGCACAAAATTTAATGTCGCTTATCCTGGTTGGCTGGGGTCACATGCCTAGAACATAAAACTAGGCAACTGTTTGTTGATTAGCCTCTTTCTCTCCTTCCTGATTGGCTTCTAGTTTATCAAATAATTCTTTTGACTTCTCCAATATTTCTCTCATATCTTCTGGATCTGGAACTAGAATAAACTTCACCCTAGTTTTATGATTCTTGAATTCCTCCAGATATTGTGGCATAACTTTATTCCATTCTATTTGCAATTCACGATACTTAGCTAATTTTGAAATGTAAATGGCTGCATCTTCTAGATTCTCCTTGGCAATTGGAGCACTATCAGATGGAGCATAAACTTCATGCCACCATCCCTACAATCTTCTAATATTCATATTCTTCTGTCCAAATTTCTTTCTGCCAGTGACTATCTCCAAGAAAGTGATGTAGCTATTATAAATTTCCTTGATTTTCCCTTGAAGCTTCATGATTTTCTCCATTGGTGTGGGAATATAATTCAAATTGTCTCATTTCTTTCTCTGAATGTTGGGCACTTTCAATGGAAGGGAAAGCTTCTAATCCTCCTATTCTTAATGGGAATTCAGATCCCAACCCTTTCTTCTTTATGTTGTTTCTCTACAGGATCTCCCCAAATCCAACCATTTGTTTTCTTAGCTCTAATAGAAGGAGCTTTTTGGTAGGATATCGGGGCAATCTGAGAGGAACAACTGGTGATCCTTGCTCCCTAATGTATGTAAAACTTTGAAATTGAATAAACCATTGACCATAATTCTTTATCAAATCCATTGCATCTATAGAGATTCTCATGTGGAAGGCATCCTGCAACAATCTAGGAATGTACATGAAGAAAGCATCATTGGCCCTCCTGTAATTAGATGTTTTATACTGCAACTGGGGATAACCTTCCAATATTCTATCCTACCCCAAGATTTCATTACAATTTATACCCTTAGACTTGGTCTTATGTGCCAACATATACACTAGATATGAAGTCATTGTGAACTTGTTGGTCTCTTGTACACTCCTCAATTGGGAGTCAATGTTATTGTTGATGATTCTCGCCCAATGATAATGCTTGTTAGCAACAGTCTAAGTAATGGGGTGGAACATCCAAGGTTAGAATATATGTGCCTCCTCCACTACCATGACTCTGCCCAGGAGAGTTATGATGTCGTTGTATTCCCATTTAAAATCATTCATGAGTAGCTTCTTGGGAAATTTTGAATAATGTGGTTTTTGCTTCAGAATCCAAGCATTGTTCATTATCTCTAAGGCTTTGTTGGGGTCTTCTTCATAAAATTTGGTAAATTCCTCAATGTTTATCTCTTTAATCAACTTGTGATAGGAGGCAATCTTAAAGACTTCTGCAATTGATTCCCATATCAAATTTTCCATTACTCTACCTTGAGGACCAATGATGATTATTGTCCTAAAATCATAGTGCTTTGCACACTCCAAAACTAACTCTAGACATGTAAATGTGTGGGTGGAAATCCTGTTGCTTGTGCTATTCCTGTGTGAGAGATCTTTTGAGCGAGCTCGGTGGGTGCCTTTCCAAACATCCTTTGGTGGAAGTCATCATAATCAATATGGCCCATGTTGGTGTAAGTGATCCTCAACCATGCAGAAGCAATCCTTGTCTCGGGCCATATTCCTTTGAAATCATACTTCATTCTTTCTTTCCTCTTTCTAAGTTCCTCATGTGCTAGAGCAACCTTGGTTTTGGTGGTCTTATCTAGACTTTCCTCTGCCTGCATATGTTAACACAAAACCACAATCACCTGAGAGGAAGTATAGACATAACACATGGTAATAATGAAATTAAACTATTTTTAACATTGAAGCACATGGAATCATCACTAGCAATAATCATGATCAAGCATTAACCTTTTATTGAGTTTTCAAATCATAACACAATAAATCGGAGAATCCGAGCTTGCTCGGATTTTTTGACCAGATTATGGTTTGGATAATCCGGGTGAGCTATTATTTTTTGAACTTAATCATATGAAGGTGAACAACTCACTCTTGGACTCTTGATTGAAATCCATGAGATGAAAGGCATTAAATCATCAATACACAAGTTCATTCAAACATCAAAATCATCATGTACTTCAATTATGAGCATTCATCATGAAATTTGAAGGAGTTTAGAGTTTTCAGCCTGCCTCGGATTTTCTGATGCTCGACAAATCTAGGGTAGCTTGGAATTACTAAATGAAGGCCAAAATAAACATTCCTTAGGTTCATTATGTTCAATCATGGGATCTTTGGCTAATTCGAGCCACCTTGGATTATCCAAGCGAACTAAGGCTCGGGTAATCCAAGCCAACTCAATTTTTTTGAGATTTCACCGGGGCACTAGAAAATGCCAAGTTTCGAGAATTTTCAAGTTAAATTCATGAAATCTCTTTTGTGCCCCAAAAGATTGAGCAATGAAATAGCTTAAATGGTGTCACTTTGAACAATTGTGTGCAGTGTTACAATTCATTTAGATCTTAAACATCGAATTTAAGGCTCATAGGCAAGAAATTATCGAGCTAGGGTTTGAGCTAACAAAATATCACAAGAAGAATCAATTCCTTCGATTCTATATTCCAAATTCAATGGTAAACACTAATAAGTACTCGCCAAGGAAAAACACCCAAATGGGAAACCCTACTAAGTTCGATCAAACTTTCCTTAGCAAACCCCAAGCAAGCCCATTTCGAAATGACACACCCTAATACGCTCAAAGAATATGAAATCATGCTAATATAGAATGCCAAGGGTGGATTCAATCAAAGGAAGAACAATGAAATGAGAATCCTGAGTGAAAACTGATTGAAACATACCTTTGAGCTCGCACAAAAACTAGAAGGCACACCCAACATCCAACAGAAGACGCCAAATCCTCCAACCACTATCTTCAAGCGAATGGAATCCCTCAATGGAGTGAAATCAACCACTCAAAGCAGAGCACTATGCCACTCTCAAACTTACTCAAATGCAAATGACCAAATGGAAGGAAAAATTTGAATATAATATCAATTTAGGTGCAATAAATGACCCCTCATTAATGTTTGACAAGATAGTTGAAGTTTTAGAAATGTGACCCCAGGACAGATTTTGGATAATCCGATGTACCTTAGATTATCTGACTGGATTAAGGTTTGGATAATCTGAGCTTGCTCGAATTTTCCAAAAATCCTCCATACTTAACTATTTTTGCCAAATTTTCACATATTTGACCCAGAGTGAATTCCTAAGGGTTGAATCATCACATCAAGTTGCAAAAGAGCATCTCAAATGCAAGTTTATCAATGTGCACATGGGTGAATCAAGATCAAAACCGAGGGACTTTTCCCTTAAGGGGATGAAGTCGAGACCCTATGAAAAGAAAATGCGAGAGCAAAAAAAGTAAAAGAGGGTCCTTGCTTTCAATGGGACGTGTGTGTGGGAATTGCACAACAATCTTCCTACCAACAACACCAATTCCAACGAGGCTCGTGCACAAATATGTAGACTCAAACGAGTAATCAGATGGTACCAGTGCCTACTCCATTGCAAAATGCTCACCCAATCTTGAGTATAGAGTTGATGGTAGGGAAAAATAATCTTGCTAATGACATCAATCCATGGTGCTTCCCCTGCAACAAAGCACATATGCTCTGAAATTGTTTGCACGACAATCTACAACAAAGAGTGGCAGAACAATGCAGTCAAGGTGTGGCATCAGATTCAGGAGGTTATGTATATGCGTCTCCACAAATGGAAAATGCGGCACTCACCGCGCAAATGCAAGGAATGTCCTTGGAGCAAGAGACAAACAGAGTTCCAGACCATGCACTCTTCTCATGGATGGAAGAAGAGGAAGCAGTGTTTGAAAATGAGGCCTCCACATCCAAGGCCCCTCAAGTGTAGTCTGATTACAACACTCGCTTTAAGAGGAGATTCACTAGCGAACCGGTTGTCCCACAGTCCAAAAGTGTCTCTAACCAAACTCCTAGTACCTCTGCAACTGCACAAAAATTTCAACCATGAAGGGAAATTGTTATAACAAGAGCTAAGAAACAAAAGCCTTTGAATCCACCGCCATTCAATTTAGTTGCACAATTGAAGAATTCCTCTGCTACTGTGTCTCTTTAGGATATCTTAGCTATTCTAGAGTAGAAGTCATTATTGCAAAAGGCCCTACTCGAAGATGCAAGCATAAAGCTAGTAGAGAAATCACTCAAGGAAAAGGCCATTGATCCATCACCTTCGACCAAAGTCCTCACAAACAGTGCAGAGGAAGCCTCTATCAAAGTTAGAGGTAAGTCGAAACTGAAACCCTTTTTCCTAACTCTTATTTTTGGAAATAAATTGTTACAAAATTATATGATCGACTCTGGAGCTAGTACCACAGTCATGCCGAAGTAGATAGCTGAAGCCTTGGAACTTATCCATGAACCTTTAAAAAGAGGGTTTATGCAGCTTGATGGGAACAAGGTTGAAATTGTAGGTGTCATTAAGAACCTCCCCCTCACTCTATTCTTCTTCCCTAGCATCACAGTTCCACAAGATACCGTGATCATAGACATTCCCCCATGTTTGGTCTTTGCTTATCTTGGGAATTCACTTCCAAGATAGGCGGATATCTTTCCTTGGACTGGTCACACTTGATCCTCCAGACCAAACATGGAGCTAAAATGAAGATAGTATATGAACCTCTACATTCGGAACATGTGGCAGATGAAGCCATGATCAACTTTGAGGCCACTCATACCTCTATCACCAAAGATGAAATGTATTGTATTGAGCTACTAGAGGATGAGAAGGTGACCAAAGACCAAACTGATCAGGAAGAGGTCCTCTTGAGTGAATATATAGACATTGATCCTCTTAGAAATTACCATGCCACTGGATTTGGAACCTATGTCATCTATGATGAAGATCAAGTGATCCCGAAGGTCATGAAGGAATCTAAGGGTGGTCAAGCCTCAGAACTATGGATGTTGCATTTCGATGGAGCAAGATGTAAAGTTGGTGTAGGATCCAGGATATGTTTGATGTCCCCATCTGATGAAAATACCCTCAGGTCTTTTCGCTTTTAGTTTGCATGTTCAAATAATGAAGTTGAATTTGAGGGCCTAGTGCAAGGTCTGAGTCTTACGGAATGAATGGGCATTAAGCAAATAATGTTGTTCAAAGACTCAAAGCTAGTGGTCAATCAAGTTCGAGGGCTCTCTGCAACCAAGAATGTCCACATGAGATCCTATATACATAGATTCTGGGACTTGATTGAAAGCTTTGAAGCCTTCAATATCCAGATAGTGCCTAGAGAGAAAAATGTAGATGTAGATAGCATGGCAACAATCAGATCTCAATTTGATCCTGTTCCCAACCTAATTTATAACATACACTCTGTACGAGTGATTATCCGACCGAAAATCCCAGATAATGATCAGAGCTAGCAAGTGTTCGAAATTGATGAACACATCGCCTCATTAATCCAATAGTTAGGGGAGTTTGCTGAGCAACTCCAACCGAAAATTGCCGAGGCCTATGAAGGGAAACTTATTCAATTAAGGTCCAACAATCTTCCAAAAGGATTGGTCACTCTCGAAAACCTATTCGATTGTGATGATGTAAGGAATGACAAGAGGAAGTTTGTATAAGACAAAAGTGACTACCAGTATACTATAGAGCTGACGGAAGGAGAAAAACCCATCCGCCATAAGTAGAGACTAGTGAATCCAAAGATTGAGGCACTAATGGCTCAGGAGTTGACAAAGCTAATTCAGTCCCAGATCATCTTCTCGATCAAGCACAACACATGGGTGTCCAACCTGGTTCATGTCTGAAAGAAGAATGGAGACATCCGCCTATGGGTTGACTTCTGGGACCTAAGTAGAGAATCCCTAAAGGACCACTACCCCTTGCCCTCCATGGAGTTCATATTGCAAACAATGGTTGGCTCAAAAATGTTTTCTTTGCTAGATGGCTTCTCTGGTTACAACCAGATCTGGGTAAAAGAGGAAGACCAACACAAAACAACATTCACTACTAAGTGGAGAACATTTTCCTACACAAAAAATCCTTTTGGTCTCTCAAATGCGGGGGCTACCTTCTAGCGTGAAATGGATATTTCTTTCAAATAATTGATCAACAATATTATCTTAATCTACTTGGATGATCTGATGGTATTCTCTAAGTCTAAAGATGATCATTTTGACCATCTAGAAATGGTTTCTAAAAGATTCCAGGAGTTTGGGGTATCCCTAAACCCAAAAAAATGTGTTTTCGGAGTTCTGCAAGGAAAACTATTGGGGCACGTGGTGTCCAAAGATGGAATTTCAATTGACCTAGAGTGGGTAAAGGAAATCAGGGAGCTTCCCCTACCATTCAACAAGAAGGGAGTTTAGTCCTTTCTGGGAAAGGTAAATTTTCTGAGCAAATTCATTTCTAATTTTGTAGGACTAATTAAGCCTATTACTTTGATGCTCAAGAAGGATCAATTGTTCAAATGGACAAAAGAGGCTAGAGAATCCTTTGAGAAGGTTAAGGATGCTATTTCTTCAACTCCTGTGCTGGTAAATCCAAACCTATCAAAGGAATTTATAATGTATGTATTCAATAGCAAATCTAGCATTACTACTGTTCTAACCCAGAAAGATGAAGAAGGGGAGAACATCTGATAGTATTCCACTCCTAGACCTTAAAGGATTATGAAATGAATTATAACTTAATTGAAAGGAAAGCATTTTCCATTGTTAAGGGGCTCAAGAAGTTTCGACACCTCATATCTTGCAACAAGGTGGTAGTATATGTCGCACATTCCAATTTGCGTGAATACATTATGGAGGGAGAAATAATAGAGAAAAGGGCCAACTGGATTACTAAAATCTTGGAATATGACATTGAGGTTAAGCCCATGAAGACCGTCTGAGGGAGAGGATTGTGTGAGTATTTGGCACATGATCAAGAAATGGTAGCTGAAGAGGAACAACTCGAGCTTGTTCTAACAAATGAATTTGAGTATGAAGGCTATTGGTTTGTGGATAAGATGAGATTTATGCAGTTTGGGAAATATCCGGTGGGCCTCCCTTCTTAGAAGATAAGATTCTATAGATTACAGAACAACAAATATGCACTCATTGAAGGAGTCCTTTTTAAAAAGAACTTCAATGGCATTCTGTTGTGGTGCGTCACCATAGAGCAAGCAAATAAAATACTAGACATTTTTCATAGCATTCCTGCGGGTGGACACTTCTCTGCAAAAACCACTTCCATCAAAATTTTGTGCGCCAGATATTTTTGGCCTACACTATTTAATGACTCATACTCTTTGGTTAAGGCCTGCAAGGAATTCCAATTCTTCACAGGGAGAAGGAAGAACTCAACAATACCCCTAAACCCAATAGTTACCGAGGAACCCTTTGCACAATGGGGCCTTGATTTTATCGGGATGATTAATCCCACCTTCGGTGTTGGACACAAATGGATCCTCATGGCTACAAACTACTTTACTAGATGGACCGAGGCTATGCCCCTGAAGAATGTGATGGAGGTAGAGCTCATGAACTTTCTCGAAGAACTGGTGACAAGGTTTGGCCCGCCGAAGACAATCATCTCTGAAAACGCTAAGGATTTCCTAGGCTCAAAGGTATCAATTTTCACTCAATCATGGCATATTCTTCAAAACATCTTCAAACTACTACCTGTAGGGAAATGGTCTAGCCGAGTGGACTAATAAGAATTTAGTCCAACTCATTAAAAGAATCGGGTTGGAGTATCAAAGGGAGTGGCATAAGAACATCCAAGCAATGCTCTGGGTAGAACAGATAACTCCTAAGCAAGTCCTTAAGACTTTGTCATACGAGCTGGTATACGAGAAGGAAGCGCTATTGCCTATCTCCATAGAAATTCCCGCACTACAGCTACTCAAATCTCTAGAAGTTGAACAGAACGGAGCCATGGAGTTCTAGTTGGATGAGTTGCTAGAGGTGTAAGAGAAAAGAGAAAAATCCCTGACAACCATGTCTAACCACCAACAGGTGGTTAAAAGGTGGTTTGACAAGAAGACCTCAGAATAGGGTCTTAAATGCAGAGACCTAGTGCTAAAATTCAACGAAAGGGTTGCGAAGCCTAGCCTACATGGAAAGTTTGATACCCTGTGGGAAGGCCCTTTTCACATTATTCAATGCAAGCATCATAACACATTTGAACTAGAAAATATAGAAAAATAAGCGTTGGAGATTCCAGTTAACGAAATCCACCTCAAATTGTTCCATTAAGCTTCATTAATCATTTTTCCAGTGTAAATATGTAATTATGTAAATTCCCTTTGCATCTTTTGTGTTTTGTTTGGTCAATCTTACAAAACAAACCCATAATGCAAGAAGCAGAGAAAGGAACTCATAAAAGCATAATGGAACCCATAATGCAGAAAGAAAAGGAGAATGAAAAATGATTAAAAGGTTGTATATTCATTATATGATATTATATACTTTGATATTACATTCCAAAATGGCTCTCAAGCCATATTTTTTGAGTATATATATATATATATACTATGCAATTTTTTGAGCATGTATTAAAATCATTTCAAGGTATATATACAAAAAATAGGAAAAGGGAGTTCATTCTTCAAGCAGGAGCATCAACAACATCAGGAACAATTTCATCAACAATAGCAGGATCATTAACAGTAGCAGGAGCATCAACAACAGCAATGGCAAGTGGTGGAGGATACACCAGGTTTCTGAAATCAGTGTACCACTCCACACTGTAGAACAACACCATGTTGTAGTAGCGCAGTAGGAAGTGGTAGGCATGAGTACCCCTCTTGTGGTCCTCTTCAAGCATCAGAATGTAGAATCCGCTCAGAAATGGCACCCACGACACCACTGCATCTTCTTCAATGTGTCTGCAAAGGTCGCTCGCAGCAAAGGTAGCTCGCAGTAGGAAGACCAAGGCCATACACTGCATTTCCCACAACTTCTCCAAGGCCACCATGGTAGCGCTTTGGGAATATTTCTAATGTGATTCATAGGATCATTGGTTTGGGTACCTGTATATCAAGCAAGGAGGCCACAAAATGGGAGAAAATGTCAGTATTAACCCTATGCTTATCCTCATATTCTATGCAATCCCTCCCCAGTATCAACTTCATTGCTATAATTTCCAAGGAATGCTTCTTCTTCGTCATGTGTTTCAGAAACCTACTAGAAATTTCACCTAGAAATGTTTCCTGCGACTTATTGCTAGTAAGCCTAATTGGAGTATTCATTGCGCCTATCTCTACCCAACTACCAAATGCTAATTCTTCCCAATTACCAAGTGCAATTTTGTTGTTGTCTTAGGTTTATTTATAGAAATATCCAAGGTACATGCATGCGATAAGCATGATATTGATCTAGTATTAACTTGAAATTCCCACCAAGACAAAACTTGACAATCCCACACAGTTGCATTTGTTGTGTACGAATTGTTGCATGTGAAGTTAAGGAGTAATTAATTAGCAAAAATTGGTGGCAGTCCCAAGTGATTTTCCAGACAGTCAAGTGCTAATGTGTCATGATGTGAGAATTTTTATTTCTCCAATGATGAACTCAAATATTTTTTTGTACTCATTATGCTTTTGGCCTAATCATTCTTTTTAGGTTATTAATTGCAAAGCATGCAAAAGGTTTTGTATGCCTTTAATCACCAACTCAATTTCCCAGGAAATGGTGCCATAGGACATAATGATTAATCGTCATTATGAATTGTTGTCTTTTCAACAAGGCAAAGAATTCATTTCGCATGAAAAAAAGAGTTGGTGGTACATGCCAAATTTATTGCAAAAAGGAAACCATTGTCTAAAACTCCAAGTCGACAAAAGACTAAGTGTTGCATGTGAAAGAACATCATTGTGAAAAGATTTTCGAGTATGTTGTTCATCGCTAAGAGTTTTGAGTGCAAAATTTTCTGAGGAACCCAAGTAAATTGTAGAGTTTGAATGTTGCTAAGGTCCAAAAATTCTTGAAATGGCCCAGAATCTTTAGATGGAAGCACAAGGAGAAGCAACCCAAAGCTTATTTGATGCCATGTGTGTGGCACCAGTGACCGGTATTTTCAATAATATTTCTTACGCTTCGCCTAGGATACCAGAGAAGCCAAAGTGGGTCCGCACGTGGGTCGTGGACAAGAAATCTCATAGGGACCAAACCCTGATAACAAAAGAATGGGATAACATTCATGACCGTATCCTTAAAACCAACCCAAAGAGTCTTAGGGAAGCATCCTGCGAGAGAATGAAAAAATCTAGTAGCCAACAATCTTTGGCATACAAGCTATGGCTCTGTGGTCTCCCGCAATATATGGTTTCTTTTGTGCATTACTTCCCAAAACTAGTTCATGAGTGCATTCAACATTTTAACCCAGATACCGGCACCTTTGAAGGTTGGGAATTGAGGGTCATGATCAATGTGAAGGATATAAGGGATATGCTATGCATCCCTCCCAGAAAGGGCTCTAGAGAAGAAAAGATGGAGACGTTCACTCTAGAAAGGGCGGAAGAGTTCTGGCAGATCAAAGATCTTGCTCTGAGATTTTATAACCAAGAGACCAAAAGGCCTAAGGAAGATTTTGCAAAGTCACCACAGATTCTGGTTGCGCACAACACTTTTAGCCCGGACTTGCAGGAGGTCTTATCTATGATGGATTTTGTTTGTGGCATGGATAGTGACAGGAACATGGAGGAGTTTCAAATTGGTCTGGGTTTTCAGTTGAGAAGGAAACATTCTTTATTCTGGTATGACTTTGCGGAAGTCATCGTCTGGGAAATGCTGAACCAGATCAAGGAATACAACACACAACATAAATTCAGGTTTTCTTCTCTCCTCACTCACATGTTTTTACATCAAAACCTTGACTTCTTTAGAAAATGTATGGGCTTGGCTATTTTTGATGAACATGGAGTAAGAAGGCCAGTTTCCATGTGGACTCCCCTCCTTTCTATAACTTATGATTACTATGCATTTTTGGAGTGTCTCTTTACTCCAATTTTGCAAGATTCTAGTGAGAATGGCAAGCTTTATCGACTTTCTGCCAAGCAAACAGGGTGGATGCAGAATTTTCGTCCTCCTTGTGATTGGTTTCTTGGGGAGGATTTCACATTCGTTCAGTTGCATGGCTTTACCGAGGAACCATTCCAACTCCCGGCATGCGTCAAAAATAGGGTGTTGGCTCTTGAGGTGTTTCGGCAACTGTTGATTATCAACAAGAACTTTTGTGGAGGGAAAAATAAGAAAGGTTTTTTCTTTTTCCCTTTGAGCTTCAAAATGGTGATAATGGAAAAGAAGCAAACGCATGGTCTTCTAGAAGCAAAGATATCTCATCTAGGGCTGGTATTAGTTTGTGATAAGTGGAAATATAACCTCGATAATGATTTAGCAGACTTCAATGTTAAGATGACTCACAACTCCCGACCTTACTGGGAAGGTCAACAAAATCCACAGTTAGAGCAGGATGATCTATTTGTAGACCTGGCCTATGTTCCTACTGAAGATAGGAGGCCATCATGGCTCTCTTTATATTTTCCTTTTGAGAAGCCTAATGAGAAGCATGAAATGGGGGCCACCCTTCACAGTGAATTGGTAAAAAATTGGCAGTGGAGTGAGGAAAAGATTGCAGCCTTCTAGATTTATCATCAGGAGACGAAATACCTTAATGCCCCGTTCCAGGAGACAGACAAGGATGAAAGATTTGACAATCTATGGAATAGAGGGCATGAAGACATAGATGCAAGTGATGATGAGGATATAGATTCAAAGGAAGCTAAGACATATACAGTGAAGGGAAAGGAGGTGAAAAAATCACAAGCACAAAAAACTGGAAAAACAACAGAGCAACCCGACAAGACTTCACTGAGAGTGCGGGTGACTACATCATGGTTGAAGGCCTCACTACCATGCACATGGACTATGAAAAGACCTAGGGTATCACAACAACCTTCAGAGGTCATAGAGTGGACAATTCTTCACCCAATAAGAGGTTGTGCATGGAAGCAACTTCTGGAGAAGGGTCACAGGAGCTTGCAACGAGCCAAGGATCAGAGTCCTTTGCGCCTCAGGTATCTTTCTCTCCCCCTCTTCTCACTACACAATCTTTGGTTACTCCTACTACCTCTATCGTATCTGTGCCCCCAATAACTTCAAGTGTCATCCTTTCCTTTGCTACTTCCATGGTCGTGGGAGGTTTCTCCCAATTCTCCCAAGGTGGACAATTAGATTTTACTCCCTTGCGGTTTGTTCCACCATTTGTTGCAGCCCAGTTCGGATACACCATTGCTACTCCTTTTAATCTCACCATGTTCGCCTTGACTTAACTAACCCAACAGATGGTATCATTTGCATCTCCGCTATCGCCACTGCTCCCCATGAGTCCTTCCACCGCTTCTAAGACTAGGCCTTGGTATAACATTCCCCCGTTCTGCCCATTAACGGTCTCTCTACTGAAGAAGACATCAGCTGAGATCAAAAATATCTCTTTCCCTTTTTCTCTTCCTCCTGGTGTGCCCTTCGCTGGTGAGTTGATTAATTCACCAGCATAATTTATGTCGAAGGGCGAAAAAACAAAAGCAACATGGGCTATCAAGGTCCAGAAGAGGAAAGCAAAAGATGTTGCAAAGCCAACCGAGCCATGCATACAAACCCTTTTCAATGAAGCTTAGCATTCGTTGCATTCTATAACTATGCATCCAAACACCATCAAGCTGCAGGGGGAGATGCAACCAGAGGATTATATGATCCATGTTGTAGGGATTGATTTGTGCATAGCCTGGCCACATGATAAAGTTGAGCTAATGGAGGAACCTAGCGAGTGGTGACTACTGACTTCCTCAAGCATAGTTTCCAATTGAAAAAGAGGGAGGAAGAGCTCAAGAATGTCAAGGAAAGGATGGAGGTCCTATGAAGAAAGAAAAGGCAAGGGAAGCCAAAATTACACGAATATCTCAGTAGGCGCATGCGGAGAATGCCAAACTCTAGGTGGAACTTGAAAAATTCCAGTCCATGGATCTCAACCTGGTCACTGAACTACAATAGAAAAACCAGGAATTACAAGACCGGTTGGTTCAAGCAAAGGGAGAAATGCAAAAAAGACCGAGGAGCTTTGGCAGCAGTGAATTCAATTGGAGCAAGAAATACAACAGAAGGATTAGGAGTTCCAGGGCAAAAAAGCTCAATTTGAGAGGGAGATCTAGGAAGTAAAGCTTTCCCTAGAAAAATAATACACAACCAAAGGCCAAGCTGAGAAAAAATTTCTTGCCAAATTAGGGACTCTACAGGAACGACTCTCTGTTGCAGACAAGAGAATTGAGGAGTTGATGCAGGATGTTGGGTCGAAGGAGATGGAAATTGGTGCTTTGAAGAATCCTCCCCAACCCCTTGCTACTCAATCAGATCTCCTTTCAGTATCCCAACAACTATACATCTCCTACTAGGAAGAGGTCAATAATTTTTGTCTGACTCTTCAACCAACGCTTCTATTCATGGCGAAAGCGGCAAGCTTGAGCAAAGAGGTTTGTGGAACAATTGAACAGTTCCCACAGTTCACTACAGAGTAGGTGCCCGAGGTAGAGAAGTTGCTAGACAAGTTATACATGGTGGTGAATGAGCACCTGGTGAACGCGGGGATTGAAGATAGAAGGTCAGCTGCCAAGATGACAAAAGAATTCATTTGATGTCATGCAACCATCCTCCATGCTAGTGATTGCTTGGAAACACTGAGTTGGACTATGAACAGTATACAAATGAAATTCTCCCAACTGACTCAGATGGGCTTGCCCTCCCCATTTCTTTCTGATGATTCGGTGGGCACAACGGAGCATATCGCAACAAAAATTGAGGAGAATCAATAGGATTTATCCACCTTTCATAATTTCAGTCAACCCTCTACTATTGAGGACATTTAAGGCGTCACCCATCAGATAGTGTGACTGCTTGGTGTATGCTTCCTCCAAGATGTGCTTGCACTAACCAACTAGAAGACCTTTTTCTCTATCTTCACTCAAGAACCTGATGGCCTCAGGATTCTAAACTGGCCTAGATCATTAACTAAGCACTCCTCTAACTCTGTCACAAGAGTTACTCTCCTTGTGCTTCACCTTGAAGGATTCAACACTCTTTGAAACTGCTTACTCTACCTTGGACTTAGAAAGATCTAAGTGCCAACTTCTTCAATCTATTAGAACTGCTTGCAGGGGAGTTGAAGATGCTGTCTCCATGATTTTTGCAACCAAACTGATCCATTTTTCTTGGTGTCCACTCCTCAACCTACCCGTTTCCAAGATTTTTCTTTGGTGAGGCCCTATTCCTAGTAGCCCTTACCAGTCAGTTTTCTGCCTTTTTCTTTTTAACTTGCCAAACAACCTGTCCAATAAACTTTAGTTCCTGACACCCTTTTTGGAGCTTTAAATCTTACATCAAGTCTCAGACCTCTGACTGTACCGTACAGTGGATTCCAACACTCTTGGAGAGGAGGCCTAATTGTCCTATTTTCTAGGGTTTTGCTGATCACTTGCCTATTTCTCACTCAAGAGAATTGTTCAAGCCTTCATCTCTCAGGTGTCCTTGTGTCTAATCATATTCCACCTGGAAGTGTACTTTTTCCATACGGTGGAACCTTCCCCTGCCTG
This sequence comes from Sequoia sempervirens, assembly GCA_007258455.2. Classification (NCBI taxonomy): domain Eukaryota; kingdom Viridiplantae; phylum Streptophyta; class Pinopsida; order Cupressales; family Cupressaceae; genus Sequoia; species Sequoia sempervirens. The sequence continues at coordinate 130,488,644 of VDFB02000015.1, read as the reverse complement.
TTCTATTCACTTTTCCACTTCCAAACTCCTAACCGGGTCACAAAGCTCACCTAGGGTTTGGAGTTAAAACTCATTGCTTGGCCCTTTTTATTTCCCATCACTGAATATATACAATCCACTGGCTTCCCTCCCATATTCAACCAATCTCAGGAATATTCTGTGGTTGGTGTCTATGGGGAAGCCATTTCAAATCTGGCTGCTCAAAACAATATTTACACACCCCTAAACTCTAACCTAGGGATTCAAATCAAAAACTCTGCACTAAACAATCTAAATACAATATGAACTTTATTCTACACTATCAAATGAGAATGGAAATAGTGTTAAACCAATAATTACAGTGCCTACAAGATCACTGTTTCTCAAAGTGCATGGGCAGATACAGGAAATACAGTATTCTGCCAAAACAGAAATAAAAACCTTTTACCACCTAATCTTTGAATACCAAGCACTATCACCACTCAATACAAAGTTCATATCCAAAGAAAGATACTAAAACTGCTCTGCAAATACAAATACAATGTTGTTTCAATACACAAAATACCTATATTAACTCTACTATGCAAAACACACGGGGTTTTTCAGTAGACACAGAAATCTGCAATCTGCCTTCTATTACTCATCAAAATCTTTGATTACAATGTCTAACTACTTCTTCTACGAGCCATTCCCTCTATTTGGGATGCCATTACCTTCATTCAAGGGCAGTTGCTCGAGGATTTTCCCTAATTTCAAGGGATTCCCAATGACAAGTAAAGTGCATGCAAACTAACAAGTTCATCATGCAATCTTGCAACTCTGCCTTTAACCTTAATTATAGGACCTTAATCTCCTTAAAATCGAACCAACAGCTTCTTGACTGCCCATGGCATCTCCAAACAATGAGGATAGCACACTAAAAGCATTATATTCTACCAAATGCTGTCCAAAGCTTAATAAAGCAAAATTTAACAACTTTGACAACCTAATGATGACTTTAGTCCTAGAGACTAACTTAACACACAAATGAGACCTTCTAAGGTCCAAACCAAACTCACAAGCATACTACATCCCGACTTGGCTAGTCAAGTACAAGCCAAAATTAAAACCAATGGAGGTCACTTAGGTGCTCCTCGGCAACGCTCTTTAGCTCAAGTCTTGATCGATATCCATGAAGCTTCTTCAAAGAAGCGATGCGGCTCAAGAGAGCAAGCCATATGATACCATCTGAGGCCGACGCTGCCTTACAAACCGCTCTCTCAAAGCTCTAACTCCATTGCCCATTGAATAAGGCTCGTCCAAAAATTTTGGGTTCCCATTTTGCAGGAAAAATGCCCTTGGTAGTCGCCAAAAGCTGTGGATTAAAAATACCTTGAGCTCCCTTTGGGTTGATAAGATTATTTTTCTCAGCCCCGACCCACGCCTCTTATGTTTGGATATCTCTGAAACCTTTTTGAAGAGCTTTTCCCGCTTCCTCCACGTGTCTGTCGCACGCTCCTTGCAAATATTTCTTCCCTTGCTGCTCTATCGAGCCCCGCCATGTCTCCATGTGTCAGTAGCGTGGGCCTTTGTGAGCCCACTCGCCTTTGCCTCTCTATTGAGCTCCGTCCTCATGCCACGTAGAATCATTCTACGGGCACCTTTTGGCAAACCCCAACAGTCAACGCTCGAGATGAAGACTCGTCCACGTGTCTTCTCAGTGGGGATTTTCAGCGTCGAAAAGGAAGAATGGGTGACAAGCCCCGTCCGATCACCACATTTCCTAGCCAACAATGTGGACGAGAGACACGTGTGTGCATGAGAATTTTGCTGCTTCCACATTGGGACCACAATCATCATTCACAAGGGGATGCATCTGGTTTGAAGGCGACTACATTCTATGATTCAAAATCTTTTCTATTGCAATGGCCATGGGAAATCATTATGATGGACATCATTGCTCGTACTAGGGAATGATTCGCTATATATACTGCTTTAGCTCTCCGAAAAGGGGTTCTGAATTGGGAGAATATACAAAAAAATTGTGGAAAGACACCGGACCTTTGTATTGTTTTAAGACTCACAGACTGTGCCATTGTTGTTCAGACTTTTTGTTTCTTAGCTAATTGAAAAAACATTATATTGTGTTGTTATTGTACTGAGTAGTTTATTTGTAGAACTTCTATAATTTCAATATAATTTTGTTGATTTAGACCATGTCTTAGACTCTTCTTTTCAGTGAATGTGTATGGAATTTATTTTATGTTATTTGATAAACTTCTTAGGCTTTTCATCTATTCTCTCTATTATTCCCAGACATGCAGATTATTGAACGGGCCCTTAAATCCCATATAAAAGGAAGATTTACCATGCCCGCACCTACATCTTGGTGCATCGCATTAAGTTAGATCTTTATTTTATATATCTATTTCCTTTTCCCATTCCAAACCCCCCAAATACAAAAGGAGTCAGCTTCTTTAAAAAACCTGGAGGTCACTCAATTTAGCACAATTGGTGCCCCCATTGAGTGAGTTTCCCATAAGGTTGTTGCTTGACATTTTTAGGCATCAACAGATCTCTCTTACACTTCTAAGGTTTTGCACCTAAAAGGAGAAAGGTATCCCAAAAATCTAGGTGGTTCACTCAAGACTAATGCGAATATGATTGAAATCTATCAAAGAAGAATGACTTAAATGTTGAAAACTGATAAAAGATATTGACTAATAAATGGAAACTAAAGAAATGAAAGATGTTTGAAAACACATTATGATATGCAAACATATACTAAATGACCTAGAAATGACCATGAAATAAGATATAAAACTGTAGAACTGAAGAGGTGCACCTGTAAATGTATTGAGGACTGGAATGAAGACTGGAAATTCTATTGATTCTAAAATTTTGGCCTATTGGGACACTTACGCCATTCTGGGTGACTTAGTCCCAGATCAAGAAAATTGCACTAGAGCCTATTTTAGCCAAATTTCTATCTAGATCTACAAAAATCTCTGACAAACATGTATAGTGGGAATAAGTCACCATTGATGGTGATTTAGTCCACTTTGGCTTTTTTGAAAACTCGAAAGTGGAAACAGAAGCTCTCGATCTGCACTTTCTGTTTCTCCAGGTGCCTGCCTCTGAAGCTTTGATTTCTGACATTGTAAGTGACTTTTTGTGGATATTTTGACCTAGGAAACAATGAGATGTATTCAACTAGTTTGCAACCTATTCTTCAATGATCTCTAAGCCTTCAAATCTGCAAACACACGAAGAAAGAAGAGAAATGTTGAATGTTAGGGAATAGGGGTTTGCCTTTGTAAAACCCCTTTTAGGTAATTAAACTAAATGAAGAAAACAATATGAAGCATGAACATGAAATGAGGGAATTAGAGACTTTCCATGATGATAGATCTTGATTTTCTACAACAATGGATGAAGAATATGCCCTTGAATGCTTTAGAAAGCTATCTTGATGACTTATAATGCTAAAACCCTAGCTTGCTTGACTCGAGATGGATGATGAATGATTAGGTCAATTAAGGAGATTAGGAGCTAAAAAATGAGAGGAAAACCCTATATTTATACATGATTATACAAAATTTCTTGAAAATACCACATCACAAGCCGACCTTAAGGTTTAGAAAATAATATCCCGCAAGAATTTTAAAATAATTTTGATTTTTGAGCCAAGTGGGACTAACTCGCCCCTAGTGGTGACTTGGTCCCACTTAGGCAATTTAAGTGGATGTTGGGAATTAAAGTGTATTAAATGATGTTTAATGGGATTAATCTCAAAAAAACACTTAAGGTTTGTAAGTGTATAAAGGGGTCATTTAAACATAAGAAAGGGTCAAATTATTGATGACAAGCCTAGAAAAGCGTGAAAGTTTGTTACAACACTTTACAACACTTTGAAATAAGACTTGGTAAGTGATAAAAAGAGGTTATTTAAGTGAATTATAACAAAAAGGTCCTAGAAAAGTGTGAAAGTGGGTTACAACATGTGATATAGGGGGATTCGCTACTCACGAGTTCTCTTCATTCAGAGAGCCTCACGGGGTGAACTGCCCTATATTACCTCAATGGAACAGTGACGAGATTTTTAGAATTCGAAAGAGCAGGTCATAGAGGTCTTTTGAAAAAACTGACAAGCTCTCGTCCAAAGGATGTCAGTGCAGAATACAGATGACAGCGCAGCACGCTGGCATCCTAGAGGCACGCTGGCATCTCATACGGACCAAAAAGCAAGTTTATCTCAGAAAATTCCTAAAGTGACTACTTCTACTCGAACTGCTAAGAGATCTTAAAATGCAGGAAAGTAACAAAATTGAAATAGAGTGAAGTAAAACTAATAAAGATTAAGAAGAAGAAAGGAAAGAAATACTTACAACCACGCTAGTGATGAAGCCTCCACCAAACAAATGTCTTCAAAACTTGCAAGCATGATATCTAGAGAGAATGTTGGGGCTGTATAGGGGCTTGCCTCAATCAGACCCCGTTTTGGTGTTCCCACCTCCACAGACAACCAGATAGATAGAGAGAAAAGTAGAAATGAATTAAAGAGCACTAAAGCACTAAAAAATAGTGTTATGCTACTCAACGAAGTGATAGAGGAGAGGAGAGGGAAGCTTACCACCTCCACCAAGAGCACTCAAGGCTGAAAATGAGAGGAACTCAAGCCTCTGTTGTGATGGTGTGGTCCTAAACTTGCTCTACTGACATGATGGAGTGTTGATGTTGCTGCTGTAAAGTGTCAAGTGTTTTGCTAGAATGCTTAGAGCTTTCTAGAGTGAGATCAATGCTTGGAAGAGGATGGTAGAAGATTGTGGATGAAGTCCAGAAGTGGTGAAGAGATCCAAATGCTTGTTGAAGGAGAGATGAAGAGAAATGGCCATATTCAGGTCGGTCGACCGAGGAGGGTGTTACAAATCGATTCCCAATGGGCAGTGTAACGCCTCTGCAGGCTCTAGACACGAGAATATGTCAGGGATGTAAGCACACCACGTAGACGTCTTTGACAAAAATGCCTCCAACGACACTCAAAACAGGTGCCAAGTGTGATTCAAGCAACGGGCTTAGGTGGAATTAAGCCTCTGAACTTTCTAAGGTAGACAAAGGAAAAAAGGGGAATTGCACATAGTGTGCAAATTCACTCTTATACATTTTTCCCCCACTTTAGTGAGCATGAATATTGATGAGTGCTCGGTAAAGTAGATCAAGAAAGATTAGCATATAATACATTAGACAAGAAGAACTTGCAACAAATAACAACGTTAGGGCATAAAAAGCTAAAGGATTCGAGTCGGTAAAGTAAAGATACCTCGATGTAAAAGATTGTATCAGTACTATGTGTCGTCCCCAAATAATAACACAGAAGAATTTTAAGATGAAGAGAGAAGGGGCATACACTTAGGGTGAAGAAGGTGTATATCTTTGATTCGGTATATACAAGAGAGAAGAGAGAGATGAACAAAGTATGTGGTGAAAGAAAAACCCACTCAGGAGTAGAACCCGCACCACGAAAGAGGTGATAAAAGCAATCCCCACTCAAGGAAAACTTGTATCACTGAAAAGTGCATGGTGAAAGCAAAACGTGCTCAGGAGTAGAACCCGCACCACAAGAGGTGATAAAAGCAAACCTTGCTTAAGGAGGAAACCCATATCACCAAAAATCATGTGGTGAAAGCAAAACCCACTCAGGATTAGAACTTGCATGACAAAGGAGGTGATAAAAGTAAACCCCACTCGAGGAGGAAACCTATATCACCAAAAAGCGCGTGGTGAAAGCAAAACCCGTTCAGGAGTAGAACCCGCACCACAAAGGAGGTGATAAAAGAAAACCCCACTCGAGGAGGAAACCCGTAACACCTAATAAGTATGCAAGTGCCTTATAGATCCGCAGACCCGCAAGGAAGGTATCCTTCAAGAACTCTCACATGAAAGAAACCCCAAGGAAGCAGACTTTGTAGAGTTGAGAAGCGGCGACACATCTACCCGTAGATAGAACATGTCAAAAGCGGCAACATGTCTACCCGCAAATAGAGTATGTCTAAAGCGGCGACACGTCTACCCATAGATAGAATGTGTCTAAAAGCAGTCGGTCATGCAGACTGTAAAACTTTCAAAGGGGTCCCTCGGGAACCCAACGCGAAAAGAGAGGGGTCCACTCAAGGGATGCGCTATTTGAAAGGTGAGGTCTAGTCAGGCTACCCCTAAGCTAGATGCGAAGGTATGAAGTAGGTCTAGTCAAGTTGTCCCCAAGCTAGATGCCAACGAATTCATTTGAGAGAAAAGCTCTCAAAGAGGTCCCTCAGGAACCCTTCAAAAGAGAAAAGGGGTCCACTCAAGGGACGCACCATTTGAAAAGCAAGGTCTAGTTAGGTTGACCCCAAGCTAGACACGAATAATTCATTTGAGGTAAAATCCTTCAAAGAGGTCCCTCGGGAACCCTTTAAAAGGAGAGGGGGTCCACTCAAGGGATGCTTCATTTGAAAGATATAGAGAAGGGGAGGAGGTCCTTAAGAAGGACACACATCTCCAAAATAAGTTATCACTGCCCCCAACATACAGGGGAGGAGAACCATGCAAAATACTTAGAACATGATAGAGGTAAACCTCGATATCACTTGTCGTGCGAAGAAAAGGTAGGTGCGTCAATCAAACGGGAAGTTTGATGGCACTTGAATTGATAATTTGTTGCATTTTTTCCTTCAAGGCCTTAAATTCACTAGTGGAATGACCAAGCACTCGATGGTACGCACATAAAGAATGTTTTGTTTTATCATGTTTATGAGACTTCTTGCGTGTAGGAGAAGGAAGAGTGATTAAGCGGGATTTAGAAGCCACAACAAAATACACTCTTGCTTAGATAAAGAATGAGGAATGGGAAGCAACCCTTTCTCTTGTGGAGAAAAGTTTGACTTCTCACAAGAAGAAGATTTGAAGGTAGAAGAAGAAAAAGGAGGATCTCCATAGAGAGCATTTTTCTGGCAAGGGGGATCACATTCTTCTATGGGATTTCCATCATCCTTCTTGACAAGACTATCAACATTAACCTCCTTAACATAAGTGTGATCATCTTCCCTAGAAGGAGGATCAACACCAAGGACATTACAATTTATGCTCACACTACCTCGTGATACAGGAGAATAACCATCTCTGATTGCAGGGGTGGATGATGTTGTCAGAAGGTCTAAGTGGATTGAGTCAACTTTATATTCCCCAAGGAAGGAGTCTTTAAAGTCTAAAGGACCCCAATCATCACCAAGACATGCATTCTCTTGAGAAGAGGTAAGCCTAGGATTTTTTGCTTTAGAAGGGTCTTCCTCAAGGACATCTATCTCAAGAGTATCCTTTGTAATAGATACTGCTAGAGTAAACATAGACACATTGGAAGATACTGAAGGAATAAGAGTAGGCACAACTGAAACCTAACCGACAACTACCATCTCACACAAGTGCATAGCATTAGGGTCAGCCTTGACTGTGACTACTTTATTGTTACAAATAAACTTAATAGATTTATGCAAGGTAGACAGGACTGCACCCATAGTGTGAATCCACAGTCTACCAAGAAGAAGGTTATAAGGTAACTTTTCTGCCATAACATATATAGGGGTGGGTACAGTAATGGGTCCAAGCTACAAAGGTAATACTATCGTACCTAGAGCTTGTCGCACAACATTATCGAACCCACGAATAACACCAGAAGAAGTATTAATAGAAGATGAGTCAATATTAATCTTAGGCAATAGATCAATACTACACACACTGAGTGTCGAAATGGAATTAACGAGAGTACGTCTAATGCCGATATTATTAATATTAACTATAATCATCAAAGGGTCTGCTTGCTTTTGTACTTCCAGAGGCAGGAGCTCCTACAGATAGAACGTAATATTCAGTGAATTTGCACAAATATATGTCATCAACGCATCAACATCCGTCGGCCTAGCGGAAGAAGGCAAGAGGATCTTTTTCAAGGCTTCCTGAAGCATACCTTGATAAACTGGAGTAGACTGAAGCAAGTCCCACAGTGAGATCTTATCTAGAGTAACTTGAAGTTGCTCGACAAGATCGTAATCACTAGGTGCTTTAGTCATAGGTTTAGGAGCTTGAAGAAGACTTGTTTGTTTATTCATACTACCTTCATAAGTATGGGCTACCACTCTATAAGAGGGAGCCTTAAAGATATCAGGAGAGTCACTATCAAATGAAATACCATCGATAGAAAAAATCCTTTTAGGAGGACTAGCTTGAGTCACGTAAATGATCAGTCTCTTAGGCCTTTGAGGGGCAGCAAAGACATAGATAACATTTATAGAATCATCACAACTAGTAGAAAAACTATTTGAATACATATTCTCAACATCAATCCGAACAGGATCAAATGTGGAATAGTTATTTGAAGGAACATTCTCTACATCGATCCAGGGAGAATTAGATGTGGAAGGAGGTTCATCATTCGCACATGCAACATCTCTAGAAGAGATTGCATTGGAATGAAGAGGAGTTTCTCCATTCACAAATGCATCATCTCTAGAAGAGAGTGCATTGGAATGAAGAGTAGGTAGAGTAACATTAAGAAAGATATCAATAATTTCATCTTCTTGCAACAAGATATCCTCCGAAGCAAGAGGAATCTCATGAGAAGGATCAAAGGTACCAAGTGAAATGGGTAAAGCCAAGTCACCATCACATGCACGAAATGGAATATCACTAACATTTTGGACAAAATTAGATACTGAACTAATAAAAGAAGATATTAAATCCATTACAATTTTTTCGGTATTTTCTACGTTCTAGTAATTTGCATTTTCGAAGGTCTTCGGATCAGAATTTGAGGTTGGAACTTGCGTCGGTCCCTAAAATTTGACAATTGAAGGAACTTGTATATTAGGAATAGAAGTAGTTCTCTAGGAGACCTTTCCAACGGTGCAAACGGTTCTGAATTCTGAGCACCGAGTCAAAAGTTATGACCTCGTAAAGTAGGGGTAAATAAATTCCTAGTTTTTTGAAGAACACTGTTCTTCACGTCGGGTTCACCAAAATGTGATATAAGGGGATTCTCTACTCACGAGTTCTCTTCGTTTAGAGAGCCTCATGGGGTGAACTTCCCTATATTACCTCAATGGAACAACGACGAGAGTTTCAGAATCCGAAAGAGTAGATCACAGAGGTCTTCTGAACAAACTGACAAGCTCTCGGCCAAAGGACATTAGTGCAAAATACAAACGATGGCACGACGTGTTGGTGTCCCAAAGGTGTGTTGGCGTATCGTACGGACCAGAAAGTGAGTTTATCTCAGAAAATTCCTAAAGTGACTACTTCTACTCAAACTGCTAAGAAATCGTAAAATGCAGGAAAGTAACAGAATTGAAATCGAGTGAAGTAAAACTAATAAAGATTAAGAAGAAATAATTACAACCACGTGAGTGATGAAGCCTCCACCAAACAAATGTCTTCAAAACCTACAAGCGTGATATATGGAGAGAATGTTGGGGCTGTATAGGGGCCTGCCTCAGTCAGATCCCATTTTGGTGTTCCCACCTCCATGGACAGCCATATAGATAGAGAGAAAATTAGAAACGAAGTAAAGAGCACTAAAGCACTACAAAACAGTGTTATGCTACTCAAGTGAGTGATAGAGGAGAGGAGATGGAAGCTTACCACCTCCACCAAGAGCACTCAAGGATGCTTGGGGAGAAAATGAGAGGAACTCAAGCCTCTGTTGTGATGGGGTGGTCCCAAACTTGCTCTACCGACGTGATGGAGTGTTGATGTTTTGTTGTGAAGTGTAAAGTGTTTTGCTAGAATGCTTAGAGCTTTCTAGAGTGAGCTCAATGCTTGGAAGAGGATGGTAGAATATTGTGGATGAAGTTCAGAAGTGGTGAAGAGATCCAAATGCTTGTTGAAGGAGTGAATATGAAGGAGAGATGAAGAGAAACGGTCATATTCAGGTCGGTCGGTCGAGGAGGCCGTTACAAATCGACCCCCAATGGGAAGTGTAATGCCTCTGCAGGCTCTAGACACAAGAATCTATCAGGGACATAAGCGTGTCGCACGGACGTCTGCGCGTCGCGTGGGCGTCTTTGATAGAAACGCCTCCGTCGACACTCAAAACAAGTGCCAGGTGTGATTCAAGCAGCAGGCTTAGGTGGAATTAAGCCTTTGAACTTGGTTTTCTAAGGTGGACAAAGGGAAAAAGGGGAATTGCACATAGGGTGCAAATTCGCTCTTATACACAACACTTCACAACACTTTTACAAGACATCATAGAATTCTTATTGATTCACAAGGGTCCAAGACCTAATGTGAATGCATTGACCACACTACAACATTAAATCTAGGAAAAACTAGGCCAACATTCATAAGAAAGACCCAAATGAGAGTGAAAATGTCCAGGGATACATTTTTTTATGCTACAAATATCATGAATTATGAGTATATTGAAAGGATTCTATGAAGTTAGAAATAACTATTTTAATGCATAGGTTGTTCCATGAAAGTCGAAATCATAAAAATGTATTTTTTTTGAGTAGATGTTGGAAGGGTGTTTAGAATTTTGTGACACTTGCACATATATTTTTAGGATTTTACAATTTTTGTTATCAAATAGAAGTGCCTTCATGTATTGTAACTCTTCCCCACAATATGAAGAGGTAATTTTGGTTGTCAGTTCCCAAAAAATGGTAGCATGGATGAATGTATTATCACCCTTGGAACCATTGTATGGTTGTATTAAAATAGAAATATGTATTTTGTTAAAATTATGATATGAATATTGGCAATACTCACTTGTATGAGCTCCAATAAAAATGGTATATTTATTGTCATAATTTAGGGCTAAAACTAAGAATGATAATTTGGTCTTATGTTGTTGTGGTCGTAAAGATATTTTTTTAACAACTTGTGAATGAGGCTTGTGTAATTTTCCTAATCCCCAATTAACTTAAAATCCAACAAATAAGTAGGAAATAAATGTTAAATTTTGAACAACTATAGAATGTTGTTTATGTTGGTGTAGGTTTTTATTTTCCTAGTGGGTTAATTTATTTTCCCTTAGTCCTAGGTTTTTCCTACACTTAATTAAGCTTGCTTAGGATAATAAAGTGAGTTTATTATTTAATAACAAGGAGATTAGTGATGAGTTGTTCCCTTCCTTAAAGGGTGGAACTACTTTCCACTCTTGGTGGTCCATCTCCACTTTTTTTGGTTGATTCCTATTAGTTGGATTTGTCACCTACCTCCTCTCCTAAGTTCTATATAAACTCATTACCTAGCTTGTATTTGCATCCATTCTTGCAATACTCTTACATCCATTCATGCATATTGGCATTGTATCTTTTCATCTTTGGAGCTCTTAATGCAATATTGTCACATCGACATTGCATAATATCTCAGAGTTCTGGTGTGCATTCTTTATGCTTTTCTAGTTTATGTAGCTTTGATTTTCTCTTATAAAGTTCTTGGGTTATTCAATCTATTTCATATTTCTAACAGTTTAGTAGATCACAATGTACACTATTTTTTATGTGATGATTTTATTACCTTAACCATACCCATAGAAATATGTGAAAATGATAACATGGAAATTCATTTATACATTGTTATATTATGGTATGTAAACTATGTATATGCATTAATATTGACTACTATGTTTCTTTGTTATATTTTCTATAATTAATAATTCAAACACAAGACTAGATAAAAATGCTTCATGTCATAGAGGCTGATGTAGAGAAAATGAATATGTTGATATTTTTATTTTCCACCAAAATAAATTTCCCTATAATTTATTTGTCTTAGAGATAATAGAGCTACATTGAGAGCTCCACATGCTCAATATCAAATGTTTACATATGGTAATGTAGAAAATAATGGATATGAGTTACAATCATCTACTAATGATGGATATGTTATTGTAACAAGGCATCATTTATTACCTAAGGATTAAGTGAACTCAATTCTATAATTTCAATGATTAAATAAACATAACCATGCAATTCTATTGATCGGGAATTTATATATCTGAATTAAGTATAAGTTGTTAAGCCTTAATTTCAGATCAACCGCACTTTTAACATCCTCCTTCATGTCAATATTTGTGTTAAACCCATCTAACCTCGAATGTTCCACCTGATACTTTTGAAGCTTCTTCAGATTCTTGCCACCAGACCTAATCCCAGTCCGATTGGGGGAATTAACCTTAGCACCTTTATCACCATCCCCCACCTTTATTTTACCTTTCCCACTGTCAAGCTTAGCCTCCTTTGGACTTCCTTTCTTCCCCTTAGAAACATTCTTTAAACCAGAAGAAACAACTTCCTTCATCACAACATCCGTATTATACCCATCCGACCATGAGAGGGAAGCCTTAGGCTTAGAGTCCTTCTTCAGCTTCATAGCTCCATCTTCCAAAGGCTCAATTTCCTCAAAATCATCCACTTCATAATGCCCATCCCATTCCTCAACAGAATCCCCTGTATCATAACCAGGGAGGGAGCTCTTACCTTTACCACAACTGGAAACCTTAGAAATTTTTGGAATATATTTGGGTTTCACATGTTCCATGATAAGGAGCATAATCCCCTCATGTAAAATAGCTTTATTGGGGTTTCTTCTATTATCTTCAATACTGGTTTCCATCGAAATTAGCAAATAGTAGGGAAAAGAAACTAAGCTATTGTGCCTAAAGTGATTCAATAACATGAAATGATACCCATAGATGGCAAAAAACCTTCCATCTAGGGTAAAATACCTCATGATCACCAGAGCAATGACCCTCCAAAGGGGCTTGAAAGAGAAATGATCATACCCACTTCAACCCACACCTATGAGCTTGTATTGTTCCTTGCCCTTAAATAAATTCACCAGAGCACACTTCCAAGCCACATAGTCCCTATAAAATTTATTCCCTTTCGTAGGTAACCCTATCACTTTATCCATAAAACCTTCCGCAATGTTCACCTCCACACCACCAATACGCAACATACGATTATTCCATCCCTTGACAAAATCCTCTATAACCTTCGCATCAAAACCATGCAACTTAAGCACATAAGGGCACACTCCTTCGTTCTCTAGGATCTCCCACACATCAACATTTTCTCTAAACTTGTCCCATGTAGCAGGTTCTTGTTTGCAATGGTCCCCACCCATGATAGCTAGAGAACCCCACACCACCAACATCGCCTTTGTCTAATTAAGAAAAAAGAAGAAGAAAGAACTAGATAAAATGGAAAAGGCCCCCCAGAATCCATGTGAATCTGACATCTTGAGGACTCCCAACAATAATTACACCATCCTTAGTCTCATTATCACAAGATTTGTAATTATTAAAAGGATGGGTGTTGAACTCCATACGTCTAATCCAGATAGTGAGATAAATAAACTTTACCTCCCAAATGATCTTCCACCTTGACATAACATTTGATCATGATTAATAATGCTTTGGAAGTTAATGGGGATGACATCATGAGAGTGCCAATACTTATGATAAGAAACCCCCACGTTCGCAAATTCATCCGCTAAGGAGTTTGCCTCACGAAAAACATGTGACACAATGAAATCATCAAAGGATCTATGAAAAGCCAAAGTATTCTCAATAATATTCGAAATAGACCAAGAGGGAGGATGCAAACTCTTAAGACAATTGATCTTGAGTGAATCCCCTTCTAACCAAACTTTCCTCACCCTAGCCTCTTTAGCTAGAAGGAGGCCATGATAGGCTGTTGATGATTCACTTAGATGGAGTTCTTGATAGATTTTTTTCTATCATTGTCATAGAGATGTAAAATATTCTTTATACCTAAGAACATTATTTTTGTTTTTGTTGAATCAAGCATGACCCATAAGACATTGCGATACATAGACACAGTTTTCTTAAAGTCATGACCCACAATTTTTTTGATGAGATTAAATTATGGGTCAAGGAAGATGGTTTAGTCTTAACTTATTAATATAGTACCATATGTTACACTATAGTTGAAAACTATGAGAGGAAAAATAAGACATTAGTATGTATAGTTTCTTTCAAACTAGGAAATAGGTATGCAAGATTTTATTTGAGCTTCTAGAATTTGATGGGTAATTTGATGGGAATGAAGAATACAAAAAAGTTATATCATGTGGTAGATTACATTTAAAGATAATTTGATGAAATAAGTAATGATTCTTTTTAATGAAGGAATCTCATCACATCAAATGGTAGATCTAGCTTAAGGTTAATTTGCATGAGTGTCATAATTTTGCTGAAATTTGTAGCTTGGCGTGCAATAATGAAATTTTACTGATGGGGAATAATTTTTGTCCTTGGTGCACTTGTCAAAATAGAGGCATACACATACTTACCATAAAAACACTATATTAAGGAACATGGTACAATCCATATTATTTCAAAGCTATACTTAATGCCTCCTAAATCAATATTTTTAAGTGTCATGACTCTTTAAGACAAGTTTGAATCAAAACAAAAAAGCTGTTAAATATGTTTTTGAATTAAAAAGCAGCAAAACAAGGGTGCTGACCTAGAAGTACAAGGCAACAAAGGTCATCCAGCGAAAGCACATTAACATCACAGTGACAACAGAGAGAAAGCCATCACCCACAACACATCATCAAAAAACAAAAAGTAACAGTAACCGGAGGATAAAAAAGTTCTTCATGCAAGCATGAAACCAACCAAATAAGTCCAAAGACCCCCAAGGGTCCAACCAGTTCAACAGTATTAACAAACAACAAGACATAGAAATAAACAAGAACAAAAAGGCCCAACGGCCTAATTCTTATCCTTCCTGCCAAGCATATCCTGAATAGTCGTCGCCCAATCCGCCGTGAGGAACTCGAGCAACTCCTTGAAACCAACATCATCTCCAACATCATCCGCGGACTTGTAATATATATTAAATATGAAATTTCATGCTAATAATGATTCCTAACATACATATAATAAAAATAAAAATTATATCAAAATTTAATAAAATAAAATAAATCTAAATTTAAACTAAAATCATAAAAAATAATCTTATAATTAATATTGAAAATAAAACCTTTAAAACAAAACAAAACTCAAAGTTGACATCATTATATACCTAACCTTTGTAAGTACATGAAACCATACATTCATATCAAATCTTATGCATGCACATGAGAACTCTACTTAAAGATTTTAGAGAAGAAATTTAGTTAAAATTTTGCATGGTTAGGAGGGCATGTCAACAAAGGAGCTAACAATTCACATGCAATATAATTTTTTATTTAAGACATTGGACAAATGCAAATATCCCCATACACACATACATAGCTATTCCTTTTAGATTGGGACAAGTTTTCCTAATACTCCCATTAATAATTGCCCTATTTCATTATGACAATTTTACTCGTCATTTATCCTGTTTAAAGGTTGATTTTAAATCCATAAATTATTTGTTTAAATGCCAAATAGTTTACATGTTATACACATGTTGGGTTTTTCTTTTGGGGCATATTATTATAAAGCTCTAGGAAATTATGCATGTCTTAAAGATTCTTATGTGTCAAATAGTTGATGGGTATTGTGCATACTTCTTTGATGTAACATCTATTGACATTTATTTACATACAATGAGTTGGATATTTATATTTTGATTCAAATCTCTTTTTTGGGTAATTATTCTAATTTTATCATTGTAATCAATTAAATGATTTACGTGTAGACTCAGACATTTCACCTGCCAAATTAAATTTGAATATCATACAATAATTGCATTCCATGAGGTGACACCTATTAGGTAAAACAGTTAATGCACCTTTCTTTGCTTTTGAATTTTATACTATTACATGGTTATTAGTAGGGATTAAATTTAGACTTATCCATGAATACGAATTAGTAGTGACTTTGTGAATAACAATAACAATATTAAATGTGATGAGAAGGTTGTCACCTCAAGGTATCAAAGAATGATAATTGTGTCTCCCCTATTTAATTAGCTCTTATAATTGTTGGTCGATATTCTTTATTATAATTCATATTGTTAATGGATGGATGGCATATGTCATTTATGATATTTATTTTAATTTGGTTGTTATTGAGGAATAAATGGTGAATTTAGTATTAGGTGATGAGTATTCAAGGCATGGCATATTGTGTAATTTGTAAATGGAAATGCTACAAAATATAATAGTTTAGTTATAGAATTTCATAACGAGACTTTATATTATAATTCATCATATCAAGGAAATTCATGACCACTAGAGAATGAGTTTAAGTGGTTGATTTTTTTTTTTTGTTTATTTAGTAATTGTCGATATGATGTCTTATGATCAAGAGAAGTATAAATTTGTATTGTAGTATTGTAGTATTGTTTTAATTGATACATGTGAATTGGTTGGAATTTGTGTGAACCATTATTTAATATCACTATTGGTACCATGTTGTTGCATGGTATCATTGTAAACAAGCCATTACACTTACTCCAAAATCCAAGGTTACAAATCACATCAATTAAGACTCAAACATCCTTTCCAATTATAGTTCATATTTGAATGAAGTACTAATAGTATAAAGTAAACTTATTACAATATGATACCATAACTAAGCCTGATCATTGATCCTCTGGTCCCCAATAGTGATTATCATGCCACCTAACCTCATGGAATCAAAAGGATCCACTCCCACCATGCTAGGAGATGGTTACACAAGCCACAATAATTACAATCACACCAAACACATGGGGAGAGGGATTGTACACATGCCATACATGAAGTATACAATCAACATATACATCATATCAAAACACAACCAAAAACTCAAGATGGATCCAATACACATAATCACATCATACAATCACAAATGGGATAACATAAATCACATTAGGAAACCTCACCAATGTCATATCACAATCCACATTAGGTCAACTCAATAATTCACCATACAAGGATCATCTTTGGGAAAACTCACCAAGGGTAAAACAATACATGCACATGGAAGGGAACACACCATCCTTCAGGTTCTACTCAACTATGTTGAATACACTTGGAGACTGAGAGGGGGGTGTGAATTAGTCCACACAAAAACTTAATCCCTTCCAGACCTTGAAACTTTCAGCACAATACAATCCTCTTATCACAACTAAAACCCTTAATCAGATATAATATTTTAAACCCTCAGTATGATCAACAATCCCCATCAATAAAAGATATAGCGATTCTACTTCTAATCAGATCAGTAGCAAAGAAAGATAAATCAAAGAACACACATGCACAAGAGAACACCAGATTTACGTGGAAAATCCAATGAGGGAAAACCACAATGAGAGCTAACTCACAATATAAAGGATCACTACTAAAAAGACTTGTAAGAAGGCTCATTGCCTTAGAGAAAGATATAAAGGACTTGTAGCACTGAAGTACCAACCAACTCCAGGAGAAAGATATAGTGGACCTAATGAGATTCACTATCTCAAAGCAAGATATAATTTTTTTATAAGAGATTACAATATTTTTCAATAATTCACTGTACTGAATGAGGCATTAAAGCACAATTTAGCATTATCTCTGCTAGATATTCAATAAAATTCACACACACTTCTTCACACTTGTACACTACATCTCATTGCATAGAAAATTATCTTACATTTATATCCACCACAACTCTTCAAAAATTCAATTAGGTCAGACAAGAAGAAGATAATCAATGAGTTTAACAAGTTGGCCACCAAAAAAATAATGTAGTCATATCCCAAAGATAGAGAGGACAAAAAAAAACTTATTGCATCTTCCAATGTGATCCAAAACAATTCACACATTGGCACACATCAACCTAAGTCAACCTAAGTTGACATCAAGGAAACAAGTAGATGAAACTTTGAAATGCATAACCAGTCGACTCAAAATCACACTTCTGATTGAATTTTATCAAGGTTGTTCTAACCAAGATAGGTTAGAACCCAAATCTAACTTAACACATCTTCAATTTTTGGTGCAGACCCCCAAACACATGGTGCAAGCAAAGTGAAACAATGGGAAATAGGTTGGGAGAGAAAAGGGTTCACCAAAATGATAATAGATAGACCTATTCTCCTTTATTTCATTAGGAAATGAGATCCACACAATGAATTGATTATCAATCTTTAGGTGAATAAATCCAAAATGAGAATCTTCATATTTCCTTATGACTAAAGGATGGGGGTCAAGGTCAAACAAAACTTTGGGGAGAAAAACTAAAAATAGTAAACTAACACCAAAATGTAATCTAACACTTGAAACAACAATTTTAAGTTCAATACTGACAAAACCTACAATCAAATTGCAGATCAGAGAAGAGAAGATCTGAGTGTACCTTTCACCAAAAGTCAGTTTCTAAAGTTGATCTAGGACTCATTCGCCTAGGGGCGAATGGGTCCTTTGTTAGGTTTTTTCTGCAACTTTCGGGAGCCTTTGGTCCTATCTCTACATATCTAGATTCTTCAAGTTTTTCGTGTCGGAAAGTCTGAAACAACTTCGGGATTTGATTTTCTATGAGAAGATGACAACTTTTGCAACTTTGACAATTTCTTCAAATTTTCTCTTCAAAAGATCTTCAAGCCTTCTTCAACCTAAATATGTAAACACAACATGAGATGGAAAAATTGTTTGTTTTTGGTGAATGGGTATTTTCCTTAGTCAAACCCGGTTTTGGTAATCAAACCTTGAAATGAATAAAAAACATAAAAGAGGGAATGAAGAATGAAAAAATCTATGTTACCACTCAACAAACCCTTGATTAAGTCCTTGAATGAAGGTCAACCACTTGCACGAAATGGTTGAAATGGATGTGGATCTTGATATTGAATCTTGATTGAAATAATGCTTTGAGTACTTGATTGTATCATGAAACCTACATCACCATGTTAGCTCCACAAACATGCATGATGCAAGAAGACTTTGACATGATAATTGGATCTTGATTGCTGTAATAAAACTATGATAAATCTTCTCTTGAATGCTCTTGAAGTTCTCCAAAATGCTCTTGAATTGCTCTCTTAGATGTTGGAAATTTCTAGGTGCTTCTTGAAATCTTCTAGGTTGCTTAGATGAAACTTAGTGAAATAACCTTATATTTATAAATATGTATCCTCAATTTCCTGAAATTCAAATAGCACAAGCCAACATCTAAATATACACTTAGAGACAATAAAATCCCACCAAAAACATAATTTAAATTTAGGCCCTAAGGTCAAGGGAGGACCCATTCACCCATGGGAGAATGGGTCTAGATCCCTAAACCTAGGACACACATTGCTCCATGTAAAGTGTTATGTTAAGGAATTAATGAATGTCGGGTTTCCCCTTTGAAAAATACAATTAAATACGCTTGGAAAATGAATTCAAAGGCCAATTAAGTCATAATTAAGCTAAATTAATTAAAGGATCCCTAGATAAGTGTGAAAATGTAAATAAATACATTTTACAACACTAAATTAAGGAAAAATTAGGTCCAATTTAATTGGGAGGGCCCAAACAAGTGTGAAAATGTAAAGGGATATATTTTTCTACAATTAATTTAGCCCACTTTAGTGAGAGGATGACCTTGCATCAAACTCACACTAAATTAGACAATCAAAACATATGTATGCAACAATGACAAGATACTCAATCATACAATATCAAACACTAAAAGAAAAGGAAAAAAAAAGGGCAAATCAAGCCTCAAATGTTTTACAACTTGATGTGGATCAAGCCTCAACTGTTTGTCCAAAAATTTTCACAAGTGGAACTCATTGTCCGCTATGCAAACAAAAACACATGCTTACACGGGCTAATGGAACCTCAAGCTATCCACTAGACGAGCCCCCAAAGAGTGGCTAAGTATGAAGTCATGTCAGGTCTATAGGCTCTCACTGTACAATGAGAAAGTCATGCCAGGTCTACATGCTTCTCATCATACTAACCATACCAAAGCTAGACCTCTAATAACTTCAATAAGGCACCACAAAAATATGAACTTTTAGATTCATAAGGTTAACAAGCAGTGTTATGCTAAACACTTATGAAAAAAATACAAATAGACATGTTCAAAGGGATTTTTCTTAGTTCATGTAAGGTCTTCTCTTAAGGAACATCATGTCTAATGTCTCCAAGAGAGGACAAATCCAGGATAAAAGATTCACAACTTAGGGAATGCAATGCGTAGCATTACCTCTGAGAGGAAAGTCATATGCCAAAAAAGGTCACACTCTTGGAGGACATCAAACCCAATGACGCCACCAAGAAAAAGAAACATCGCAAGAAGTAAGAAGATCACACTATGAAACATAAAATATATTCAAAATTTTCAAAAATAATAATTCCAATGTATGTCCCCACTTTAAAGAAATTGCTAAACACCATACTGTGAGCAATTTACTTTAAAGTAGAAAATGATCTATGTTAACAATAAAGGAGATATGCGAGCTTATTTGGAAAGCCCTATGCCAAGTTATATGTTTCCAAATGAAGCTATGTCATGCCAAGGAGGGGTTGCCCCCAACATGAAATCCCAAAATAACACATAAGGGATCCATGGATTTAGGGTCAATATGTCTTTGCTAGAATGATATTATAATGCTCATAAATTTCATCATTCCCCAAATAACTCATGGATCAAGGAAGAATGACACAGAGCGAAAAAAAAGAAAAGCTTTTGGGCCAACATGGAAGAGGCTTAAATGTCTCGATGCCTTGTGTCATCCCAAAAGGAAAACACAAGACAAAAGAAAAGATAAAGGATTTATGACATATAAAAGAATGTAGATACAAATAGAGGAATGAACATGAAGACACATAAAACAAAATAGTATGGGGGATCACATTATGCACATGCAATCACATAAAGAACATAAAAAATAAAACAAAGACAAGACTAGTGAGAGACATGCGAGTCAATCGATAGCAGGTTATCTGCATCCCAATCTTGTTCAGTATATGAAAAATGCGGACAACTAGCCAAAGGGACAACATCAAGTGCCAAACTAGGACAAGGCTATCTAACCCCTTGCTCCCACTAAGTGCAGGACAAAGATGAGCCAAGATGGGTGGTGAGAATGAGCTCCTTTCAATATAGGAATGCTTTGCAATGTATGCAAAACATGTAATAGTGAGTATGCTTATGATCCTACAATTATTACATGGAAAGGAGAAAAGTGCATGTAATTTTAGTCAAGTTGGATCCCTAGGGGATTTAAATTTCTTCAATAATTCATATAAATTGTGATAATTATCGATGTGATGTCCAAAAAAATCTATGATAGGCACAATATGGTTCATTTTGATCACTTTGTTGTGGTGTTAATTGTTCAAGTTTAGGTGTTAGCTTATTAATCCCTAATGTAAAAGAGTGTAGAAATCATTCTCAATCTTGTATATTCTTAATAGGCCCTCAAGAGGATCAAACTTCTTTTGTTTCTTAGGTTTGTAAAGTTGATGTGGTTTCTTATTTGGTTTGATAGTTGATTGATTTGAAGGTGGAGGATCTAAGGCAACCCTAGGATCCTTATGAGGTATTAGTTGATTTTTGGAAATGATCTTGTGAAATAAAACACCTTTCCTATTAAGATCAGTATGAATGTGGTCATGGTCAACAATTGGATCTTCTAATGTCATGCCTTTCCCTTTTTTAGGAAGGGATGTATTAGGAATTGTGTATTCTTTTATTGAATCTCTCTCATACATGGGAAATATATTGAAGGTTGGTTGGGGAGAGGGAAAATTTATTTTAATGATATAGATTAGGCTGCATATAAACTCTATTCATTGTTCTTGCTTAAGCATATTTCATATGTTCCCTATGACAGGAATGGCATTTCTAGCAATATGTTCAAATCTCACAAAGTCTTGCAAACATTTTAATTCTTCATCCATTATTATAAGGTTCTCTTGAGGCACATTAGCAATCATTGATTCAACATTAGTAACATTGGTTGTTGGTAAAGAAGTCATAGGGAATGAAGTCTCAAAGGTATGATCCATAGTGAGTTGACTAGTGTCAACACTATGAGTGAAAGAGTTAGAGAGCCCAAGATCCACAACGATTGTTGTATCACTAGATGACATGAGTCTCGAACTATGTATCACGATAGTATTGGCAATAGGACACCAAGTTTTGAAGCTCATACAAGTTTCACAAACCTAGGTGGACCCAAAATGGAGGATAAGCACTAGATGAATGCAACTAACAATCAATGCAATGCAAATATGTAAAAGGAGATAGCAATTTTCAGATTCTAACCAAGATAAGTTTATGATTACACTATGCAAAACCTGAAAAATTATATCTTTTATATGCAATTTTGAATTGAAACAATGCATTGATCTTGACAATTTAACCTTAATATGATCAATTTTCAGAAAACAAAAATTTTGCAAATTGAAACAACAAACTAAAAAAATCAAAACATAATACAAAAACAAATATTTTAATGCCCATAAATGCAAGAAAATACCTAATTAGGGACTCATTCTCCCATGGGCGAATGGGTCCTAGTTTAGGGTTTTTAAAAATGATTTTATAGATTTTTGAAATAATTTCTAAGGTTTTCAGATTCTGGACTGAGATAGGTGGTTACAATTTTAGATTTCTAGAAAATGAAGTCTAAATGCAAGTGCAAAATGATATTAAATGACAAACTAGGAGACCTAATTTGAAATGCAATTTTGATTCAATTTTCTATTTTAAAGTGTTGATCATGAAATCTTATGTAAATGTTTTGCAAAATGATTGAATTTTTTTATTTTTCTAGATTTTAAAGAATGCAAAAGTGAAAACCTAAAACCCTTAATGAGATGCAAGTTAATGCAAGTTAAGAACCCTAAATGAAATTAAAATTATGCAATGCAAATGATTGCAAGACTTAGATTTAGGGTGAAAAATGGACTCCAAAATCAAAAAATTACAATGCTTAAAAGTCAGGTTCACTAGAATGAAACAACGAAAAATAGGTTGTGGGAGAGAAAAGGGTTCACCAAAATGATAATAGATAGACCTATTCTCCTTTATTTCATTAGGAAATGAGATCCATAGAATTAATTTATTATCAACCTTTAGGTGAATCAATCCAAAATGGGAATCTTTAGATTTCCTTATGACTAAAGGACAGGGGTCAAGGTCAAACAACACTTTGGGGAGAAAAACTAAAAATAGTAAACTAACACCAAAATGTAATCTAACACTTGAAACAACAATTTTAAGTTCAATACTAACAAAACATACACTCAAATTGCAGGTTAGAGAAAGGAAGATATGAGTGTACCTTTCACCAAAATTCAATTTCTGAAGCTAATTTGGGACTCATTTGCCCAGGGGAAAATGGGTCCTTTGTTAGGGTTTTTTTGCAACTTTTAGGAGCCTTTGGTCCTATCTCTGCACTTACAAATTCTTTGGGTTTCAATGTCAAAAAGTCTGAAACAATTTCGGGATCTAAGTTTTCGTGAGAAGATGACAACTTTTGTAACTTTGACAATTCCTTCAATTTTTCTCTTCGAAAGATCTTCAAGCCTTCTTCAACCTAAATCTAGAAACACAACATGATAGGGAAAATTTGTTTGTTTTTGGTGAATGGGGGTTTGCCTTGGTCAAACCCTGTTTTGGTAATCAAACCTTAAAATGAATAAAAAGCATGAAAGAATGAATGAAGAATGAACAAAGCTATGTTACCACTCAAAAAATCCTTGAATAAGTCCTTGAATGAAGGTCTACCACTTGCATGAATGGTTGAAATGGATGTGGATCTTGATCTTGAATCTTGCTTGAAATAATGCTTTGAGTACTTGATTGGATCATGAAACCTACATCACAATGTTAGCTCCACAAACATGCATGATGCAAGAAGACTTTGACATGATAATTGGATCTTGATTGTTGTAATAAAACTATGATAAATATTCTCTTGAAGTTCTCCAAAATTCTCTTGAATTGCTCTCTTAGATCTTGGAAATTGCTAGGTGCTTCTTGAGATCTTCTAGGTCGCTTAGATGAAACTTAGTGAAATAACCTTATATTTATAGATATGTATCCTCAAATTCCCAAAATTCAAATATCACAAGTCGATATATGAATATACACTTAAAAGACATCAAAATCCCTCCAAAAACATAATTTAAATTTAGGTCCTAAGGTCAAGGGAGGATCCATTCGCCCATGGGCGAATAGGTCCTAGGTCCCTAAACCTAGGACACACATTGCTCCATGTAAAGTGTTATGTTAAGGCATTAATGAATGTCGAGTTTCCCCTTCAGAAAATACAATTAAATAGGCTTGGAAAATGAATTAAAGGGCCAATTAAGGAATAATTAATCTCAATTAATTAAAGGAGCCCTAAATAAGTGTGAAAATGTAAATAAATACATTTTACAACACTAAATTAAGGAAAAATTAGGTCCAATTTAACTAGGAGGGCCCAAAAAAGTGTGAAAATAAAAAGGGATACATTTTTCTACACTACACAAAGGAACAAGCCTTGTCAGCTAGATATCTACAAATAACACAAAAATCCAACTCAAGACACAATATAACACTAAAACGAATAATCAACATTGTGCGGATCACATGGGGATGTTCGATGCACATCCAATAACACATTTATACCATTATTTCATACTGTCATGCCACTAGCAACCACCACAAATGAAATAGGAACATAATACTCCATCTATAAACCACAAAAATCATAACTAGAAGATATAGCATTAACATATCAACTTGCGAACCACTTCATCACATGAAATTAGAACTCATACACATCACAGACATTGAGAGAAAATTCACCAAGCCACAAGAGAAAAGACATCAATGTGGAGAAATGCAAAACATTTCCTGGACCAGTCTGGACAACCGACAACATTTCTAGCCTTCTACAATTCATAGAACTCTCCTCAGCAACACAGGTGACCTAAAAAGACAGGAGTGCAATGTCCACAAAGCACTAACATTGAATCCCAAACTATAAGAAAAAAATTCAATAGTGGAGGAATGCAGAGCATTCTCCTAGACAGACTTCAATGCAACTTCCTGAACCAAAAACACTTAAGTACCTTGCAGAGGCTAGAGCTTTCTTTCAACAACACATACTTCATTAGGAACATTAGGAGAGAGTATAAGACATACTATAGACCTTTAGCAACATCTATCCATTGTCAGCAATACTTGTTAATGCTTCCAGTCCTCATCTTAATATATCATTATGAAACTAACTCTGCAGACATAAATCATACTCAATGAAAAAAAATTTTTTTTTGAAAAGTTAAAAATCATGCATTTAACTTTAAGAAAATTAAAATATAATGTATCAGAAAGAAATTAATGAATTTTGATTCGCTACAAGCAAAAAAATTAATCACTAGTTAAGATCAAGGGCTTGCCTATAGTTCCATGGCAGGAACTAATAAAAAGAAACAAAGAAAAACACTTAAAAATGCGCTTTTCACCTCTCCACAATTATTTCCATTTTTTTAAAATGATTAGTTTGTGTTTGTGGAAGGAGTACGGTGCTCAAAATAATGTGGAAATGATGTTTTTTTTTTCATTAATTAAGTTTGTTAATTGGAATGGGATAATCACAATGTCAACATGAGGAGAGGTGACGTGTAAAACATACAAGATAATCAAAACTCAAAAAGGAAATTATAGTCAACTTGTTATGAGATTCAAATTTAGTTACTTTGAGTTTTAGGTTTTTGTTAGATTTGTGAGGTTACCTTTCTTCAAGTCTTAGGTTATTTTTTGTGATGTGCACAATTTAATATTTGAGCTAAAAGTGTTATGGCATTTGTGGAAGCTTTCTCTTAGCTTTTGGTGTTATGTTATAACTCACAATCCCTTGTTTGTGATTTTGACTAAGTCCTTAACTTCTACGATAAACCTTTAGTGTTACATATATCATTTCTACACATTTCTATGGCTACAAGCCTCCTAATTTATTGAGCCTCTCTCCTTCCTCCTAATTGGCTTCACTTTATTTCTTATCCTTTTGGTAATCTAGTAGGTATAAATCTCTCTGAACAATTTATCATTTCAATTGATGGTGTGGTTAGTTTCATTTTGAAGATACCAATATCATGATGGGTCCCACCTCTTAACTCTATGTATCCCCTTTTAGAGGTTCCTTCTAAATGCAATGATGTTGGCATCCCCTAAGATCCACTAGCCATTAATATCTTATAAAATTTGATGTTGTGGTTTCTTTTGTATTACCTCCTCATGCATTGCTAAGCTTGAACCATGATGTTCTTTTTCTTAGTCAACCTCCTTTTCTCTTTGAGAACTCTTTTAGCTCCCACCATGCTATCACTTCTCCATTTACACCAATTATTGAATTGGAAATATAAGATCTAATGGTCTAGATATTCCCAAGTTTTCCTTAGTCAAATGAAGCAAGCACTCCCTCAGGATCTTCATACAAAACTTGGCTCCCTTCCTAATGACGTTTGCACTATTCTTCCTTCCACCACATGTGTTTGACCCCTTAGTTAATTGTTAATAGTTTGATGCAGCATTTCACACCTCTTATTTAGCACATGCTTCACTACTCTTAATAGCCATCGATTGAGAGCCACCACCTGATATTTATAATGGTTGGCTAAGATATTTTAAAGGTCATCTATGCTTAAAGATAATGGGTGGTATATGCATGCATAGGAGGCCATCACAAGTTTAACTATTTGTGGTTGAAGCTTTGTATTTATCATAGCCTCATCTCATTTGTTGATTTGGTATATCTAAATATTATCTAATAGATGTTGTATCCGTTTCAACATATGTCAACCTCTCTCTTCCTATTATTTATTCTTTGTAATTTCACTTGGGCTTTATTGATATGATTTGGAAAAATTTCCCCAGGGTTGTATGAATATGGGTTATGCCTTCATGTAAATATATTTTAGATTCTTCTACTAAATAGTTAATTGATCATGATCTATTAACTTGTATTGAATATGAATGCGTTTTATCTCTTACATTCTCCCTGTTTTATCTTTGAGAATACCCTTGGTTTGATACTATAAATGTATATGTACATGTCTACTTATCCTTGAACCAAAATGAACTATTTATTTGTATTTGAATTCTTATTTCCCATAGGTACTAGTTAATATTAATATACATGTAGGTAGGTTTGAATAGCTTAATTTGAGGTAGCTCTGCCACATACATATGATTGTTTAGAGAGGAAAATTGGTTGTGTTCTATAGAGAAATATAATTGATCATAATTCTTTAGCACTCATTGAATAGGTTGCAATTTGTTCTTCCAATAATTGAACATAAATACATTGAAGCTACTTATGCTCACTAGGAGGTAGTGTGGCTTCAAAAATTATTTAGATGTTGGCCTAAAACATGATCTAGTATGAATTGGTTACGATAGTCATAGTGTAATAAGTTTTTTCCAAGAACCCTATATTTCATGCATGGACAAAGCACATTGATGTGGAGTATCATTTTGTTTGACATGGTGGAGGATAAATGGTATATTATAGAGAAGGTGTACAAATTAGATAATTTTGCAAATACTTTAATGAAGTTTATGAGCATGAATAATTTTTATAGCTGTAGAAAAATTATGGGTCTTTTAACTCATAGATTTTACTCTCATTGTTATTTTAGTATTGGTAACCTTGGTAATGTATACATCAAATAGGAGATTGTTGGGAAGGTTTTGTACACATTTTCATAATGATATTTATTCATAAAGGTTTATCCTAGGTATGGGGTGAATCTAGTTGATTTACCATTGTGGTAACTATAAATAAATAAAATTACATCCTAAGGTGAATATGACAAACCTAGAACATATGTCATTTTGTATGGAATATTGATTAAGTATTTTAAAAACAAAGCCACAAGGAAACACATGAGAAAAAAATTGGTTGAGATGTGACAAATTTGTTGAGGAGAAGATATTTAAAAAAAAAAATAGAATTTCATCTATTTTTGATATAGTTCTAATTTATAAGATTATTTGGAAACATCTTGCAATACTTATAAGAGGAAATTTGAAGTATGTGCCACCTCATGGAACCATTTTGGAGAAACATGGTGACGTGTCATATTAATTGGACTTTGTTTTTGGATACCACTTATGGTTTCCAAGTGAGATGCTTTCTTACTTAAACAAGTCTTGGGTGAGTGTTTTATTCATTTGAAATATGTTTATAAGAATATTAAGTGTAAGTTATCTTTACAAGTTTGAAGGTGTACTAAGTGCTAGATTCTCTAGGTGTTTTCAAGATTGTATTGCAAAGTTATGCTCTTTTATTTCCTCTTGAATTGGATATTGAATATCTTATTAGAAGATTTCATCTTTAAAATTTGATTATAATCTTTATATTGCTATCAATACAATGACTCTAGTTTTGCTAGATTTTTTCCCTACATAGGTTTTCCTTAGGTATCTCCTATATTTTATTCTTCTTCTCTTTTTTGATCTCTTTCTAAGTATCATTACTCTACTAAAATTGTTTTAAATCTAGATTAGTTTTATTACTTTCCTCATAGAATTAAGTAGGAACTTGTTGAATTTTGGTGCATTATTTCCTTTCAATAAGTGTGAATTGTTGAGTGGTAGCTCATAGCACCATAATTTTCAATTGCTAAAGGGTAATATTGGCTTGTGGAGGAAAGTTTGTATTTACTTGTATGTGAATTGTACACCCATATAATATGGAAGCATAGAAACCAATTTCTATTATTTATCTCTCTATAAGTATCATCTCTATTAAAATTGTCTTAGATCTAGATTAATTGTATTACTTTCCTCATAGAAAAAGTAGAAAATTGTTATATTTTGGTAGATTATTTCCATTCAATAAGTATGAATAATTGTGAGATAGGTCACATCACCATCCTCAGAGTGCCAATGGGTCATGTTTTCAAGTGAAGATTTGTTTGTATTTGATTGTATGTTTATTGTATATTGAGGTTAGGATTTATTTGTTGTATTATTTGTAAATTCTCTCAAATTCCCTATACACCCATATAATATAGAATCATAGAAACCAATTTATATTATATTTTCTCCCTACATATCGTTACTCTTCTAAAATAATTTTAGATCTAAACTAGTTGTATTACTTTCCTTGTAGAATTAAGATGGAAATTGTTACATTTGCATGTATTTTTTCCTTTCAATAATTATGAATGATTGAGAGATAGCTTAATTATGTATTTTTAAGTGCCAATGGGCAATGTTGGCAAGTGAAGGTTTGTTTCTATTTTCTTGAATGCACATTGTATATTGAGGTTCATATTTATATGTCATATTATTTGTATTTGTTCTCTAATATCTTATACACCCATACAATATGGAAGCAACAAGATCAATTTTCATGATATCCTTAACCTACATGCTAATTTATAATTAACTAGTAATCACTCCTTAGTGTACAATGGGTATGCCAAGGAGGTGTGGAAGATCAATTAGGGAAAAATTTAGTCTATTGTTTGTATATATTTTGTGCAATACATGAGTTCAATTGGTAGGCCATTCAACAAATGATGTTGTTTGTGAAAATAATGTCTCAATGAAGAAGTGATATATTTAAATCAACTATGCATCCATTTATAGGGATTCAAACACAAGTGAAAAAAAACATCTAAATCAAGAAGATAATCAGGTTTCATTACTAACATGCTCATGTTATATTTTAATAGGGAGAGAGAATAGATAGGGAAATATAAGGATAGAAAGAGGGAGAGATAGATGGGGAAAGAGTGAGAGAGAGAAGTAGGGGTAAGGAGATAGAGATAGAGATAGAGAAGGATAGGGATATGGAGAGAAGGAGAGGGAGAGATAAAGAGAGAGATGAGATAGAGATAGATAGATAAGGAAGAGATACATATATAGAGAGGGAAAGAGAGTGAGATAGAAAGATAAAGATAGAGATATGAAGTGATATATAGAGATAGGTAGAGAGAGGAAGAGATATAGAGGTAGAGAGATGGATGAAGAATATGGAGAGATAGAGATAAATAGGAAAAAAGATATAGGGTGAGAGGAAGATAGAGGTAGAGAGGAAGATAGAGCGAGAGAGGAAGATGGATAAAAATATATAGAGATAGAGAGAGGGAGAGGGAGAGGGAGAGATAAATATAGAGAGAGACATGGGATAAAGATGGAGAGATATAGAGGGAGAGGGAGAGGGAGAGATATAAAGAGATATAGATGATGAGATAGAGTGATAACTGGATAGAGATATAAGGAGATATAAAGAGAGGGGGAGAGGGAGAGAGAGACAAAGAGATAAACATTATAATTTCCCCTTTTTTAGAAATAGCAGTAACTATTTTTAGTAAACCGAATTTCAAAATTGCCAATTAGGACCTATAAATAAATCGGGTAATTTAGATTTTCAAGACAAATTTATTAAATCAATTTTGGGGGATAAATTAATATTTATTTTTAATTTATTTTCATGGGTCCAATTTGGGAATTGGAATATGGGAAGAGTTATCTTGGAGCATGTTTTGGCTAAAAAAGTAGATTTAATTGCTTTTGACAATAGTTGTCATAAAAGTAAATCTTTTTGGGAAATGACTAATTTCATGGAGGCCAATTGGGAAAGGAGTTATAAAATCATGAAAATAAATATTTCTTCCATTTTGGCATGGATTTTAGGTGCCCAAGAAGCTTCATGAAGAATGAAACACATATAAAATGTAATTTCTTGTCTTTTTGGATTTAGTCATGCATATTTTCCTTCACAGGTTTCTATTATTCTTCTAAGGCTGATAAACCAAGGAAGAGAGAACTCCAAGGTTGGTAAACCAAGGATTTTGAGGCTTGAAGGTAGTGTTTCTGATGGTCTCTTGGAGCAGATTCAATTTAGAGTGTGATAGTAAGCTTCAATGACAGTTTCTAGTTTCATCTTTCCAATAGTTTGCATGTATTTCCCAAAGATTGTATTTCCATTTTGTATTGGTTTTTTTGTAGAAAATAAATAGCATTCTAGTGTTATATTAGATTGTATTATTGTTTATTTGAGTTACAAATCTTAAACTATTTGTTAGTGTGCTAATTAGCTTCCATTTGAAGCCCATTTTGGTGTGCAATCAGATAAGACATTTCATATTTTGCTTCAGTTTTGGGTCTGTTGTAATATGTTGCTTATGATAGCCATTTTGATGTAATATTTAAGTAATATCATATATTTACCTTCATAATTAAGTTGCTTTCAATTCTAAGTTGTTTTGGTACATTTTGGTGCAATATTCTGATTACGATTTCACTGTTTGGAGTAAAATTGCATGCTCATGTGGATAAAAAAATTCACTTGTTTAAATATGAAATATTTTTCTAGCAAGTGACATTATAGTGATATTAGAGTTGTGATCTTTCCAGCCTGTAGGGAAAATTAAGTTATTGGATGGTTGATGTGAATCATGGGTTTCTTCAAATCAATGTTTAAGAGTGGGAGATTGATACAGTTAGACAATGCAAAAAAAGTTTCTAAATGGTATAAAGAGTACATATTTCTAACAAAAAATGAAAAGAAGTCTCTTAAATTTTTTGAGTATTTAGAAGTCAAATGAAGAACTATGCCCCAAGATAAGATGATCATCGAATTCCTTGAGGAGTTCCAGAGATTTTTTGAAGATTTCAGGACTGAAGAATCATTTTATGAGTTCTTCATATGGGCTAGAGAGGAGGAAGAACTAGAGAAAGAGGAAAAATTAAATTCAGAAGTCATTAAAGAAGAGATCAAGGAGTAAATAGTTGAACCAAAAGAACAGATAAAAGTTGAAATTCAAAACATCTTTGATCCAAACAAGGAGGAAGAATAGAAAGATTGCATCCATTATATGGGAGGTAAACATCTCTTGGTTGAAAAAATTAATTCAAATTATGATAATCATATATTTTAGTCTAACATTGTTGAAGAACAAGTTGGGAAAAACAATTTGCAAGAAAATATGGAACAAGGAGATGAATAGATTGTCCTTTCAGAAGTTTCAATAGAAGAGCTTGATAATTATAGAAATGAAAACACAATTATTGCTTTAGATGGTTCTAAGTTGGAGTCTTGGAGGCACACAAATGAAAATATTAAGATTATCTAAACAATAACTCTCATGGAAAAGAGTGACGAGCATATTATTTCTAGCACCAAAGTAGCACAACAGAAGCATGGAAAATTATCTAGAACCTCTAGCACCACATTAGAGGCCGGTTTCTCAATTAATATCTCAAGCTATGATAAAGGCTCTCAAATTTCAAAATTATTACCTCTTCCTATTCCTTTGCAAAAAAATGGTGTCAAGGAGAGCATGCAAGAATTGGTGGACATAATTTGGGACACAATGTGTAGTATAAGTTATGTAGATTCCTTGTTTCAAGTTTCAAAGTGTCTTTATAGATGGGATCCAAGTGATGTTTAGAAGATTAAGATTCAAAAGTGCACCATTGTTAACTTCTCTATCTATTGTATTTGGTATCACATGGAATCATTAATGCATACTAACCACTTTGTGAAGAATCAATGTACACAACTCATAGAACATTCATGGGATCTATGTATCACTATTGAAGACAAATTTATCGGTGATAGCCAAGAGAAGGTGACCAACTTGAGATGCTTGAATCTTGGTCATGGTAGGAATAGTTGATATCATTTGAATATTCAAATTTTTGTGACTAAATACCCTTTGGTTTTTTGGATCTCAAGATATCCACAAGATGGAGGATTTAGGAAGAGGAAGATACCACAAACTTATTGCATCCTAAAGGGAAGAATATTATTTATCATTTGGAGTGAACAAAGGTTTGATAAGGATTTCTATACCATGATTTTAGGAGTAGCAATGACTTAAATCAACCATATTCTTGACATGCATGGGAATGTAACCTTTGAGGCTTTTGACAGAAATATGGAGGTAATGAATTCATTCTTTGAGTTTTACATTTTTTTTTTATCACATCCTTTAGTAGAAGAGCATGGTGATTTAATGTATGATAATGGGGGAGCAAGTTGGGTTTGGAAGAATATGTTAGCTATGATATTCTCCAGTGAGCCTCATATTTTCTTTCCATTACTTACAAGTTAGCAAAGGATATTTTTCAAATGTGTGATCCTAGGAACTTCTATAAATAGGATATTTTAAAATACCATTCATATTGCATCATATGTTTATTGGGCTTCCTTAATGTAAATGTTGGGCTCCATTCAATTTGAGAGCAAGAAGTTGACATATGCTACACTATGTGAGGAGGAGTTTCAAGATATCTTAATTAAGGTGAATTCACATGAGAAAGTACATTAGTGGAAGAAACTCAAGGAAGGTGGTAATTCTTTTAATATCATGCATCTCAGGGGTTCGTGTGAAAGACTTTCAATCCAAACAAAGAAAGAAGCTTCTACATTACTGGGAAGAACACAAGAACCTTTGGCTAGGCTTGAGAAGGTAACCATCTCATGTATTATGTTCTTTTCATTTCATATTTCTTACAACCATTGTCTATAGGATGTGATGTTGTAGAAAATGGATTTGTTATGGTTATGATGCAAAGGAGTGGCTCCATGAAATTTGAAAGTATGGAGAGCAAAGGTTCAAGAAATGTTTTCAAATTATTCTCAAAGCCACTTAGCTTATTGAAGAAAATAGTTTACGAGTTTCCGATTTTGAAGAATTTTAGAGATGTGCAGATATTTGTGAAGATATTTTCAAACCTCATTTGGCTTTCCACTAATATGATATTAGTCATATTGATGACTATTACTCAGGTTTTCCATTATTGTAGTTGTTATATCAGTTGCATGTTGCTGGTTTCGGTAAATTTAGTTATGAACAACTATAGTTTGATGTGTTTGGAGGAAGTATCCTTGCATGATGATGTTTAAATAAGGGTTTAATTATCAGTGAACACTAATTCATCCATCATAACACTAATTTGAAGGAGATACAAGGAAGTTGTTCCAATAGTGTAGTATGTGTGTGTTGCCTGCAGGTTTCTAATGAAGTTGTGTGATGAATTATGGGCCCTATGTATTTGGGAACGTGTTGTTGTTGTAGAACAATGTCATGTTATTGTAGGTCATTTCATATTTCTAATTTCCCAATTCATATCAGCTTCAGAAGTTGTGTTTTTAGTTTTTTAGTTTGGAGCAGAATAATGTTGGAAAAATTATGTGATTTGAAGTTCATGTGAGTATTTGATGGGATTTATATCTATTGGGGATTGTAACATGTTTCTTGCTTGGGTGAACCTAAAAGTGTATGGCATCCCTTGTAAGATGATTCAGTGAGATCAGTCACAAAGTTGGGATGATAAGTATGTGCTTGCAGATAGACTCAAGAAGAACATCAACTTCTATTCAGATGGGTTGTTGTTTGCAAATTCAGACTTGGGAGTTTGGTGTTGTGAATGTTGTTGTTGTATTTTTTTATTTTCCACTCCTCTACTATAATTTTTTTTCCTTAGATCAGTCCATCAAGTTGAAAGCAATAACTCACAAGATGAGGTAAGGTATGGGCTCTTTGTTACACATTCTTGCACTAAATATTTTAGCACTATGAAGGTAAGAGAAGTAACTACTTCCCAAATTCATATTTTATGTAATGGAGAGTGCAGTATATCCTATATCAATCCTACAAGCAGAAAAAATCAGATTTGTATCATTAAGACGAGTCTCAGGAGTTACAGGTTTGTCTCATCTCACACTAGTGCATTTGGCCAATTTATTAAACCTTTGTGGGAAGATGTATTTTAGTTGGAGTATGAGAATGAAAGCATCAATTACTTACACATGCAAGAGCTCAAATTTCATAGATGTTGTTTGATTCATAGCAATGGAACAAAGGAACCTGAGTCCTCATTTTGGCATAGTATTCTTTGGCAAAGAGTGCAACTCTTCATAGGTATGAAAAAAGGGCTTAATATGCATTTTGGCATGACTTATCATTTTGGCAGAAGGTTTTTGGAGCATAATGTTTGTAATTGCTTGAGGACAAGAAATTTTTGGGAGGGAGGACTTGTAATGTTCCCTTTTCTAAAAATAGCAGTTACTATTTTTAGTAAACCCAATTTTCAAAATTACCAATCAAGACCTGCAGATAAATTGGGTAATTTGGATTTTCAAGACAAATTTATTAAATCAATTTTGGGGGATAAATTAATATTTATTTTTAATTCATTTTCATGGGTCCAATTTGGGCATTGGAATTTGGGAAGAGTTATCTTGGAGCATGTTTTGGCTAAAAAAGTAGATTTAATTACTTTGACAATAGTTGTCATAAAAGAAAATATTTTTGTGAAATGGCTAATTTCATGGAGGCCAATTGGGAAAGGAGTTACAAAATCATCTGCCCAAGAAGCTTCATGAAGAAGGCAACACATATAAAATGCAATTTCTTGCCTTTTTGGATTCATTCATGCATATTTTCCTTCACATGTTTCTATTATTCTTCTAAGGCTGATAAACCAAGGAGAGTCTAAGGCTTGAAGAAAGTGGTTTTGATGGTCTCTTGGAGTAGATTCAGTTCAAAGTCTGACAGTGAGCTTCAATGACATAGTTTCTAGTTTCATCTTTCTAGTAGTTTGCATGTATTTTTCAGAGATTATATTTGTATTTTGTATTGGTTTGGTTACAACAAATAAATAGCATTCTAGTGTTATATTAGATTATATTATTCCTTCCTTCATGCTTTAGCTGCTTTTAATTATGAGTTGTTTTGGTAAATTTTGGTGCAATATTCTGCATACCTGATTTCACTGTTTGGAGTAAAATTGCATGTTCATGTGGATAAAAAATTCACTTGTTTAAATATGAAATATTTTTCAAGCAAGGAACATTGCAAACAAAGAGAATTAAAGATAAAAAAAATAGAGATGGAGAGAGGGAGAAAGAAATAAGAAGAGATAGAGAGAGAGGCAAAGAGATACACAAAGATAGAGAGATAGAGGTATAAAATTCAAATCTTGCAAGTATATGAGTGTATCCACATAGAGATGCATGAACCAATTCACAACAGACAAATCAATAAAAATGTTGATATAGGTTGACACCTAGTATGGTGGTTATACTTTTAATAAATGCTTGTACCAATGGTTTAATAAATTTAACATAATATTGCATTATTTGTAATTGACATGTATAACCTGATTTTGTTTTTGGTCACATATGCACTATCCTTTAGTGCCCTTATCCCGTTATATTTGTGAAGATAGAAGACATCTAAGGGACCAAAATATAAAATATTTACAACTATGATATTTGACATGTCATTCATAATTCTACTAATTGGTAAGTTGGATTATTTAGAGGAGAGAGTGCCAAGGGAGGAAACTACTTGGAAATTGCATAGGACGTGTCATTTTTCATTGAATATGTCTGAAATTATAAAATATTTGTTGATTTGACTCCATTGCAATTGATCTAACGTATCTTCTTTCTCACTTCTCTTGTTTGTACTTGTTTGTCACTTTTGGGAGTCTTAAATTACAGTGTCATTATTTTCATTATACACATACTTTATTTGCTTTAGTTTCACATACAACCTTATGGCTATGAAGATACTATTTTGATTATATGTTCTTGAATATTGATACTTATGAGGTCAAGTCCCCCTAAGGCCCATACAATCTCACACATTTCTAATGACTTTTATGTGTTGATAATCACATTCTAAAATAAATTAACATTAGCTTTGATTTCTATCTAACAACCATATTAAGTTTAACTTAATCTAAATTGTTCTATTATATCTATACATTGTTTACAAATTTAATTATTAACTAAAATAAATATTATTTCTATAATTACAAAATAATATTAAATTAATAAATAATTCTAAAATATCCTTAATTAAATTTATTATTTATTATATAATATTAGGTAGAATTTATATTATATCTATTATTGATTAATAATTTAAATAAAAAGTAATGTTTTTATAATTATAAAATAATGTTAATATAATTTATAAATTATTATTTATTACATAATATTAAATAAAATTAGTATGTAAATATAATATAATCATATAATAATTAATAATTACTCAAATAATAATTATAAAATCAAAGGGATAATCATGTCGACGTGGGGGAGGATGACGTGTGAAACGTACAAGATGGACCACTTCAAAAGTCAAAAAAGAGATTCTGGTCAAGCTGCTATGAAATTTCCATGTCCTAAACTAAAATCCATATTCCTTCTTAACTTCTAATGCAATCAAAGCTTATGGTCGGTTCAATATCAATTTTATTTCATTTTCACTCGTACTTTTGTGAATGGTGCAATATAATATAATGGTCGGTTCAATATATATTTTATTTCATTTTCAAATGCCCTATACACCCATATAATATAGAAGCATATAAACCAATTTATATTGTATTTTCTCTCTATGTATTGTTACTCTTTTAAAATAATTTTAAATCTAAATTAATTGTATTACTTTCCTTGGAGAATTAAGATGGAAATTGTTACATTTACATGCATTGTTTCCTTTATGAATGATTGCGAGAAAACTCACATTACCAACATTTTAAAGTGTCAATCCAGGCAATGTTGGAAAGTGAAGGTTTATTTTTATTTTCTTGAATGCACATGGTATATTGAGGTTCATATTTATGTCATATTATTTGTATTTTTTCTCTAATATCTTATACACTCATACAATATGAAAGCATCAGGAACATTTTTCATGATATCCTTAATCTACATGCTAATTAATAATTAACTAGAAATCAGGCCTTGGTGTACAATGGGTACGCTGAAGAGGTGTGGAAGATTAATCAGGGAAAATTTTGGTATATTGTTTGTATATATTTTATGCAATACATGAGGTCAATTGGTCGGCCATTCAACAAATGATGTTGTTTGTGAAAAAAATGTCTCAATGAAGAAGCAATATATTTAAATCAACTATGCATCCATTTATAGGGATTCAAACACAAGTGGAAAAAACCCTCTAAATCAGGAAGATAATTAGGCTTCATGACCAACATGCTCATGTTATTTTTTTAATAGGGAGAGAGGAAGAGAGAGAGGAAAAGATAAGGATAGAGAGAGGGACAGATAGAGGGGGAAAGAGTGAGAGAGAGAAATAAGGGGTATAGAGATAGATATAGAGATGGAGAAGGATAGGGATATGGAGAGAAGGAGAGGGAGAGATAAAGAGAGAGATGAGAGAGGGATAGATAGATATGGAAGAGATAAATATATAAAGAGCGAGAGAGAGTGAGAGAGAAAGATAAAGATAGAGATGTGAAGTGATATATAAAGATACGTATTGAGATGGAGAGAATGATAGAGGGAGAGATGGATGAAGAAATATGGAGAGATAGATATAAATAAGAAAAAAGATATAGGGTGAGAGGAAGATAGATGTAGAGAGGAAGATAGAGCGAGAGAGGAGGGAGACAAATATAGAGAGAGATAGGGGATAAAGAGGGAGAGATATAGAGGAAGAGGGAGAGGGAGAGGGAGAGGGAGAGATAGAAAGAGATATAGATGATGAGATAGAGTGATAGAGATAGAGATAGAGATATAAGGAGATATAGATAGAGGGGGAGAGAAAGAGATAAAGAGACAAACAAACAAAGAGAATTAGAGATAAAAAATGGAGATAGAGAGAGGGGGAGAGAAATAAGGGGAGATATAAAGGGATAGAGATAGAGAAATATGGGGGGAGAGAGAGAGAGAGAGAGAGAGAGAGAGGGAGAGAGAGAGAGAGAGAGAGGTATGAAATTCAAACATTGCAAACTTATATGAGTGTATCCATGTGGAGATGTGTGGACCAATTCATAACAGACAAATCAACAAAGATGTTGATATAGGTTGACACTTAGTATGATGGTTATACCTTTAATAAATACTTATACCAATGGTAATAGTTTTAACATAATATTGCATTATTTGTAATTGACATGCATAACCTGATTTTGTTTTTGATCACACATGCACTATCCTCTAGTGCCCTTATCCCCTTATATTTGTGAAGATAGAAGACATCTAAGGGACCAAAATATAAAATATTTGCAACTATAGTATTTGACATGTCATTCATAATTCTACTAATTGGTAAGTTGGATTTTGTAGAGAGGGTGCCAAGGGAGGAAGTTACTTGAAAATTGCATAGGACGTGTCATTTTCATTGAATATTTTGAAATTACAAAATATTTGTTGATTTGACTCCATTACAATTGATCTATTGTATCTTCTTTCTCACTTCTCTTGTTTGTACTTGTTTCTCACCTTTGGGAGTCTTAAATTACACCATGTCATTATTTTCACTATACACATACTTTCTTTGCTTTAGTTTCGCATACAACCTTATGGCTATGAAGATACTATTTTGATTATGTGTTCTTGTTCATAATGATACTTATGAGGTCAAGTCCTCCTAAGGCCCATACAATCTCTCACATTTCTAATGACTTTTATGTGTTGATAGTCACATTCTAAAATAAATTAACATTAGCTTTGATTTCTATTTGACAACCATATTAAGTTTAATTTAATCTAAATTGTTCTATTATATCTATACATTATTTACAAATTTAGTTATTAACTAAAATAAATATTATTTCTATAATTACAAAATAATATTAAATTAATAAATAATTATAAAATGTCATTAATTAAATTTATTATATATTATATAATAATAAATAGAATTTAAATTATATCTATTATTTATTAATAATTTAAATATAAAAGTATTATTTTTATATTTATAAAATAATGTTAATATAATTTATAAATTATTATTTATTATTTATTATATAATATTAAATAGAATTAGTAATGTAAATATAATATAATCATATAATAATTATAAAATAAAAAAGGAATGATAAGATAAGATAAGATAATAAGATAATAATAATTATAAAATCACAAAGTGAAAAAGATTCTATGACTTGAGACATTGCAATCGTCTTGCACATTTCTCCATAAACATAATCCATTGATCATATAAGTCAGCGGATTGAATTCATATAGAAAATAATGGGGAAATGATAAGATTGCTTTTCATTAATTAAGTTAATTATTTTCCATTGATTAAGCTAGTCAATAGAATGGGATAATCACGTCGACGTGTGGGGAGGATGACGTGTAATGAGGGGAGGATGACGTGTGAAACGTACAAGATGGACCACTTTAAAAGTCAAAAAAGAGATTTGGGTCAAGCTGCTATGAAATTTCCATGTCTTAAACTAAAATCCATATTCCTTCTTAACTTTCAATGCAATCAAGTATATGGCCGGTTCAAGATCAATTTTATTTCATTTTCACTCAGACTTTTGTGAATGGTGGAATATAATATAATGGGAAGTTGACAAGTTTGTACACCCAAACTACTTTGAAGTAATTATGTGGCATTTAGTTGCTATCATATGATCCTTTTATAAATATTAACAATATCAAAATATTTTCAATAAAATATTTGTATAATTCATTTATGGAAATTATAGAGGTAATTTTAAAATATTTTATAAGAATCGTGTTTCTTACATTTAATTAATTCAAATGTATTTTTTTTAATGGTAAATTTTTTATGTATTTATATTATTTTTTATTAGTTTTATGTTTTTAGAAAATATCTTGATATAGAGAGAGACAAGTAATATGATGTCAAGAACCTTTTCTAAGTCTTCACTTTTATACATATTTATCTATTTACTTTTAGTGCTATTCTATTGTTACATGTGCATAGTTCTATTCCATTTGTCTTATTATATTTGATGCATTCATCTATACGGGTACCATATTATAGTCATTGGTCACCTAGATTAGATTGTTTACCTACACTAAGACATTATTGAGGTTGCAAGGGTGACCCTATGATCATTAATTTATTCTTTTTTTATTTTACTTTTTTGGCTAACTAGTCCCATCCACTTTGTTGCCTTGAGTTGCCTAAACATGTGCTTGGTGCAATTTGATTCTACGCAGTTGTCTTTAATGACATTCAATTTATTCATTCTAATTGTCAAGCATTCAATTGAAATCCTCTTATTATAAAGGAAAAAAATAATTAATAGTGATACACTAGGATTTCGTACTTTGAAAGAAATAAAGAATCTACACACATCACTCTAGGGCCCTTGCCCACTATCTTCGAATCTTTATATGTGCATTTTGAGGGTTGATTTAGGAGAACTTGTCAACTTGTGATGATATGGTAGCCCTTCCAATCTATTTTAAAATATCACTAGCCCTAAATCAACAAAAAGAGCATAATATATAAATATCTATTAGGTAAGAAATAGTGCATAATTGGCTTAGGATAATCTTTGTATGTGCATTTCTAGAGGAAATTTTGTTTTCCTTAATATTTTGGTAAACCTATTGGGTCATACACAACTCAACCTTGATTTTAGGGTTTCATATTTACATCAAGGTTTTGAGATTTGTGATTTTATGATTTTACATCCTATTTTTAAATATTAATAGTCTCGTGCTTCATTGATATATCTTTCTTTTAGGGTTTGGTGCATATTACTACTTCCTATCTTTTACCAACCCTTCCCACTCTTATAGTGGCTTTAGGGTTTGCATTTTTCAAATAATTTTTAAATACAATTTACCTCTAATTTTTGTAAACTAAGATTAAATTTCCTTTCGACATACTATTGTTTATGCTAAGAGCTATTGTGATATCAATCTTCAATTGAGGAAGAGTGCTTAATTACATCCTCACATGGTTTCCCAATCCAATAATAATGATACCTTCAATGGTGGTTGTATAGAGATAAACTTAGGTGACCAAGAGGATTATTATCATCACACACATGTTTCCCAACAAGATAATTAGATTATGTGACAAGATTTGATGATGGATTATAAGAAGCTCAATCCCCTCATGAATTGGAAAATATTTTTATAACACATTAGGAGCATCCCCCATGGCATAAAAAATATTCAATATTGGATCCTTAATGAGTCTTTCTAATGTTACACCCCCTTTCAAATTCACCCCTACCACATCTATAGTTATTACTAACATCAACCTTAGTGTTACACCTAACACTTTCATTATCTTTACACCATTTTCCATTATATTCAATTCTCAATATTGATTACCCAAAGGTTACACACCACCTTTTATTACTCCAAACTAGTATCATTACCTCTTCTAGCATCCCTCTTATTTCTACTTCCATCTCATTTATAGCCACTAGCATTACATCATTCACCCTTGTAGCTTGGACCATTCCCTATCTCATAACAAATATGCACCTATTTAACCCATTTACATCCATGCCCCTTACTTCCAAACCTATTCATACTTTTTGAACCATTTTCCATACCACCCTTGTTCACATTGTCGCCTTGGACATACTTGTCCAAAAAATAATAAATCTATAGAAATAACTTAAGGATAAAAAGAAATATACTATTGCATGGAATCCTCCACATTGCACAAATTTAGTTTTTAAAAGTTGTTGCATGTCCATTTACCATGTAATTTATGACTTCTTAATTTGATATCTTAATAAAAAAGACCCTAATGTTCATTTTCAATCATTGATAGTATGTACCAATTCTGTATATGATGTGATTTTAGCTAATTTGTTTGCAAGAAACCCTAAGGATCATGTTATCCAATGGTTTATTCATTACATTTAGATTAGAGATCTTTGATGATCTTTCTACTTCTTTCTTACCATATTTTCATGAAAATATGGGATTGCAAATTATTGTTAATGATCTTACTAGATGCATACAAAAGAGTAATGTGCATATCAATGATCATGTTATTTGGTTTTAATGTTTACATGAAAATTAAAGCACCAATTTGAAGATCTTGAGTTACAAGTAATGTTTCTTGAGGGATCACTTCTTTCTATAAATGATAAGATACATCTAAGTATATTCTCATATTTAAGAGACATATGCACACTTTTTAAGAATCTTGAGGATAAATTGTTGACATCAAATACTTTTAAAATATGGCTCATCACCATCACAATCTTCCTACCTTTCAAGTTTTAAAAGGCTAATACTTTTTCAAAGGGTAATGATATGAAAGAAAATATAACTCTAGTTGCTACTACTTCTTTTCCCTCCTTCAAACCAAATACTTTTAGGAAGTTCACCAAAATTCAAGAATCTGTGGATGGTGTACTTCAAAGTTTTTTGAGTGTTGACTTAGTTACAATCCTCTCATCTTTCTATAATATCTTAACAAATCACTTTCTAAAATATATAATGATTGAATGTTTCACAACTATCATACAGTAAAGGGGATTACACACAAACATGCTTGATAACAACACAATTAAGGTTGAAAGAGTAAATGATAATTTATATCTATTAGTTGCACCTCCTAATAGTAAATTACAAATTAAGAAATCCATTTCCATATCATCCACACAATTCAAATGGAAATGATATGGAAGCTAATTACTATTGTGATATCCTCGAGTTTTACCTATTCTAAATGTGCAAAAACAACTAAAATGCAATGGAAAAACACAAAGAACACCTCAAAAGGATTAGCCTAAGGAATGATAAAGCAAAAAAATAAGCTAAAATGAAGATTATAAGACGATTATACCTTCTTTGCTGTTGAAATTCCTTGGTTGGCCCTTGATTTTGATTGCTTTGTATGCTCCTTAGATGGCTATTGATGTAGCTAAATGCAATATTAACTATATGGTGGGATGCAAATGCAAAATGGCTAAAATGGATGGCTAGATGAGAGAAAATGCTTGTAAAATGAGTGCACAAAATGACAGCATAAGGTTGCTCCAATGACTAAGTCCCTTTTAATGCTTTAGAAGAGGGGGTATTTATAGAGGAATTTGAATTCTCTAGAGAATTCAATGGTTGAGATTTATTCAACAAGGCCAAGATGAAGGGCTAAGGTGAGTTGAGGACTCACAAGCCCTCACATTTTGACATGTGGAATGTGAAGTGGCTAAGGGTGAGATGATGTGTAGGTGATGTGGAAGGAGAGTACATGATGTGGATGAAGGACAAGTACCTTCCAAGTACCTTGGGGAGTGAGTAGATTTCCTCAAAAAGGAACTTCTTGTCCCCAAGTGAGAATGAAAGTGACATTTGAGGAATTTTGGAATTCCTCAAAAATCTCTATGGGAAATGAGAAAGTGGTTGGAGAAATAAACGTGAATTAAAAATTCACATTCTTAGGAGAATCTAATGGATAAGAGAGGGTATTCAAAAAGGTGGGAATTGGTCACATGTGGATGAGGTGACAAGTCAAATATTCTAGAAATCTTGGAAGGATAAAATGTGAATTAAAAATTCACATGGGGAGGAGAGAGATCTAGGATGAATAAATGTGAATTAAAAATTCACATGGGAAAGAGGGGCAATGCCAAGAAAGGAAAATAAAAAGGTTGACTAAAAAGTGGTGCTAAAAGTGGCTAATGACTTTGATTAAGGTTGTGCAAATTTTTGATTAGGGTAATTAATGAGAGATTATAAGCAAGTGGAAAATGTAGGAGGATGTGACATTAACCCCTGATTAAGAGGATGCACATCTTAATTATTAATTAATTAAATTAATCCAGATTAAAAAGGGATTATGGAGGTTGTGACAAGGAGAGAGAAAAGAAGAATTTTAAATTGATTTTAATTCAAAAAGGTTAAGATGACTAAATTAAATAAATTGATGTATTTATTTAATTTAGAGAGGAAAAAGGTGTAAGGTAAAGCATTTAATTGTTAAATTAAATACTTTAAGAACCTTAGGCATGAAGTGTAATATTAATTAAATAAATTAATATTGACAGAATGGATGAATAAAGAGGTAAATTTGATCATATGGGAGCGATCAAATTTGGATGTCCACATTTTTCCCCTCTTCGAAATATTGTTAGAATAACAGTGTTTCGAAGAAAAATAAAATGTTGAAGGTGAAAGAAGTGATAGGGCTTGATGCCCCAACATGAAAGAGGTTGAATGAGCTTCCCAAGCAGAGGGAAAAAAGGAGGGAGATGCCCCAGTGACTACCACGAAGGGATGG
This sequence comes from Sequoia sempervirens, assembly GCA_007258455.2. NCBI lineage: Eukaryota > Viridiplantae > Streptophyta > Pinopsida > Cupressales > Cupressaceae > Sequoia > Sequoia sempervirens. The sequence goes on along the minus strand of VDFB02000015.1, from coordinate 130,443,755 downwards.
AGGGAAAACGGTAGGGTATTCCCCCTTGAGAGGGTGGTTGGGGAAGAAAAGGGGCCCTAGACGAGCTCTCGATAGGAAGAAAAGGAGGACACCATTGGATAGAGCTCAAAAAACTAAGCAACGTTGACTTTTGAATGGAGTCGATCGGACGCACGGTTTGCAAATGGCGGCCTCGAGAAAGGAGGGAATTAGTTGGAGGAGAAAAAAGTTAAATAAAAGGTAAAAAATACATTTTATTTTAAAAGGGGGAAAAGAGGGGTTAAAAGGTAATTTTAAAAATTACCTTGTCACATTGTCACTGTAGCAGTTGAGAGAAGAGGAGAGGAGAGGAAGAGAGGAAAGAGCAAGGATGTCGCAGGATTACGACTCTAATATCATTCACCAGGCGGACGAGGTTCAGAGGTTCCACACCCACTACAAGGTGCCTCACCAGGTTAGTAACAAAAATCCTCTTGTGTATTTTACACATTGATAGCATGTTTTTGAATATTTAGAGAAAATGTAAAACATGGGTTATGTTCGCGGAATAAAATATAAAAATGGGTAGATTTAATTTTGGCAAATAGATAGAGAAAATACAACATTTGAGGGGGGGTCTAGCATGGTCTCGGGAGGGGAAAATTTGCCCCGGACTAGGGCAGGTCCACCCTGCGACAGGGCGTATCTGCCCCAGCTTGGGGCGCATCCGCCTCACCTTGGGGTAGAGTCACCCCAAGGCTGGGGTACATCTGACTCGGCTTGGGGTGGAGTCACCCCAGCACTAGGGCGCATCCGCCTCGGCTCAGGGCAGAGTTGCCTCAGGTCAGGGCACATCTGCCCCGACGCTAGGCGGAGTCGCCCTAAGGCTGGGGCGTTTTCGCCTCAGTGCTAGGCGGAGTCTCCCCAGGGCTGGGGCACATCCACCTTGGCTCGGGGTGGAGTCGCCTTGGCACTAGGGCGCATCCACCCCGGCCTGGGGCAGAGTCACCCTAGCTCGGGGCGCATCCGCCCTGACATGGGGGTGGATTCGCTCGAGAGTGGGGGCACTGTTTCCCCAGCTCGAGGTGGATTCACCCCAGCGCTGGGGCGTATCTGCCCTAGACTAGGGTAGGTCTACCCTGGCACAGGGGCGCATTCGCCTTGGTGTAGGTGCATCCGCCTCGGTGCGAGAGTGTATCTGGCTTGGTTAGGAAGACAGGTTTGTCCTGATTAGGGAAAAGCGAGAAGAAGAAGAGAGAGAAAAACAAAATAAAAGAAAAGAGGAAAAATGAGCAATGTCCTGGGGCCGAGAATATGGTGTACTGACAATCGGGTAATATGGATGGAGGGTTTCAGGCGATTATAGACACATGAGTGACGGTCAGAGGTACTGATAGTGACCATAGCGGCCATGACCAGAGTAGATCATGTAGCATTGGATCATGTGGGGTTATTGCACTTTTTATAGGTTTCGGTGATGAGGGCACATCGAGCGATGCTGATAGCATTGATAGAAAGATGGAGTTCAGAGACATCGACGTTTCATCTTTCGAAAAGGGAGATGACGATGGCATTGGAGGATGTATGGCGCATCCTGAAGCTGTTGATAGTGAGGCTATTAGTTAGTGATGTGGTATTGAGAGGGGTGGAGTTAGATCACACTATTTCAATGTTGTTTGGATATGAGGATCTGCCCATACAGGGTGGGCAACTGGACCTAGACAGATGTTTGTCAGTGGGGGTACCACTCCTACCATTATTTCTATGTGGACTGATTAGTGGGATATTTTTACCAGATCATAGTAGGTAGTTTTATAGTCTATGGTACATGGAGGTGATTCAACATATTGTCGAGTGGCATGAGGAACAAATCTCGTGGGGTACCTATGTATTAGCACAGCTATATAGGGATATGCATGTGATCTGCTACCGGAGGTCAGTGAGTTTGACTCACACGACCCTACTACAGGTGTGGGCATGGGAGCATATTATGGTGACAAGACCCGTAGTGGTTAGGGAGGGAGATGAGGATGATAGGGAGCCTATGGCCTGGGGGTATGGGGAGGCGAGGGGCTAGGTTTTGCGGTATGAGATGTAGGGGGATATGGATGGGTGGAGGAGAGCAATAGATGGTTTGCAGGAGAGAGACATATTATGGTGTCTGTATATGTATCGATAGTTTAGGGGATGGAGGGGGGAGGGGGAGAGACATAGGGGTTACTTTATGAGTCGGTGCGTCTTGATTGGGAGTCAACCGCACATAGTGGAGATGCATTGACCAAACAGAGTGTTGAGGCAGTTTGGGCTGATATAGGATATTCCAGAGGCGCCTGTCAGGTTTCAATGACTCACCAGAGAGTGACCATGGGGACCTGCTTTGAGACCAAGGGGTGCCAAAGTGTCGTGGGTGGCGATAGTGCGGGTTGCCTACCCAGGGAGAGTTGTTGGGGTGGAGGATGCAGGAGTGACGATATGATATGACCGGTGGTGGCGCAACCACCGATGGGAGAGGATTACACCGACGATGCCTATTGTAGGAGCCATAGGATTCAGATCAGAGGATGAGCACTAGGGGGCAAGGGAGGGGAGGGGAGCGGAGGGCAATAGGACAACAGGATGATGTAGAGGGTGTTGGTCAGCAGGGCAGAGGAGAGGATGAGGTTGAGGTAGTAGGACAACCAAAGAGGAGGAGGAGGAGAAGGAGATAGTGGAGGAGGGCTAGGGCAGAGGTGGAGGTAGCAGGACCCATTGGTGAGAGAGATGTAGTATGATAGGAGGGTGGGATAGGTCCAGAGCTAGATGTAGTAGGATAGGATGAGTCAGAGGTGGAGATGATACGCAGAGTGGAGGGTGGAGTTGTTTAGTAGACCGGCATAGGAGGTAGGGTACGACAGAGAAGAGTGCTAGTGCAAGCTGAGCAGGAGGAGATGGGAGGGGGTGGACAACAGAATGGAGCCCAGGAGGAGATTGAGGCTAGGGGTCAGTCAGAGAGGATGGTGAGTAGGAGACGACAGAGGAGGGTGTAGAGCATGGCAGAGCAGGGGCCTTCCATGGTAGAGATAGGGGGAGCAAGGTTGTAGGAGAGCCGAGGAGACTAATGAGAGTGGGGAGGCATGGTCAGCCATGGAGAGTTCAAGTCCACCCCATTGTGGAGGACCGGGAGACTCAGCAGGAGTAGGAGTGCAGGGGGGTTGATGATGCTATGGAGATAGATGGAGATGTTCCAAATATGGATATTTTGGATGCAAAGCCATTGGTGGTGGTTCCTTGCGTGGCATTAGAGGATCCTATTGCTCAGCCGAGAGATACTATGGAGAGGCTTCAGATTCTAGATCAGAGGTTGAGGATAGTTGAGGCGGAGGTGATCAGACTCAGGGTTGAGCTATCGAGGGTACCAGCAGTAGGTCAGAGAGATTATAGATTTATGGTTGACCTCCTGTCCACACAGGTAGAGGCAATGGGTAGGGAGAGATGGAATATAGGCAAACATTCAGGGGGTACGGGATGAGTTGACTGCTATTAGTTGAGACTGTGACAAATTACAGGAAGAGGTTATATTATAGGCCAGGGGGAGCCAGAGGGGGTGATAGATTAGGGGTCAGTAGGCATTGGGAAGCAAATAGATGATCTCTGGCGAGAGCGAGATGAGCTACATGATAGAGTGCATTGTTTAGAGCAGATAGTCAGAGATATGGGGTTGATGCAGGAGAGAGAGGGTGAGGCGAGGGAGCAGACCCATATTATGTAGGCAGAGAGAGATGTAGCACAAGCATAAGTGCAGGCTATGGAGGCAGAGAGGGATGTGGTGTAGGAACAAATTCAAGTTTTACAGAGTGAGAGAGAGTTGGCAGACGCACAGATACAATCTCTTCAGAGGAGGAGAGAGGAGGCAGTTTTAGAGGTATCGTCACTACAGAGAGAGTGAGATGCATAAGGTTTGAGAGTACATGAGCTACAGAGGGATAGGGATGCAACAGTGGCTTAGTCACAAGTCACAGAGAGAGAGATGCTACAAAGATGCGGATGTAGATGCTGCAAGGAGAGCGGGACACAACAGTGGCTCAGTTGCAGTTAGTACAAAGGGAGAGGGATGTTGTAGAGATGTAGATGCAAATGTTGTAGGGAGAGAGAGACGCAGCAGTGGCTCAGTTGTAGTCAGTACAGGTTGGTGATGTGATAGGGGCAGATATACAGAGGTTACAAGGGGAGAGAGACACAGTAGTGGCTAGGGCAGTGGATGCCAAGTAGATGAGAGATCATGTTTAGGAAGAGATGGCACAATTACAATTATCCCAGGAGGCCTGGGAGCAGGAGAGGAGAGTGATCACTAGAGATCGGGATAGGTATCGCTAGGAGTGGAATTTCACTCGGGTCTAGGTTGCTGATTGAGAGGAGAATGCGAGGGAGGCAAAATTTTGGATGGACGCATATTATCATGCAGTTCTAGACCCGGCACAACAGATGTTCTAGTACATTCGACAGACACCACAAATGCCAGTGCCATCCCAGACGCTGGGGACGCGGACCCGAGGTTTCAATGAGTCACAGGGGGTTTCACCAGGTAGGAGATCAGTACCTGATTCACCTCAAAGTTTAGATGTGGGTAGCTCATTTGGCAGATGACAGGCTACTAAGTTTTTGATAGGTGCAGGGTGGATGGATGGGTCATAGTGATAGTGGTTATTTACAGGACCTTGTACTGGTATTTTGATTTGATGATTTTTTTATACGATGGTCATAGATATGATGACATCAACGACATTATTATGATATTATTCACGTGATAGTCCTGATTATGGGATATACCTTGGACTTTTGGTATATTTATATATGATATATGATAGCCCTTATTGACACCATGTTCATGCATTGGATGAATGGTCGTGTTTATGCATTTGTGGACTATGGTTGATTTTATTGATGTAGATGCTTATATGATGATATGATGTATGCATATGTTTTATCTATGATGGTTTATGTAGATGTTTATGTATGGATGCTTATTTGATTTATTGACGTGTATTTATATGTTTATGATGGCTTATGTAGATGCTTTTATGAATCTTTTATACATGTAGGATGTGATGTATTATGAGTCTAACACTTTGTGATGCAGGTGGAGATGTATGTATGTATAGACCTAGTTATGCATGGATATTTACTATAATGATGCAAGTGTAATTAATTTATAGTAACATTAATGTCAATAAGGACGTACATGATAATGGAAGATGGGTGTGTAGTGACACGGGTGTAATTTGGCCCTTGTCAATAACTTTTAGTACCCTGAGAAGAATGGGAGAGAGTGGGGTAAAATATTTGCACAATCAAAATCATAGGGTGAATGCAATGCAACAGATGATGAAATGCAATCCTAATATGATTTTCTATCTTCAGAGCACTGATTTTTTCTATAGCATAGGACACCAAGTGCTAGGGTATAGGAAACCAAGGCGAGTTAGCATCTAATGCATGAAAAAAACATACAAACAAGAAGGCTATCCCAACACCCATAAGTAGTGAAAATTTTTGTTGGGCTAGGCATTGGGATAACCACAAGCACAAACGGATGTCCCAATGTAAAACAAGATCACATGGATCTTGGTGGGTACTACGTGGGACAACCCAATAGACAACAACAATAAAGGATTAATATATGCCCCTATGTGAATCGACCAAAACACACCATAAGATGATAGATTATGGCGATCTTAACTAATTATAATAGGGAGCTTAAATGATAAACAAAAACCAAAAGTATCAAAATATCGCAATCAAATTTCAAACGTCCTTTTCCATAGGATCGAGAGGATGGATGAGGTTGATGAGGTATGTTAGGAAGGATGCATCCTGTTGAGACTGATGATGGATACTAAACTAAAAGATCAATATGAAACAGGATACACGAAACTGATTGGATTTGCTAATACTAGCAGATCTCGTTTGTTAATAACCAGCTATATAAGGGCATAGCTTGATGATGCAATACAAGAGACAAGCCACAAGACAGAATATTGACACATCCTATAGACCTAGACACATCCTAAAATACTATGGATAAAGAAGAAAGAAGACAATGGTGACCAATGATGAATGACACAAGACATGACACACAAATGCCCCAGGGGAGGATCAAATGATCAACCTTGCCTATGTGAAAGCACATGGGCAACATAGTTCAAAAAAGACAAATGAAAACCGACCATGGATAAAAGAGAAAAGGGGACAGTGAAGTTAGATGATGAATGACCATCACGGGATGGTCAAAATGCCCCGGGGCAAATCAAATGATCAGCCTTGCCTACGTGAAAGCATAGGGGCAACGTAGTTCAACTAAGGACGAGAAGACCGATGTGATAGGATGAGATCTAGATGGATACCGACACAATGGATGATCCTATATGATGACACCAACCAACCGACGATCAAACGAATAACACAAGCTCAGAGTGGGATAACAAAAAGCTTAGGATGAGGGATAGCCAAGATGGATCGTCCAATGCTCAATCAAAATATATACCAAGCGGCCGAGGATGGGATGGGCGAGGATGATAGGGTGGATGAAAGGATAGAATAACTAGGACGCAAGATAGATAATGATTAAGCCCTCTACAAATGGCGCCTGCGAATAGGTTTTCACCACCTGCACTTATCCAAGGTGCCACCAAAGGTGGTTTTCACCACAGGATGAATTTATTTCTCTTTACTGTTTTTTTTTTTTATTTTCTTGATTTTTTTATTTTTTTACAAGTAGGGTTACAAAGCGGACTTAGGTGTAAAACCTCTTCAGATGCATGATATTGATAGGCTCTTCTAGGGGTTCTCCTCCAAGGGTAGCAAGTCTATATGCCTTAGATCCATATTTAGCAGTTATGATATAAGGACCCAACCAATTTGCTTCAAATTTTCCTTTCTTATCGTGGTCCTGTTGAGTATGCTGGTTCTCTTTAAGGACAAGTTCACCAATCTGGAATTGTCGAGGACAAACCTTCTTGTTGTAGTTATGCTTGAGGTGGTTTTGATAAGCTTGTAGATGATCATAGGCTTTGATTTGTCTTTCATCAAGTAACTCTAGCTATGCAAGTCATGCAACACGAGCATCCTCCTCATTGATAAGGTTCTTTAGAGAAATCCTTAGTGATGGGATCTCAACTTCGATTGGAAAGATGGCTTCGGCACCATACACTAAAGAATAGGGGGTGGCACCTGTAGGGGTGTGGATGGAGGTGCAATATGTCCAGAGGGCGGGATGAATATGGAGGTGCCAATCTTGACCAATGTTATTGACAACCTTCTTGAGGATGCAGATAAGGGTCTTGTTGGTTGCTTCTACCTAACCATTACCCTGTGGGTAATAAGGCGTTGACCAACGATGTTGGATATGAAAGGTGTCACAAAAATCTTTCATGGCTTAGTTTTTAAAAGGTTTTCCATTGTCGGATAGGATGGTGGATGGAATACCATATCTGCAAAGAATATGGTAAATGATGAGTTTTGAAATTTGAGTACCGGTGATTTGTGAGAGTGGCATTACTTCCACCCATTTGGTGAAGTATTCAATGGTAGCAATTATGAATGTATGGTTGTTGGAAGAGGGTGGGTAAATCTTGCCAATCAATTCAAAACCCCATTAAGAGAAGGGCCATGGTGCTAGTAGGGGTTGAAGGTCTTGTGTCGGGGCATGAATCAAATCTGTATGTTGCTAGAAAGGAAGGAATTTCTTCATGAACTCACAAGCATCATGTTCTAATGTAGGCCAATAATATCCAGCTCAGAGAATCCTTTTGGCCAAATCCATACCATTTGAATGGGCCCTACAAACACCACTATGTACCTCCCTTAGTGTAGTATGGGCTTCGGTCTCATTCTGACATCTAAGGAGGGTTCCATCATACCCACGACGATAAAGTGTATCACTGACTATAATGTATCAGGCTGAACATTGAATAAAGGATTTTCGTTGGTTTCATGTGAGGTTTGGGGTAAAATATTATCATGCAGATAAGTATATATGTCTTGGTACCATGGGGAAGCAGAGACCTACAATGTCACACACCATGTCGACCTCTGGGATATCATATGATGGGATTAAAAGTTGTTCCACAAGGAACTCACATTCTGTTCGATTGTTAGGCATGTCAATCAGGGAGCCAATAGTAGCCATTACATCAGCTGCTTTGTTCTATACCCTAGGAATTTGTTCAAATTGTATGAAGGTGAAATATTTCTTGAAGTCATCCACCATGCGTTTATAGGTTAACAGTTTATCATCTTTTGTGAGGAATTTATCATTAACTTGTTTGATGATCAACTAGGAATCACCAAAGACTCTCAAGTGAGTTATGTGCCACTGCTTTGCAATTCAGAGGCCTATGAGGAGGGCTTCGTACTCTGCTATGTTGTTGGTACACGTGAATGCTATCCTGAACGATTTTGGAATATAGTCACCTTGAGGGGTAACCAATAGAATTCCTACACCTGATCCATTATGAGTATATGAGCCATCAAAATACAATATCCAAACTAGTGCTTCTATAACTATGAAAACTTCTTCATCTGGAAATTCAGTGACTAGAGGGTAAGCATCCACTAGTGGTGCCTTAGCCAATTGGTCAGCTATGAATTGTCCTTTTATGGCTTTGCGATCCATGTACTCTATGTGAAATTCACTTAGGAGCATGACCCACTTAGTCATGCGACCAGTTAAAGTGGTTCTAGATAACATATACTTTAGTGGATCAATTTTTTCTATTAACTTGACCGGATGGCTGAGCATGTAATGTCTAAGTTTTTGCGTACTGAAGACCACTGCAAGGGAGGCTTTCTCCATGGGTGAATAATTTAATTCATAGCCAACCAGTGTTCAACTGATGTAGTAGATTGCTCTTTCTTTTGAGGACTCATCAGTTGTTCCAATAATGCCCCTAGTGCGACTGAAGTGGCGAAGATGTAAAGCAGGAGGGGTTTCCCTGGAATAGGTGGCATTAAGATTGGTGGATGAGCCAAGTATTCTTTGATCTTATCAAAACCTATCTGACACTATTGGTTCCATTTGAAGGTAGAGTCTTTTTTTAGGAGATGGGTGAATGACTGAAACTTATCTACAAGCTGGGCTATGAACCGGTGGATGGATTGCAACTTTCCTTGGATAATTCTTAATTGTTTCAGATTGTGCAGGGGTGGCATATCCACAATAGCTTTCACCTTGGTGGAATCAACCTCAATGCCTCTTCGAGAGACTATGAAACCCAACAATTTCCTTGATGTAACATCAAAGACACACTTTTTTGGATTTAGTCATAGCTTGTAAAGTTCTAATGGCTTGAAGATCTTATTTAGTATGGTAGGGTGCTCTGCTCTGGTTTTTGATTTTCCTAGCAAGTCGTCAACATAATATTCCATGATAATATGGATGAGGTTATGGAAGATGACAATCATTTCCCTCTAATATGTCGCCCCCACATTCTTGAGACCAAAGGGCATAACATTGTAGCAAAAAGTACCCCAAGGTGTTGTAAAAGTGGTCTTGTGTTGGTCTTCAGGTGCAATTCGGATATGATTATAACCAGAGAAACCATCCATAAGGGACAAAATATCATGTCCTGTAGTAAGGTCGAACAACATGTCAATATTGGGCAGTGAGAAGTCATCTTTTGGATAGGCTTTGTTAAGATCCCGGAAGTCTGTGCAAATCCGAATGTCTTTGTTTGGTTTGGAAACATGCACTATGTTAGAGATCCAATCAGAGTAGTCAATGGGTCTGATAAAACTGACATCCAATAATTTTTCTAATTCCTTCTTGACCAATAATGCTATTTTTGGATGCATTTTTCAGAGCTTCTGTTTGATAGGCTTGGCATCTGAGCGAACATCCAGATGATGAACTACTAAAGCAGGGTCTCAGCCTGGCATATCCGAGTATGACCAAGCAAAGTTAATGATTCCATCTTGGAGAAGTTGAACAAAGACTGAATATTCTTGCTCTGATAGTAATCTGGCTACATAGATGATCTTAGGGTTTTCAGCAGTACCCAGGTTAACTTCTTGAGTTTCTTTAATTAGGATGGATGACCGTGTGGATAATTGAGTTCCCACAAGGGGAAGATGAATGTCTCCATCTTCCAGTGCCTCTTCGAGGTTTTCACTATCGGATGCATCGTTTATTTTTACTTTTTCTAGGTCAGGAAGTGCCTCGGGTCGGTTTTCACTAGATGGCCATTTTTTATTTTTGTGACTAGAGCGTTCATCTTCCCCCAATCCCATGAGGTTGACATATGTATCCAGGGAGACGTTGGAAAATGTGCTATCACGTAGGTCCCAATCAATGAGTTCAGGATGGCAAAGAGAAAGGTTGATGGTAAAGACGGATAAGCAGTCAAACATGGATGACAGGTTTGTGTGATCAACATCATCGTACACACGTATGATGGATTCTTCCTTGAGTATGTCTTCCAAGGGACCATTCTCCACAGTAACACTATTGGAGGTATTCGATGATGTTGTAGGGAATCTCTACTTTTTTTCATATCTGAGGCCTATATTTCGTGGTAGTTTTGATACATCAATAGGTTAAAAATGTCCTTGTTCTTCCTTACCTAAGCCCCCACCTTGGTAGTTATGCTTTTATGTGAATTTAGCTGACCAAGGGTATACTTCCTAAAATTATTCCTTTAGAGGAGGATCTGGTCAGAGTTCTTTGTGGTATACCCACTGATTGATATCCTCTTCTGGTGCATCTATCTTTATACTAGGAGACTGGAAAGTGGTAGTGGGAATTTTTTTTTGCACTGAAGGTGATAGTCTTGTCTTCCTTTGGAGTAGCCTGAGAAGGTTGGTCATACATGTGTGGTGACGGTGGCATGGTTGCCACATTTAGAGTGGTATGCATTTCATATTCACCAGACCCCTTGTCAATGATTTGGACTTTGGTGACTATAGGATTGGTGGTAGAAGATGGAGTGGATGTCATGGTGGATGACGGATTGGAGGATGATGACTGAGATGCCCCCATTTTGACCCCAGGACAATAATGTAAATGGGGAAATGATGCTTCTAGAGCACGTTAGTATTCAAATGGTTGTGGGTCGGCATAAATGGTGATCTCTTGTCCATTAATCGGGAACTTTAGGCATTGATGGTATGTGGAGGGGATGAATTGGATGGTGTGGAGCCATGGGCGGCCAAGGAGGAGATCATATGGTAAGTCCATATTAAGGACATGACAAGTAGTATACTGAACTACAGGTCCAACCTGGATAGGAAGACAGATAATCCCTTCAAAATTTCTTTCTGCATTATCATAAGCCTTGATTGTGATGATTTGATTACTCAAATCCGCTTGAGTATACCCTACCTATTTTATGAACTTTAGAGTACATAGATTGAGGGAAGAGCCATTATCTACCAAGACCCTTTTTATTTTATGATGGGCAACCAGGACTTCAATGTGTAAGGGACGGTTCTGATTGGTGTCAATATTTGGCATGTCATTCTAGCTAAAGTGTAGTTGGTAAGACAAAGCCAGGTGTCCTACTAAAGTTTGGAACTGTGTGGGATCGATGTCGTTAGGTACGTGAGTTTCTTGTAAAGATCTATTGAGTATTTCCTAATGTATGGGGGAAGACTTAAGCATATCTAAGATTGAGATTTGAGCAAGGGTCTTTCCTAAGTGATCAAGAATGTTATACTGAGAGTTTACAGGATTTGATTGTGCAAATGTGGAGGCTATAGGGACCGTAATGCGGGACCGTCAGGTAGCAACAACGCATTAGGGATCTTTAGCTTTGGAATGCATCATAGACACTTGAGGTTCTACCTACTCAATGTAGTGGACAATGCCATCATAATTGAGGAGTACATTTTTATAGCTTATGTTATTTGTGTTGTTGTCTTGGGGAATGTTATTGGAGGTGCTTGCGCCTTAATTATGGTTAGGGAAGGCATTTTAGTATATCTGTAATTGAGCATTGGATGATGAAGCTTGACTGGTGTCGACTTTGATATCTCCTCGATCAATAAGATCTTGGGCGTAGTTTTTAAGACCTTGACATTTATTTAGAGTGTGCCCTTTTATCTTATGGAATTCACAATATTCATTCTCCCTAAACCAAGTTGGTTTGGGTTTGGATTCATCAAGTGGTTTGGTGACAGGGTATGTGATCAGATAGTTGACCTGTAACAACTTATTGAAGATGACGCTCAATGGTTCTCCTAATTGGGTATATTGGCATTTGCAATTCCCTTGACTGTTCTGGTTCGACTGTTGAGGAGGGCGAGATGCCCCTTGTGGCATGGATATGGCATTAAGCACAAATGGTTGTTGCCTCTCGGATGTACTAGCCACCTGAACATGTTTAGTGTTAGTGACACCATCATTCACTGCATTTTTTATCTTGTTCCAAAAGTGTGACTTATCATCGGATGGCCTTTCTTTGTCATGGTTATGTATCTTGATGTGTCCTTTGGCAATAAGGGCACATTCTAGGATGGGTCCTTTTTCCACTATTTCAGCGAAAGTGGTAACATACTGCAATCTAAAATTGTGAGCCATGTTGGGATGTGAGTTTTCCACAAAGAGAGTGACCATGTCTTTCTCTTTGAGAGGGGTTTTCATTCGGCTTGCTAGTGCTCACCACCTTTGAAGGTAGCTAGAAAAGGTTTCACCTTCATGTTGCTTCTCCTTAAGGAGGTCTAAAGTATCAGTGTCTTTTTCCAAATTGAGAGAAAAGTAAGAAACAATTTTTTCTGAAAGATCCGCAAAGGATTTTATGGACCCTCGTTCTAGACCCATGAACCATTCTAGGGAATTACCTGTTAGGCTTCGTGGAAACAAACACAAGAGTCAGTTTTCGTTGTGCATAACTTCCTGACACTGGGAGTAAAACTCTTGCAAGTGGGCCTTAGGATCTTTGTTTCCCTTGTATCTGTCAAACTTTGGTATCTCAAAGTGCTTCGGGAAGGGAATTAGTGAGATGGACGAATCGAATGGATAGGGACATATATCTTCGAATTTAAAGGATTTTTTACCAGTCCCTACTTGGAGATATTTGAAAGAAACTTTAATTTCCAATATATCCGCATTGATTGGTTGTGCAATCAAGGTAGGTGGGTGTGATGGATAGGGATGATAGGATGATTGTGGATCTTGTTGAGATAATGTTTGAAGATGGACGTAAGGATTTTGATAATGAGAGGATGGTGTTCCCTGTTGATGTGTCAGGAGTGTTTGTTGGTATGGAGGTTGTTCTTGTGAGGTATATTACGGATTTGTTTGATAAGAATGTGCGACCAAATGTTGAGGAGCTTGAATGTGATATTGCAGATTGGTTTGTTGGTATTGAATGTACTGTTGTAATTGTTGGGAGGCCTCATAGGGTGGTTGTTGCTAGAACTACTATTGGTTATGATAGTAATAATGTTGAGGAGGTTGTTGTTGTGATGTCAACTGTTGCGTGGGCCGAGATGGGATGTTGTGTTGTGGTTGAGCTTGCGGATGTAAAATGGATGTGAGGAACAGAGATATGGCTTGGGCGAGAGGTCAGGATGGATTGCGTTGCGATTGGTATTGTGGTTGTTGTGAAGAAACTAAAGCATTATGTGGGGGTTGTTGCTGATGAGGTGGTTGAGATAATGTAGAGGCATTTTGTAAAGGAGGTTGTTGGGTATGAACCAGAACATTTGGTTGGGATGTACCTTGTGGAGGTAATTGAGGTGGTAGGTTATATTGAGGAGGTTGTTGAGATGTGTACAAAAGCGGTGGTAGATTTGTGGCCCCATGAGGTGGAGGAAATGTAGTAAAAGGGTTGCCCCCAGTGTTGACTGGAGGTTGACCCGAAAGGGGTGATGCTGTTAGCATTAATGGTGAAGGTTGTGGAAAATTTTGCAGAATGTTGTAGGTGAAAGGATTATTGGGGTTAGAGACTTGAGGAGCCCCCATGACTAAGATATTGGTGTGTGGGGGATGGTTAACATGATAAAGAATGGCATTTCCAAATTAAGGTTGATGTCAACCCTCTATGGGAGGAACATTAAGGATGTATGAACCATCTAGTGCGTTTTGTGAACCTTGGGGTATATTAGATGTGGAATTCCTATATTTGGATAAGTCAACACCTAATGGAGGTTTGACACCTTTTTCAATTAGGTGGGCCAAGATTTCTTCCCCATGTTTTTCGAACAGGCGGTCAGTCATTTACACATTGGCAGGATTATTGAAATTTTCCTCAAGCGTGAGTTCGAGTTGATTAGCCATACTCTCTTCACCATGTGGTGAGTTGTTCTGATTTTTAGTGTTGGAGTTTGATGAAGTGCCATTATGAGGGTCTTGGGGAATGTTCATTCCATTGTTAGGATCTTGAGAGAGATTTGTACCATTTGTAGGATTTGCATTGTTATTAAGATCTTGAGACATGTTCACTCGAGAATTTTGACCTTGTTGTGCCATTTGCTTCTTGGCTTGTGACCTAGTTTGAACGGGCATGCAAATGTACTATGGGCGGATTATAAATATGTCCTTGATGAATGATTTGATTTTGAATGGATGAGATTGGATTTTGATTGGTTAAGATTGGATTTTGATTGGATATATTAGATTGGATTTTGATTGGATAGATTGGATTAGATTGTTAAGATAGATTGGATTGGGTTGATTGAATGGATGTGATTGGATCAATTAGATATTTGGATAAGTGTGATTGGTTTGATTGGATGATTGGATAAAATAGATTGAGTGATTAGATAGGTGTGATTGGATGATGGAAGATGTGAGGGACCCTAAATCCAGTTAAAAAACATCACCCTTAGTGACCTAGAGCATTGATTGATCCAATGGATGATCATGGAACCGAATCCACCTCAAGATAGAAATGGATTGATTTGGGATGAAGATGATAACTTATGACACTGAATTCACCTCAAGATGGAAGTAAATTGATTAGGGTCAAAGTTAGTGATTGATATGAAGGATAACAATCAAATTCAAGTGCTAAGGTCAATTTGGGGTAACAAATTTTAACATGAGGCTAGGGTGATTTGATGATGGGTGGTGTTTATGTGATATGGAGTAGGTGATGAAAATGGTAAGATTTTGGTGAATCAAGCTTAGTAGGTGATGATATGTGCTTTCCAGATGAGTTACCAGAAAATTCAAAACGAGTGGGTGGATTGAGAGAATAAATGTATGGATGCTTGGGATGACCAATGGAGATTCTGGATGATTAAACAGAGGTTTTGGAGGCTAAACAGAGGTTTGGAATGATAAAATGGAGGTTTAGAATGATTAAACATATATTTCAGAGTTTTAGAATGACAAAACAGAGGTTAGGAATGATTAAATAAAGGTTTGGAATGATTAAACGATGGTTTAGAGGCTAAACGGGGTGATTTTGACTGTTCAGGAGGGAAAATTCACCCCACTGCAGCAAACAGGAGGGAAAATTTGCCCCATTGCAGTAAACAGGAGGGAAAATTCACCCCACTGTAGTAAACAAGAGGGAAAATTTGCCACACTACAGTAAATAGGGACTTAGTTTCGATGAAAATGACTATGGTAAGGACTTAAAATGATAACAATAAGGCCATTTTGTCAAAAAGTTTACTAGTTTCTCACAAGAAAACACTTTTAAACAAGCACAATCCTACGATTAGTGTTAAGGGTATGGCCAATAAAGGTCTTAATCTAGGATGCACAAGGTGTCTAGGGAGTCCTCGATATACTCTTGGTACATGAGGCACAACCGTGAACACCAGCCTATCACAAGCATGAGTTGGGAACCCTAGCAAGATACTGAAGGGCTCAGAACAACTCTTCACGTCTATCTAGGAATCACCCTAGCTTCGACGCTCCGCCAATTACGACGTGACTGGATTGAGGTATAGCTTTTTCTCTCTCCCCTTTGTATACCCCGCTAGTACGCGTAGTTGGAATTTTCCCTTGGGGTGATGAAATCCCCAAGCAGGTTCCACTAGAAAGAAGACACTGATCGTTTCCAACTACTCCCCAGGCTCACACG
This sequence comes from Sequoia sempervirens, assembly GCA_007258455.2. Classification (NCBI taxonomy): domain Eukaryota; kingdom Viridiplantae; phylum Streptophyta; class Pinopsida; order Cupressales; family Cupressaceae; genus Sequoia; species Sequoia sempervirens. The sequence continues at coordinate 130,427,787 of VDFB02000015.1, read as the reverse complement.
AAGTGCAAGGGGAAAGTGAAAACAAACCAATGCTCCCTTGGGTGGCACAAAACTAACACAACAAGCAATGAATATTACTTCCCCTAATTAAACCATGTTCTTAGATTAACAAAGACAACAAGGATAACTTTTAAAAATTTGAGCAAATGGATAGCCCTGCAAGCAAAATGTTAGTTTTTTAATCCTTCTTTCTTCACCAATTACACAAGAATATGCTGAAAAATGTTAGAAAAAACACATATATCCTTGCAAAAATCAATGTTAGGGGGTTAAGATCTTAAAATAGCACAAAATGAGAGAAAAAATGAAGCTAAAATGGTTGTTTTACCTTTCAAACTGTGTTGTTTTGGGGCGTATCCACCCCACTGCAGTAAATAGGAGGGCGCAGTTGAACTTCTGCAACAAGAAAAAGGGTGTAGTTGAACTTCTATAGCAAGAGGGCACAGTTGAACTTCTGCAGTAGCAAGAGGGCGCAATTGAACTTTTACAGCAATAGGAGGGCGTAGTTGAACTTCTGCAGCAGCAACAGGGAGTAGTTGAACTTTTGGAGCAGCAAGAGGGCACAGTTGAACTTCTGCAGTAGCAAGAGGGCACAGTTGAACTTTTGTAGTAGCAGGAGGGCATAGTTGAACTTCTACAGTAGCGAGAGGATGCAGTTGAACTTATACAGTAGCAAGAGGACGCAGTTGAACTTCTGCAGCAGCAAGAGGACGTAGTTGAACTTCTGCAACAATAAGAGGGCGCAGTTGAACTTCTGCAGCAACAAGAGGGTGCAGTTGAACTTCTGCAGTGAACCAGAGGGCGTAGTCGCCTTTTTGTAGTGAAATGTTAGCAAACAAAATTCAAACCAGGGTGTAGTCGCCCTTCTGCAATAAAATGTTTGAAAACAAAGTTTAATCAGGGGCGTAGTCGCCCTTCTGCTGTGAAAAAAAGGGCATAATTTCCTTTTTGCAGTGAAACAGAGGGCGTAATCACCCCTCTGCAGTGACTAGGGAATGTAGTCACCCCTCTGCAGTGAACCAGAGGGCGTAGTCACCCCTCTGTAGTGACCAGGAGGGCATAGTCGCCCCTCTGCAGTGACCAGGAGGGCGTAGTTGCCCCTCTGCAGTGAACCAAAGGGCGTAGTCGCCCCTCTGCAGGGTACATGAGGGCATAGTCACCCCTTTGTGACTTGTTCCTAAAAACAATCTCAATAATAGCAAATGTAAAATAGAGGAACCCACTTGTGGGTCCCAGCGGGCGTGCCAGGAATGTGATATCCTCGAGTTTTACCTATTTTAAATGTGCAAAAAAAACTAAAATGCAATGGAAAAACACAAAGAACACCTCAAAAGGATTAGCGTAAGGAATGATGAAGAAAATAAATAAGCTAAAATGAAGATTATAAGACGATTATACCTTCTTTGTTGTTGAAATTCCTTGGTTGGCCCTTGATTTTGATTGCTTTGTATATGAGCCGTCAAAATACAATATCCAAACTAGTGCTTCTATAACTATGAAAACTTCTTCATCTGGAAATTCAGTGACTAGAGGGTAAGCATCCACTAGTGGTGCCTTGGCTATGACTTGTCCTTTTATGGCTTTACGATCCATGTACTATATGTCAAATTCACTTAGGAGCATGACCCACTTAGCCATGCGACCAGTTAAAGTGGTTCTAGATAACATATACTTTAGTGGATCAATTTTTTCTATTAATTTGATCAGATGGCTGAGCATGTAATGTCTAAGTTTTTGTGTACTGAAGACCACTACAAGGGAGGCTTTCTCCATGGGTGAGTAATTTAATTCATAGCCAACCAGTGTTCAACTGATGTAGTAGATTGCTCTTTCATTTGAGGACTCATCATGTTGTTCCAATAATGCCCCTAGTGCGACTGAAGTGGCGAAGATGTAAAGCAGGAGGGGTTTCCCTGGAATCGGTGGCATTAAGATTGGTGGATGAGCCAAGTCTTCCTTGATCTTATCAAAACCTATCTGACATTGTTGGTTCCATCTGAAGGTAGAGTCTTTTTTCAGGAGATGGGTAAATGACTGACACTTATCTACAAGCTGGGCTACGAACCAGCGGATGGATTGCAACTTTCCTTGGATACTTCTTAATTGTTTCAGATTGTACAGGGGTGGCATATCCACAATAGATTTCACCTTGGTGGAATCAACCTCAATGCCTCTTTGAGAGACTATGAAACCCAACAATTTCCCTAATGTAACACCAAAGACACACTTTTTTGGATTTAGTCGTAGCTTGTAATGTTCTAACCGCTCGAAGATCTTTTTTAGTATGGCAGGGTGCTCTGCTTTGGTTTTGGATTTTCCTAGCAAGTCGTCAACATAATCTTCCATGATAATATGGATGAGGTCATGGAAGATGACAGTCATTTCCCTATGATATGTCGCCCCCACATTCTTGAGACCAAAGGGTATAACATTGTATCAAAAAGTACCCCAAGGTGTTGTAAAAGTGGTCTTGTGTTGGTCTTCAGATGTAATTCGGATATGATTATAACCAAAGAAACCATCCATAAGGGAGAAAATATCATGTCTTGCAGTAAGGTTGAACAACATGTCAATATTGGGCAGTGAGAATTCATCTTTTGGATAGGCTTTGTTAAGATCCTGGAAGTCTGTGCAAATCCAAATGTCTTTGTTTGGTTTGGCAACAGGCACTATGTTAGAGATCTAATAAGAGTAGTCAATGGGTCTGATAAAAATGACATTCAATAATTTTTCTAATTCCTTCTTGACCAATAATCCTATTTGTGGATGCATTTTTTAGAGCTTCTGTTTGACTAACTTGGCATCTGGGCGAACATCCAAATGATGAACTACTAAAGTAGGGTCTAAGCCTGGCATATCCGAGTATGACCAAGCAAAGTTCATGATTCCATCTTGGAGAAGTTGAACAAAGACTGAATATTCTTGCTTTGATAGTAATCTGGCTACATAGATGATCTTAGGGTTTTCAGCAGTACCCAGGTTAACTTCTTGAGTTTCTTTAATTAGGATGGATGACCGTGTGGATAATTGAGTTCCCACAAGGGCAAGATGAATGTCTCCATCTTCCAGCACCTCTTCGAGGTTTTCACTATTGGATGCATCATTTATTTTTACCTTTTCCAGGTCAGGAAGTGCCCTGGGGAGGTTTTCACTAGATGACCATTTTTTATTTTTGCGACTAGAGTGTTCATCTTCCCCCAATCCCATGAGGTTGACATATGTGTCCAGGGAGATGTTAGAAAATGTGCTAGCACGTAGGTCCCAATCAATGAGTTCAGGATGGTGAAGAGAAAGGTTGATGGTAAAGACGGATAAGCAGTCAAACATGGATGACAGGTCTGTGTGATCAACATCATCGTATGCACGTATGATGGATTCTTCCTTGGGTATGTCTTCCAAGGGACCATTCTCTACAGTAACACTATTGGAGGTATTCGATGATGTTGTAGGGCCTTTTTGCTTTTTTTCATATCTGAGGCCTATATTATGTGGTAGTTTTGATACATCAATAGGTTACAATCGTCCTTGTTCTTCCTTACCTAGGCCCCTGCCTTGGTAGTTATGATTTTATGCGAACTTAGTTGACCAAGGGTATACTTCCTGGAAGTATTCCTTTAGAGGAGGATTTGGTTGGAGTTCTTTGCGGTATACCCACTGAATGATATCCTCTTCTCGTGCATCTATCTTTATACTAGGATATTGGAAAGTGGTAGTGGGAATTTTTTTTTGCACTGAAGGTGATAGTCTTGTCCTCCTTTGGAGTAGCCAAAGAAGGTTGGTCATACATGTGTGGTGATGGTGGCATGGTTGCCACATTTAGAGTGGTATGCATTTCATATTGACCACACCCCTTGTCAATGATTTGGACTTTGGTGACTGTAGGATTGGTGGCAGAAGATGGAGTGGCCATCGTGGTGGATGATGGATTGGAGGATGATGACTGAGATGCCCCCATTTTGACCCCAGGACAATAATGTACATGGGGAAATGATGCTTCTAGAGCACGCTAGTATTCAAATGGTTGTGGGTCGGCATAAATGGTGATCTCTTGTCCATTAATCAGGAACTTTAGGCATTGATGGTATGTGGAGGGGACAAATTGGATGGCATGGAGCCATGGGCAGCTGAGGAGGAGATCATATGGTAAGTCCATATGAAGGACATGACAAGTAGTATACTAAACTACAGGTCCAACTTGGATAGGAAGACTGATAATCCCTTCAAAATTTCTTTCTGCATTATCATAAGCCTTGATTGTGATGATTTGATTACTCAGATCCGCTTGAGTATACCCTACCTATTTTATGAACTTCAGAGTACATAGATTAAGGGCAGAGCCATTATCTACGAAGACCCTTTTTATTTTATGATGGGCAACTAGGACTTCGATGTGTAAGGGACGGTTGTGATTGGTGTCAATATTTGGCATGTCATTCTAGCTAAAGTGTAGTTGGTAAGACAAAGCCACGTGTCCTACTAAAGCTTTGAACTGTGTGGGATTGATGTCGTTAGGTATGTGAGTTTCTTGTAAAGCTCTATTGAGTATTTCCTGATGTATGGGGGAAGACTTAAGCAGATCTAAGATTGAGATCTGAGCAAGGGTCTTTCCTAAGTGATCAAGAATGTTATACTGAGAGTTTACAAGATTTGATTAGGCAGATGTGGAGGCTGTAGGGACCATAAAGCAGGACCATCAGGTAGAAACAACGCATTGGGGATCTTTAGCTTTGGAATGTATCATAGACACTTGAGGTTCTACCTACTCAATGTAGTGGACAATGCCATCATAATTGAGGGGTACATTTTTATAGCTTATGTTATTTGTGTTGTTGTCTTGGGGAATGTTATTGGAGGTTCTTGCGCCTTGATTATGGTTAGGGAAGGCATTTTGGTATCTCTGTAATTGAGCATTGGATGATGAAGCTTGACTGGTGTTGACTTTGATATCTCCTCAATCAATAAGATCTTGGACATAGTTTTTGAGACCTTGATATTTATTTATAGTGTGCCCTTTTATCTTATGGAATTCACAATATTCATTCTCCCTAAACCAAGTTGGTTTGGGTTTGGATTCATCAAGTGGTTTGGTGACAGGGTATGTGATCAGATAGTTGACTTGTAACAACTTATTGAAGATGACGCTCAATGGTTCTCCTAATTGGGTATATTGGAATTTGCAATTCCCTTGACTGTTCTGGTTCAACTATTGAGGAGGGTGAGATGCCCCTTGTGGCATGGATATGGCATTAGGCACAAATGGTTGTTGCCTATGTGATGTACTAGCCACCTGAACATGTTTAGTGTTAGTGACACCATCATTCACTGCATTTTTGTTCTTGTTCCAAAAGTGTGACTTATCGCCGGATGGCCTTTCTTTGTCATGGTTATGTATCTTGATGTGTCCTTTGGCAATAAGGGCACATTCAAGGATGGGTCCTTTTTCCACTATTTCAGCAAAAGTGGTAACATACTGCAATCTAAAATTGTGAGCCATGTTGGGATGTGAGTTTTCCACAAAGAGAGTGACCATGTCTCTCTCTTTGAAAGGGGTTTTCATTCGGCTTGCTAGTGCTCACCACCTTTGAAGGTAGCTAGCAAAGGTTTCACCTTCACATTGCTTCTCCTTAAGGAGGTCTAAAGTATCAGTGTCTTTTTCCAAATTGAGATAAAAGTAAGAAACAAATTTTTATGAAAGATCCGCAAAGGATTTTATGGACCCTCGTTCTAGACCCATGAACCATTCTAGGGAATTACCTGTCAGGCTTCGTGGAAACAAATGCAAGAGTTAGTTGTCATTGTGCATAACTTCCTGACACTGGGAGTAAAACTCTTGCAAGTGGGCCTTAGGATCTTTGTTTCCCTTGTATCTGTCAAACTTTGGTATCTCAAAGTGCTTCGGGAAGGGAATTAGTGAGATGGACGGATCAAACGGATAGGGACATATATCTTCAAATTTAAAGGATTGTTTACTAGTCCCTATTTGGAGATATTTCAAAGCAACTTTAATTTCCAATAGATTCACATTGATTGGTTGTGCAATCAAGGTAGGTGGGTTGGATGGATAGGGATGATAGGATGACTATGGATCTTGTTGAGATAATGTTTGAAGATGGACGTAAGGATTTTGATAATGTGAGGATGGTGTTCCCTGTTGATGTGTCAGGAGTGTTTGTTGGTATGGAGGTTGTTGTTGTGAGGTATAGTACGGATTTGTTTGATAAGAATGGGCGACCGAATGTTGAGGAGCTTGAATGTGATATTGCAGATTGGTTTGTTGGTATTGAAGGTATTGTTGTAATTGTTGGGAGGCCACATAGGGTGGTTGTTGCTGGAACTGCTGTTGGTTATGCTAGTAATAATGTTGAGGAGGTTTTTGTTGTGATGTCGACTATTGCGTGGGTTGAGATGGGATGTTGTGTTGTGGTTGAGCTTGTGGATGTAAAATGGATGTGAGAGACGGAGATATGGCTTGGGCAAGAGGTCAGGATGGATTTCCTTGCGATTGGTATTGTGGTTGTTGTGAAGAAACTAAAGCATTATGCGGGGGTTGTTGTTGATGAGGTGGATGAGATAATGTAGAGGTGTTCTGTAAAGGAGGTTGTTGGGTACCAACCAGAACATTTGGTTGGGATGTACCTTGTGGAGGTAATTGAGGGGGTAGGTTAGATTGAGGAGGTTGTTGAGATGTGTACAAAAGCGGTGGTAGATTTGTGGCCCCATGAGGTGGAGGCAATGCGGTAAAAGGGTTGCCCCCAGTGTTGACTCGAGGTTGACTTGAAAGGGGTGGTGCTGTTAGCATTAATGGTGAAGGTTGTGGAAAATTTTGTGGAATGTCGTAGACGAAAGGATTATTGGGATTAGAGACTTGAGGAGCCCCCATGACTAAGATTGTGGTGTGTGGGGGATGGTTAACATGATAAATAATGGCATTTCCAAATTCAGGTTGATGCCAACCCTCTATGGGAGGAACATTAAGGATGTATGAACCATCTAGTGCGTTTTGTGAACCTTGGGGTATATTAGATGTGGAATTCCTATATTTGGATAAGTCAACACCTAATGGAGGTTTGACACCTTTTTCAATTAGGTGGGCCAATATTTCTTCCCGATGTTTTTCGAACAGGCGGTCAGTCATTTGCACATTGGCAGGATTACTGAAATGTTCCTCAAGCGTGAGTTCGGGTTGATTAGCCATACTCTCTTCACCATGTGGTGAGTTGCTCTAATTTTCGGTGTTGGAGTTTGATGAAGTGCTATTATGAGGGTCTTGGGGGATGTTCACTCCATTGTTAGGATCTTGAGAGAGATTTGTACCATTTGTAGGATTTGCATTGTTATTAAGATCTTGAGACATGTTCACTTGAGAATTTTGACCTTGTTATGCCATTTGCTTCTTGGCTTGTGACCTAGTTTGAACGGGCATGCAAATGTGCTATGGGTGGATTATAAAGATGTCCTTGATGAATGATTTGATTTTGAATGGATGAGATTGGATTTTGATTGGTTAAGATTGGATTTTGATTAGATAGATTAGATTGGATTTTGATTGGATAGATTGGATTAGATTGTTAAGATAGATTAGATTGGGTTGATTGAATGGATGTGATTGGATCAATTAGATATTTGGATAAGTGTGATTGGTTTGATTGGATGATTGGATAAAATAGATTGAGTGATTAGATAGGTGCGATTGGATGATGGAAGATGTGAGGGACCCTAAATCTAGTAAAAAAACATCACCCTTAGTGACCTAGAGCATTGATTGATCCAGTGGATGATCACAGAACCGAATCCACCTCAAGATAGAAATGGATTGATTTGGGCCGAAGATGATAACTTATGACACCAAATTCACCTCAAGATGGAAGTAAATTGATTAGGGTCAAAGTTAGTGATTGATATGAAGGATAACAATCAAATTCAAGTGCTAAGGTCAATTTGGGGTAACAACTTTTAACATGAGGCTAAGGTTATTTGATAATGGGTGGTGTTTATGTGATATGGATTAGGTGATGCAAATGGTAATATTTTGGTGAATCAAGCTTAGTAGGTGATGATATGTGCTTTCTAGATGAGTTGCCGAAAAATTCAAAATAAGTGGGTGGATTGAGAGAATAAATGTTTGGATGCTTGGGATGACCAATGGAGATTGTAGATGATTAAATAGAGGTTTTGGAGGCTAAATAGAGGTTTGGAATGATAAAATGGAGGTTTAGAATGATTAAACTGAGATTTCAGAGGTTTAGAATGACAAAACAGAGGTTAGGAATGATTAAATAAAGGTTTGGAATGATTAAACGATGGTTTAGAGGCTAAATGGGGCGATTTTGACTGTTTAGGAGGGAAAATTCTTCCCACTGCAGCAAACAAGAGGGAAAATTTTCCCCATTGTAGTAAACAAGAGGGAAAATTCACCCCACTATAGTAAACAGGAGGGAAAATTTTCTGCACTACAGTAAACAGGGACTTAGTTTCGACGAAAATGACTATGGCAAGGACTTAAAATGACAACAATAAGGCCAATTTGTCAAAAATTTTACTGGTTTCTCACAAGGAAAAACTTTTAAACAAGCACAATCCTACAATTAGTGTTAAGGGTATGGCCAATAAAGGTCTTAATCTAGGATGCACAAGGTGTCTAGGGAGTCCTCGATAAACTCTTGGTACATGAGGCACAACCGTGAACACCAGCCTATCACAAGCATGAGTCAGGAACCCCAACAAGATACTGAAGGGCTCAGAACAACTCTTCACATCTATCTAGGAATCACCCTAACTTCGACACTCCGCCAATTATGACGTGACTGGATTGAGGTATAGCTTTTTCTCTCCCCCCTTTGTATACCCCGCCAGTACGCGTGGTTGGAATTGTCCCTTGGGGTGATGAAATCCCCAAGCAAGTTCCACTAGAAAGAAGACACTGATTGTTTCCAACTACTCCCCAGGCTCACACGAAGTGTAAGGGGAAAGTGAAAAAAAACCAATGCCCCCTTGGGTGGCACAAAACTAACACAGCAAGCAATGAATATTACTTCCCCTAATTAAACTATGTTCTTAGATTAATGAAGACAACAAGGATAACTTTTAAAAATTTGAGCAAACGGATAGCCCTGCAAGCAAAATGTTAGTTGTTTTATCCTTCTTTCTTCGCCAATTACACAAGAATATGCTACAAAATGTTAGAAAAAACACATATATCCTTGCAAAAAGCAATGTTAGGGGGTTAAGATATGAAAATAGCAAAAAATGAGAGCAAAAATGAAGCTAAAATGGTTGTTTTACCTTTCAAACTGTGTTGTTTTGGGGCGTATCCACCCCACTGCAGTAAATAGGAGGGCACAGTTGAACTTCTACAACAAAAAAAAGGGCGTAGTTGAACTTCTGCAGCAAGAGGGCGCAGTTGAACTTCTGCAACAACAAGAGGGAGCAGTTGAACTTCTACAACAATAGGAGGGCGCAGTTGAACTTTTGTAGCAACAATAGGGCGTAGTTGAACTTTTGGAGCAGAAAGAGGGCACAGTTGAACTTCTGCAGCAACAAGAGGGTATAGTTGATCTTCTGCAGTAGCAGGAGGGAGTAGTTGAACTTCTACAGCAGCGAGAGGATGCAGTTGAACTTCTACAGCAGCAAGAGGGCACAATTGAACTTCTGCAGCAGCAAGAGGGCGTAATTGAACTTCTGCAACAACAAGAGGGTGCAGTTGAACTTCTATAGTGAACTAGAGGGCATAGTCGCCTTTCTGCAGTGAAATGTTAGCAAACAAAATTCAAACCAGGGTGTAGTCACCCTTTTGTAGTAAAATTTTAGAAAACAAAGTTTAATTAGGGGCGTAGTTGCCCATCTGTAGTGAAACAGAGGGCGTAATCACCTTTTTGTAGTAAAATAGAGGGCTTAGTCGCCCCTCTGTAGTGACCAGGGAATGTAGTCACCCCTCTGCAGTGAACCAGAGGGTGTAGTCACCCCTCTGTAGTGACCAGGAGGGCATAGTCGCCCCTCTGCAGTGAACCAGAGGGTGTAGTCGCCCCTCTGTAGCGTACATGAGGGCGTAGTCGCCCCTCTTTGACTTGTTCCTACAAACAATCTCAACAATAGCAAACGTAAAATAGAGGAACCCACTTGTGGGTCCCACCGGGCGTGCCAGAAATGTGATATCCTCGAGTTTTACCTATTCTAAATGTGCAAAAAAAACTAAAATGCAATGGAAAAACACAAAGAACACCTCAAAAGGATTAGCGTAAGGAATGATGAAGAAAATAAATAAGCTAAAATGAAGATTATAAGACGATTATACCTTCTTTGCTGCTGAAATTCCTTGGTTGGCCCTTGATTTTGATTGCTTTGTATGCTCCTTAGATGGCTATTAATGTAGCTAAATGCAATATTAACTATATGGTGGGATGCAAATAAAAAATGGCTAAAATGGATGGCTAGATGAGAGAAAATGCTTGTAAAACGAGTGCACAAAATGACAGCATAAGGTTGCTCCAATGACTAAGTCCCTTTTAATTCCTTAGAGGAGGGGGTATTTATAGAGGAATTTGAATTCTCTAGAGAATTCAATGGTTGAGATTTATCCAACAAGGCCAAGATGAAGGGCTAAGGTGAGTTGAGGATTCACAAGCCCTCACATTTTGACATGTGGAATGTGAAGTGGATAAGGGTGAGATGATGTGTAGGTGATGTGAAAGGAGAGTACATGATGTGGAGGAAGGACAAGTACCTTACAAGTACCTTGGGGAGTGAGTAGATTTCCTCAAAAAGGAACTTCTTGTCCCCAAGTGAGAATGAAAGTGACATTTGAGGAATTTTGGAATTCCTCAAAAATCTCCATGGAAAATGAGAAAGTTGTTGGAGAAATAAATTAAAAATTCACATTCTTAGGAGAATCTAATGGATAAGAGAGGGTCTCCAAAAATGTGGGAATTGGTCACATGTGGATGAGGTGACAAGTCAAATGTTTTAGAAATTTTGGAAGGATAAAATGTGAATTAAAAATTCACATGGGGAGGAGAGAGATCTAGGATGAATAAATGTGAATTAAAAACTCACATGGGAAAGAGGGTCTGTTAGCTCTCAAAAATACAGGGAAAAAACCTCAAGAGGTTTCCAAACTCTTGGTACGTTTTAGGGTAACAGACAAGGCCAAATGGTTTGGACCTTCTTCTCTTCAGGTGCTACCAGACCTAGGCAGGTATACCTATAAGAATGAAGCAAACTTAAATGGTGTGACTTGATTGATTTGATGGATCTATTATGATGGTACAAAGTGTAATACATGAAAGCTTACTGATTACTCTTACTCCTAGTATTGAATTTGAGTTATGGATGTTTTAATAAGGTTTTATGAAATTCTAAGATGTGAATAGTGTGACCAATGCCTACTGTTGGGCCAATGGAGTCAAGAGGTAAATAATATTTGTGTCCTATTTCTGGATACAATTCAAATTGTTTAGCACTTTTATGTTTATAACTTGTATAAATAGGCAAGAGTGTAATTATCAGATTCTTCTTAATAATCCAAATGTCCTTTTCCAAATTAATGTGATTAATTAGAAGGATTTAATCTTGTCTTGCAGGAACCAATTAACTGAACCACACAAGAGCAGCAAGTATGCTTTGATAAATTGAAAATATTCTTGATACCTCAATTTAAATAATAGGGAAATGACAACCTTGGAGACAACCGGATAATATTTTTAATAAATTCAACAAACAACTAACACCATAACTGGATCACCAAATTTATGCACTCTTCTCCATTATATAATTTGAAAATATTTTACAAATGTATAGCATGATATTTTGTTTCGGCAACAGTTCAACCTATCCAACTACCTAATCTACTAATTCTTTCTCCTAAATCTAATATGATCCCCTTTCTTTTGATTTCATTTGAAATATATACATTATTTCTTAAATAGTTGTGACCTTTCGCTATTTGTCTGTTGTAGCTCTTTGTTATATTTTAATTAATTTCCTTTGGAAAATTAAAATATTAAACCTTCATCACCTTCGCCTATGACAATTAATCTTGACTTACTCATTAAGCTTCTTTGCTGGAAAATTCACCCAATTGAACAATATACTCTTTAGGTAAAATAATTACCCACTCAACGATTTACATATTTCTTTTTAGCTTTCTTGGTAAAAAGTCTCCACTTGTTCACTTTGACAAAATTAAAATATTCCCTGGGTAAAATAATTGCCCATTTTCAGGATTTGCATGGTGAAAAATATTTTATTAATTTACTCCTTTAAATAATTTCTCATCTTAATATTCCCTTGATAAAAATGTGAAGTATATTTTTTCAAAATGATATTGTCTTCCACCATATTCACACTTTGTTTAATTTTTATCCATATTTTGATGATATGTATTCACTTTATTGGAGTGACTTTAAAATACTTCTGCCTAAATCAATTGTCTCATCGATGGAATACACTTGTTGGGAAATCAGTGAGACTTTTGTTGAAAACTTCATCAGAGTGACTCTCTTAGTCGGAGAGAAATGTGAGACTCATCTCGATTGCATTTAGGTTTTCTCGCTCTACTCATTCACTGTGATATTTTAGGGTTTTCTATTGTTGCAAGCCCTCTGTTCTTTCTATGGTGATGCAATTCTTTGTTTCAAGTATCATGTATATCGATCGATTTCATTCCGAACACACTTTTCACACAAGGTTTCTTGTTTTAGTAATGGAACGAGGAATACTTTGGATTCACCTAGTGCACTTCATCCCAAATCAGACTATGGCTACATGAGTATTACAATAATTCTTCCTTAGTTATCAATTGTTCAACTTGGGTTGGTGAATGAACGCGTCCTAGGTCTTTATAGGCTTGAAACGTCATCGTCAAGAGTTGTGTTACACTTTCAAAAAATGGACAAAATAATCATTCAATAGATCCCCACATCCCGATCCACATCGGCTGACTCCTATTTTGGCTTCTTCACCCTTTTCATCCACAATGCTCTATCTCCTATCAACCAACTTTGCATTGCGCAACTCTTGGGGTTCACTACTTTGGCTCCAATGATGGCATGGGGAATATCAGGGTTTGTTTCATGCTCCTGATCACAATGAATTTCTTAGATTTTCAACTCCAATACATATCTCATCTCACTTTATCTCATTTTGATTCTCTGAGATAAATGCAAAGCTGTAGCAGCGGCCACAGGAAGTGAAAACAAAAGAAATTGAGCATATTACACATTCATAGAAGCTAACATCCTCTGCTCAACATCTTAGAAGGAGTCGTAGTTCTGTGTAAATTAGCAAGTTTATTCTCAACCAGTGATCTCTCAAGAACTTTGGAATCCCATCCATTTTTCCTTTGTGATGCTTTTCTATCATTTGATTATAACACAGGCCCTTCATATTTTCATTTGAAATTTCTTTTGTATCCGAGGAATCATGGAATGCAGAAGTAAAATAAGGCTTGTACATCCATTAATCCCTCGCTACTTTTCCTTTTTTCGGGCATTTCTTCACACATATTGCTTTGTTCTTTTCATTTCAAATGCAATTAGTTTCCCAAACAAAAATCAACATTATATTTGTTTGTTCTCACATTTTAATGCCTTCCTGGGGTTCCGTCTCTATCAACCTTCTCGCCTTCCCTTAAGACCCCCATCCTTCATGTAAAATCCTAACAAATTCCTTCACCCGATCATGTAAAATCTTAACAAATTCCTTCACTCGTATACTTTCTCTTTCCAAATCTCTTTGCCACTTGTCGACCTTTTTAGCGGTTCCAATTGTCTCTATTCACCATTTCTTTCAATATGTTCCACATAGGTCGTTATGCAACTTAGAGTCATTTTAGATGTATTTTTGTCTGTTCCAATGTATCCAGAAACCCCTTTTAGTGTCACAATTGTTATGTTTCTCTATCAGACACACTCATTCCTTCATCCAGTGTTGTCATTTGCCATAATAACATTATTTCCTTGTATTCATATTTCACCATTTTACAGAATCCTTCAATTATGATTTTTCAGGCTGTGGAATTTGGAATAAGGTTTTTTGTCCTTCCTTTTATTTCCTCAATACTTCACCTACCAACTCTTTTGCATGTTCCATATTATGCTCTTGTAGAGAGCATAAATAAAAATATTGTATGTGTAGGATTGCACCGATGTAACCTTATTGTTGTTAAGAGTTCAAAAGCTTGGTATGGTCTGCTTTTCTCACATAATCCTTTTTTACTATGATTGAGTGGCCTCCAAAATCATTTTGGGAAACTGATGAAAATTTCTCCCCAAGCCACAAAAATGCACCAACGTGTTGTCTGGTGATAGGGGAGTGTGTTTGCAAAAGGGTTCAGCTTGAAGTTGTCAAAATAAAAAAACGATTAATGCCCAAAGTAACCTACTCAGTCATTTTCTACAAAATTGTGCCTATCAGACTGTGTAAAACTCATTTGGTTTTGGCCTCGAAAAAATACCAAACGACGTCCAAACACCCTAAAAATTTACATATAGGTAGACTTTGGTGTAGAGAATCGAAGGAACCAATCAGTTTTTCATTATCACTATCTGTTTTCTTAATTTTTACCCTATCTATTTGCTTAATTTCTACCCTCAAAGTTGACTATTTTAACAGATTTTACTACATGTGGACAACAAACACTCGTACAGTCATTCAACTTTCCTTTTGGAAAAAAATTCAAAACTGATTGTATGAAGTTGAAAACTTGCAGAGATACTCCCATATGATAGATGAACATGTTTGCAAAGTGATTTCACTTAAAATTGTACTGACTTCATTTTGTGACTTTTCAAAATGTGCACTTGAGACTGATTTTACACTTGAGTTTATGAGTGTTAAAATCCTCTTTTTTTTAATATGGGGACCTAAAACTTGTATAAGATTTTAAGTCTCAACAGGGTCAATGCCAAGAAAGGCAAATGAAAAGGTTGACTAAAAAGTGGTGCTAAAAGTGCCTAATGACTTTGATTAAGGTTGTGCAAATACTTGATTAGGGTAATTAATGAGAGATTAGAAGCAAGTGGTAAATGTAGGAGGATGTGACATTAACCCCTGATTAAGAGGATGTGCATCTTAATCATGAATTAATTAAATTAATCCATATTAAAAAGGGATTATGGAGGTTGTGACAAGGAGAGAGAAAAGAAGAATTTTAAATTGATTTTAATTCAAAAAGGTTAAGATGACTAAATTAAATAAATTGATGTATTTATTTAATTTAGAGAGGAAAAAGGTGTAAGGTAAAGCATTTAATTGTTAAATTAAATACTTTAAGAACCTTAGGTGGGAAGTGTAATATTAATTAAATAAATTAATATTGACAAAATGGATGAATGAAGAGGTAAATTTGATCATATGGGAGCGATCAAATTTGGATGTCTACAACTATAATGTGGAACATGATGATATATCACACGATTTATTTTTTTGGAAAGTATTGAGTCTAATACTACATCTTCCTAAATCCTCATATTTCTCCATTTATTAGATTTTTTGATGAAGATATCTTATAAAAAGTTATTATAGTCCAATAAACATAATAGGTAATTTCAAGCATTTCTCACCTATTGGTTTTCCTATCAAGATCTTGCATGTTAATATTACATTTATACTAAATAATCACAGTTTAACACCCATATTAGGGATCAATAATACACATATTTGGGGGTTCCATTGAAAATGAATTATTGAATGCTAATCTACAAATTGAGATGAAGTATTTTACAATTAAGAATTCAACCTAAGGAGTTACTTATTTTATGTCATGTGATATATCATCTTCTAATAACTTTTTGGTGTATTTGTTGGGAGACCATTATAGAGCAATATATAATAATTCTCCCTTCTATTTTATATTTCTACATTTAATTTATACAAGAAAAAAAAGTAGTTAAAATTGAAAAGGGACCATTACAAACTAATATCTAATGCTAGTCACTTTACATTAGATACAAATTTGTGAAAACACAAGATACACCTTATGAGATAAATGACAATATACATGAACTAAATACAAGATATATCTTTGATGTTTATAAAGGATTAAAACTAGGTTAGATTAGGATTATCCAAAACCAAAAATAGCCTCAAGCTATTTAACTCATAGTTAATAGGCATATGCTATAATGTTTTTGATTAGCGATAAACAGGTTTTGCGGAGATTAGAAACCCCTTACATATCATTTTTGAGGGGACCAAAAACCCCAAATAAAAAAATGAAAGCTACGAAAAGATAGGAACACAAAAAATCAAAAGCCCACCATCAACAGTATACCAAAAGATACTCATGATAAAACAAACTGCAAAGAAACAAATTTGAAGGGGTTGAAAACCCTTTTACAACCAAGAGTTCACATGGACTTTAAACCAAATAATTTAAAAGAAACTTCCCGAGTCAGCCATGAACTAAACACAACTTGCAATAGTTGTTCCATAGTAAACCAACTGCTCAACATTGAGCTAAAACAACAAGGGTTGCCAAAGCACCCTTCAAGAACATTTTTTTCTCCTAGACTCCCTACCTCAATAAGAGAGAAACTAGGAAAAATAGAGTTTGAGATCACAATAGAGCACCAAGAAGCATCGACCATGTCTTGTAGCACCATCCAACCTGATCCACCAACTCAAGCTCCACCTCAATAGGAGTGAGCTCCCCTCTATAGGAGAGGATAAAATGAGAACCCTTCCCACCGAAGCCACTGCATTCCACCTCGCACAAACTCCACCTCAATAAGAGCTCATAAGAGAGGAACAATCTTTTTGCAACTTCTACAACCATCAACTCCATCTCCATAGGAGCAGGCTCCTTAATAGGAGCGACCTCCACCTCAAAAGAAGACACAACCTGTAAAACATGGCAAAAAATAGTGACAATATGAAGGATTGAAATTACATCCTTTGGCACCACAAGATCCAAATGCTTGACACAAGAAATAAATAACAACCAAGTCTACAAAAAAAAGAACGCATCCACCTGAGCCTTGAGAATAAACATTTGGGATAGATCATACAACAACCTAGAAATAACCCCCCTCATCAGCAGAAGCTTCAAAACCCAACCAAGGCACAAAAAAACCAAACCAGCAAGACAAGGTCCAAAGCCTAGAACAAAGAGAAGCCAACAGCTTCAACAAGCTGAAGAAAAACTTTAGAACAAAAGATCCAAACCCCAAAAGGAGAGAAACCAACAAAAGCCACCTGGGGATCAAGAGGAACAACAAAGACCTCAAGAAGGAGGACCAAAAGGCACGCTGCCAAAAAGAACAAGGCCGCAGAAACCCACACATGGTAGTAGGAAACCAAAGATCCCTACGACAAGAGGGAAACCCCTCTCCAAGGGCTACAAAACTTCCACAGCAAGGCACCACATGCCAATAGAAGAACCAAAAGGGACCTGAAGGCCACAAAAAAAGAACCCCTCCAGAGGAACGGGGACCCCACACACCACCAAAGGTAGCCAATAGGTCCCAATAAGGAACCAAAGAGAATCTCCAACCAACACTTGTTGACCATAGCCACAGACCAAACACCCCCAGACACCAGAGGATGCAACACCAGAGGTAAGCGCCACAAAAGGACAAACAAGCTGAATTGGACCAAGATACTCTGCAACTCTAGGCAAGGTAGACACACCAACAATGCTAGGCAAATGCAATAGAGCAAAAATCCCTGAAACAGACCCAAACACCTCCCAAAATGTAGTCGAGAGAAGGAAATGATTTCCCAATGCTAGAAAATGAGGAGGATCCATCAAAAAACACATTGGGATGCATTATTGTAATGTTAATCAACACATTGGCATATGCTATAATGTCAATCAACACATTGAGATGCATTATTGTAGAACTAAGAAGTGGACCTAAGCATTTATCTATTGTATTCCATGTGATACAATCTTCTAATAGATTTAATGTATTACTCAAGAGACCATGAGTTGATCAATGTAAAATTTTCACTTCCATTTTTCATTGATGTGTTGAATTTATTCATGAAGGAAAAATTGGTAAAAATTGAAAAGCCCTTATTACATGCTATTATATCATCCTAGTTATTGTACTTTAGGTACAATTTTTTGAAAAAACCAAAATGACAAGATACACTTTATGAGAGAAATGATGATATATGTGATTTATACCAAATATATCTTAATGAATTACATAAGATTCAAAGTATCTTAGGTAAATTAATTATCCAAAAGCCAAAGACCCTCAAATTGCATAACAAATAGTTGATAGACATAAGGTTCTTGATATATACATGCACAAAATACTATATGAAATCCAAAGAAAGAATTTTTTCCATCACAAGTTCAAAAGAAAGAATGAGTAAGAAAGGAAATACATAATGTGACACATATTGAGCATGAGTTTTTACCTAGCATAAAGAAATATCAAGAAGAAATACATGTAATTGAAAAACAAGTAAACAAGAACAAAAAGAAGGAAAATGAAATGATAAATTTTAGAATAATAATGATCTAAAGGATGGACAAAAGCTATTGGTTCCACAAGTGGTTCATAATAAGTTTTTTTTTTATCATTTATGAGAACCACTGTTATGTATATTCATATATACCCACAAGATAAATATAATTTGTGCTCTCCTTTTCAATTTTATGCCTTAGTCTTCTAATTATACATTATTTAGTGGGTTTCCCTCATTTGTTTCACCTTTTATAAATTTATTTTACATCATCATCCTCCCCCACCAAAGAGACCATTTTTAGTTTCTTCATCTTTCTTTGTCATTTTTGATGCCTTAATTTTTGTTTTTACCTTTCTTTTCATTCTCCCACTAGGGAAACTTGTTGGAAATAGGTTGTCATTGATGTCAAAGGTTCTCAATAATGTCATTGTTGTAGTAATAAGTTTGATGTCAAAGGAATTATTTATGTAAGGCTAAGATTGTATTGGTACTTGAATTATTATTATATTCCTCTCAAATTATCATTTTGAGTTACAAAAGACTTGCATAAGATTTGTTGAAGCATGTTGTATGTTAGAAGTTTAATATGATCTATGTTGGTAATTTTACTATTAATATGCAAAATCAAGAAATATATATTACTAGTTGCTAAGGTGTGGTTGTATATCTTTTGTATGCTTGGGGTCATCCCGCAATAATGGGTCCCAAACTTGGGAAATCCTAATATTTACATGAAATCACATATTTTTAGAAAAAAAATGATTTAAGCCTTAAGGGATTTCATATAAAGGGTTTTAATTGAAGAGGGTTAGATAAGACCTCCTTGGATAGAACCCCTCTAATCTTAAAACATACCCACAATGGAGTCTCCTTCGCACCTATTAAAATGTTGGCCAAAAAAAAAAAAATCTTTACCTTTTGAAGGATTGAATAAAGTCATTTAGAAATTATGTTTTGTAAGTATGTAGCTCTTATTCTAAGATTTTGAAAAAGTATAATTTTAAATATTCTATTATATTTTATTTCTTGTGAATGTTTTTTTCTACTAAACATCAAGGTATTTGTTTCACACACGACAAAATAGAAAAATAGAGAAAAAAATATAAAAAAATATGTGTGCACTAGGTATTAATGTTCTTGTTTCATAAAAAAAAAATCAATACATACAAAACAAGTTATGTGTGACAACATACCTCAAAAATTAATTAAACAAACTATGCAATAAAAAATTATGAAAAAATATCTATGCACTAGATATTGATATTAAACATCTATATTTTAAAAATTATAATTTTATCCTTTCAATAAAAAATTTATGCATGACGACATAAGCATCACTTTTTAAAAATATTTTTTACTATAAAAAATAAGTTATTAAAAGTTACGTAAAAAAACAATAATCTATTTCTAAATTTTCAAATATATATGTTTATCTAATCTACACACAAATCCTCACAAGTCACTAGTTCACATCATCTCCAAACTATTAATGGTTTAGTTGCTCTAGGTTTCATAAAGTGAAATTTTATAAACAAGTGTTGATATTAATGTCCAACTTTATGGCCAAAAGGTGAGGCATAGTATTGTGGGCTAACCCCTTGCAATATTATGCTTTCATCTATTCACTATGACAGTGGTGGTCTAGAAGTCTGCACCGAAATGTTTTAGTTCAGTTCTCAAGGTAGAGAGATTTCTATGGCAATACAATTATGGTCTACATTTCTTTTAGAAATGCATTTTTTCTCTATGGTTTCAGAGGAGAGTATGCCTACACTAGTTCTATCATATTCTTGAGTTTCTGAAGGATATGTTCAACATGCAAAAATATTGAAGTGATAGAAGGTTCTCTATGTCTGTTTGTGGTAACAACTAGTAGTGTGCAAAATTCAAATCTTGCATGTGGTGTTAAGATACAAATTTCTTAAGGTTCTTGTTGTAGTGCATGGTATCATGTTCTTTTGACAGCAACAAAATTTGTTTTTTACCAACCTATTACACATTTCATGTAATTTGAATATACATTATGCCTTAGAATATATATGTATTTGGTTAACGATTGATTGTTTGTGTAAGAATTGGCTATGAAGGTAGCCACCCAGGATCTAGAGGCCTAATAGAAAGCACAAAAGAGAGATAAAAAATATGACAAGAATAAACTGTATTCAATGTCAATAATATGATATAATGGTACAATACAATGTACATAGGAGACCCCTTGGATATATAGCCAAGGTGAGAACATAGGAGGGCATAAGATTATGACAAGTGTCATAATCTTATGACATGTGACAACAATGAAGAGTTATCACTCCATCTAAAGTGGAAAAGGATAATGTGATAATCTCCACAAAAGGTGGATCACCCACAAAAGGTGGAGAGATGATCACATGATGTATCCACAAAAGGTGGAAGTGATGAGGTAATGACATGTCAAGTCCACCAAAGGTGGAAAATCTCCTACAATCTCCTATGTGGTCCCTAAGTAAACTTAACTAAGGTGTAATCATAACCTAAGACAAGGTACAAGACATTTAATTACACCAACACCCCCCCTTAAGTGCAACTTAGGGAGAATGTACACAAAGCAAACAATGCAAGATGGGTCCCGGCTACTAGGCCTTGTTAGGTACCCATGTACATATGCAATGCAATCTCTCACAAGTGGAGTAAAGATAGAAAAACCCAATGGGAAAAAACTACCCCCCAAAAGAGAGATGAAATACAAAAGCCTATGAACATGGCATGAGAAGGAAAAAGTCCCCCCCATACAAGAGAAGAAGAGAGACAAGGTAGCCCCCCTTCAATGTACAATGATCACCCATGGAAGATGCTCGAGAAGGAATGAATAAGCTGCTCCAAAACTGTCGAACAACGTTCCTCCCCTTGGGAAGAAACAATACCAAAGGTGTATGAATGAAGTCTCCCCAATCCACAAGTGAAGAAGGAAGAACCCTCAAACTGTAAGAAGTCTCTGAAATCTGCTCAAAGTTCCCTGTGTTGATGCTGAAAGATGCCTTCCTCAAACCATGTGAAGCTGCAATGTAGTCACTTCCTAGAAACTGTGAGAACCCCTTTGCAACAACACTCTCATCTACTGAAAAAGACAACTCAAGATCTAGCAAGGATGAAGGTAGAACATACTCCAAAGACAATGTCTCCTCAAGAGAGAAAGTGGCCTCCTCCAATTGCTGTACACATGCATCCACAATCACATCAACCTCGAAAGACTGATCATGTAGAGGAGGGTCAGAGTGTTCCCTCACAACAACTGAAGAAGAATCACCTTCATCAAAGAGAAGATGTAAGTAATCAAATGTGTCTCCCAAATCTGCAATGTAGGATTCCACAAACAAACTGCCAATGTCTGTCAAGTAGTCATCCCATGAAGCTGCTGCTAGAAGACAAGGTATGCACTGTTGCACTGAATCACAAGGTACTGAAACTGTCGTAACATGAGTATCATCAGGTACATCAGTCAATGTAGGAGATGGAGTATCAACAATAGGTTCAAGAATCTCAGGACAAGAAAGCACTCCAAGATTCAAGTAACCATACTCAATCTCCTCAAGTGTGTCCACACTAGGGTGAACTGAATCATCAATAGGAGCAAAATATGAGAAGGTGTAGAACCTAGAACAATGATCAACCTCCCCAATTGCAACAAGAGCCTTGCTATGCAAATCCCGAACAATGACAAAATCTGGTGTGAACTCTACACTCTTTCCTGTACCACTATGTGTAATCTGATAGATGGAAAGAATGTTCCTTGACAAAGTAGGCACACATAGAACATCATTAAATGCTCCACCTTCAACATCAATAGAACCCTTCCCACAAACTTCCAAAGAAGTGTTGTTTGCCATCAAAATGGGTGGTGATGAACAAGAATCAAATGAAGAGAACATATCCTTGGACGAAGTCATATGATGCGAAGCTCCTGAATCAAGTATCCACTTATCTGTATTGGAATCTGCAACTGCAAGAAATGCTTGCCCCTTATGTTTCTCAAATTGAGATAAAGAAGAAGGAGATGAGCTAGATGTTGTTGCCATGAGAGTTGTTCCTTTTCCCTTAGAAGAAGAATTGGAAGGAGATGTGTCCTCTTGATATGCAGCTGGCAAGTTAATGTTGTTCTTCTTAAGGATATGTTTCAACTCATCAATTTGCTTAACATGACAATGATGCTCATCATGACCAATCCTTTTGCAATATGCACATGTTGGTTGCTCCCTCTTGCTTGAATTGTTGTACTTCTTTGAAGAAGATGATGTTGATGAGCTTTTTTGTGGAGGAGTGGATTGTTTGTTCTCTCATTGTGGCTTTGGCGAAGATTGCTTTTGGTCTTTCCCTTTGCCTTGCTTATTGTTTCCATGATTGACCACCAATGCTTTTGAAGTTGAAGACTTGAGAATGTCCATTTTCATCAACTTATTTTGCTCAAGAATCAAAAGATCTGTGAGAGCCTCAAAAGATGGTGTTTTGAAGTTACTTATTGTCAATCTTTGAGTTTGAAAACTTGAAACAAAGGCTGCATACTCAATTGGAAGTTTATCCAACAAGTTGAAGACCAATTGATCATCCTCTTTTTCAATACCACAATCTTTTAGTTGTGCTCTTAGTTCATTTTCCTTAGTGACATAATCCTGAATTGTATCAAAATCCTTGGGATCAAGGCTTAAGAGATCATGTTCAAGTTTATATCCCTTAACCTTATCAACCTTACCATACAAAGCAACAAGTTTATCCCAAGCTTCCTTAGCTGTAGTACATTTATCAACATGGAAAATGAGATCATCTGAAATGAACTTTCTTAGTGTACCCAATGCCATAGAAGTTTTAGTGAGCCAATCCATAAATGCTGTTGGATCTGCCTTAGGATCTGAAGGTGCAGTTATGGTTCCATCAATGTAGTGAATTAAGCCTTTTTCCATTAGTTTACTCCATGCACGTACTTTCCATGCACCATAATTATGTGCAGTTAAGAGTGGAACTTTAGATGAACCCATGATGGAATGAAAGAGCACAAGAGAGAAAATATGAACAATCACACAAGAGACACCCCCCTAAATTCACTCAATCAAAGTACCCCCCCACAAATAGATGATTTTGGCACTTTATAATGTAGTGCGTGTACAATAGGCCACTTGCAACTTGGCTAAGTGGGCTTATGATTTCTGATTTACAACTTGCCAATAAAGAGGCTGATAACAGACTAGAACAAATAAGCAAAGACCTAAATTCAGATCTATGCAATACAAGTGCCAAAGAGGCCAAAAAGGACCATATGCTGAAAGTACAAAATCCACTCAAGATCGCTTCAAAATGATTGCAGATTCAAGAAGTAGAGGAAAAATCATGCACTTTTAAAAAAAATGGCACCTGAAAAGGAGTTCATATGAGCCTGAATGAAGCCTCAGAAGTTGCAGAAATGGTGACAAGACAGGTACAGTCATGAGAAACTGGAAATTCTGGAAAATCTGTCAACCAAAATTAGAAACCGAGTACACCACTGCGAAGTACACAAAAAATTAGCCCAAATCAAAAAAAATTTCTCGAAAAAATGAGCAAAAATGAGTAAGATATGAGCCTCCAAACTTGGACTGCAAATTCAAAAAGCCCATTGGTGAGGGGGGAAATTTTTTCAAAAAGGTGATGAAGTCATCCTGGCGCACTGCTGACGTTAGCAAAAATGAGTAAGATATGAGCTTAAATTTGACGGCCGTTTGACCGTCGCCGTCGACATCACTCTTGCCGCGTACTCTGACAAAATATGCTTTTTTTGACGGAATATTCCAAAATCTTCGCCGAAATTGACACCGACACCCGGAAAATTTGAAACGCCGGAATTTGAAACCGTCGCCAGAGTTAAAGTTTCCGGCTCTCTGCCGGTGCTTTCTTTGCCGCCGGTGGATGCTGGGGGAGCCGCGTGGCGGCTGAACGCCACGCCACGTGGCTTCCTGTGGCCGGTCTGGTACCTGCGCAGGTAGGTACTGTCTGCGGTACCCTGCCCAAATTGGTGATTTTTTCAGATCTGGAGCTCCGGATATTCGATTTCGACGAAGCGAAAGGAAATCTTGACTGAAAACAGCCTCCCGAACGCAATGGTATGCGCAGATTTGGCGTAGTATGCTCCAAAATGCTGCTGCAACCTAGATATGAAAATACACCATTCTTCAAATGCACCAAGATCTCTCCAAAATGGCGATCCAAAGACACTCCAATGGCTCTGATACCATGTAAGAATTGGCTATGAAGGTAGCCACCCAGGATCTAGAGGCCTAATAGAAAGCACAAAAGAGAGAGATAAAAAACATGACAAGAATAAACTGTATTCAATGTCAATAATATGATATAATGGTACAATACAATGTACATAGGAGACCCCTTGGATATATAGCCAAGGTGAGAACATAGGAGGGCATAAAATTATGACAAGTGTCGTAATCTTATGACATGTGACAACAATGAAGAGTTATCACTCCATCTAAAGTGAAAAGGATAATGTGATAATCTCCACAAAAGGTGGAGAGATGATCACATGATGTATCCACAAAAGGTGGAAGTGATGAGGTAATGACATGTCAAGTCCACTAAAGGTGGAAAATATCCTACAATCTCCTATGTGGTCCCTAAGTAAACTTAACTAAGGTGTAATCATGACCTAAGACAAGGTACTAGACATTTAATTACACCAACAGTTTGTATATATGCTTTATGTATACCAATACATGGTTTTATGATAATTAAAATAATATATATATGTGTAAATATTAATATATATGTATGTAAGTACATATTCAATGACCCATACATACATACATATTATTATGCGAATGATAAGAAAATACACCATGTATATACAAATAAGAGTATACACATTCAAATAATTGAATGATGCATTTATAAACTTGTAAAGCTGGTATATATATATATATATATATAGTAATGATATGCATATATATAAGTATATATATATATATATATATATATACTTATATATATGTATATCATTACTATATATATATAATATGTGTATTATAATAGTTATAGCACTAGTTATAAGTTAAAGTGCATGATTCATATATGCTTTGCACATTAACACCATTAAGGTAGTGTGCAAAAATAAAGGAAGGAGCACATGATTAAAGAATAATATTTGATATTAACATTTCTTGAAGTTTTTAAACGCTGGCAGTCACACCTTGACAGTGCATAGAATAGGGAATGAGAGCAAAGCAACACTAGGAAATACATACAAATGTTTATGTAGCATATTGTATGCGACTTAAAGGTAGCGCTATAGTCATACCATATGCATTGATAAATCTACAAAATACAATGCAATGTATATGGAACTTAGTCAAAATAAATAAGAGATATTTGAAAGAGCATTTATATGTCGACTTGGTCTTAGCACAACAAACACCAAAATACACAATGGAAAGAAATAGGTGGCGCCAAAATATGAAACTGCATTATGATTAGAAGTCTAAATTATTGAGTACTGCCTAGCGATGGAAGACCAAGTAAAAGGTAAAATAAGTCATGTTTGAGCTAGCAAAATTGGAGTCGGCCTGTTTTTATTTCACCTTGCATTTTTGAAATGAATTCTTGTTGCCTTAGTTTCAACTAATTTGCTATTCTATTTTGATGAGTATTGTTTTAAAATGTTGCCACTAGTTGGGTAAATTGTTGAGTCGAACCTTATAGTTGAGAAGTGTCAATAAACATAGCTTGAGTATAGGAAAATGAGTCTCATAATTATGTATAAATAGGGTTGAAGATCACTTCATTGGGATGAATTATTCAATTGCATTCTGCTATTTCTAGTCTGAGATATCCTTGATTGAGTTGAGATTTATTTGAAAGGAGAGGTTAGCGAGATTTTGTGATTATTTTTCTGTGTGGATTGGGAGAATTACTGAGGAGTCTTGGAGTGGATTGATCTTGCAAGTCAGCTTATTTCATTTGGGATTAGCATTTAACATGCATGTTATTTTTCCCTCTTATACTTTATATGTTTTTGAAAAGATTGAGTGTTGTTGTCTTATGTGGAAAATGCATTGATTTGTTAGAAGAAAAGAAAATAATTATTATTGATCTAGTTGTTGAGGCTTTTATTTGAGTGATTGGATGTACTCCATAATAAGGAGTGAATGAATATACTATTATCACTATGATAGATGGAGTCTATATATCTTACTAAGTTATTCATTACTATGTATTCCATGTTATGAAATAAGTATCTATGATAGTATTAACTACTATATCAAAAATAGATCTCATATAGGCAATGCTTAGCTAGAAGTAAGGAAGTATAGAAATTTCTTGATAAACATGTCATAAAGTACATGTAGTAGGTTACTTGTAATTGATAACATATTATGCTAAGGAAAAACCTAGGTTGAGAATAACCTACATGATCGGTCTAATCATTGATTGTTGATTTTATCCTAGGATTAGGGTAAACTAAGGATGAGATTATCCAATGTGATTAAGTTGATCACTTGAATTTGTGAAATTACTATTTGATTGGAGCCATAGGTGAGAGTACCTATTGATTTGGATTGTTACTTGATTGGTTGTTTTACACTCTTAACGTGAAGTCTTTTATTGATGAAAATCTACTTTTTGGATAGTCTTTTATTGATGTGAATACACACTTGAACAAAGTCTTTTAATGTTGAGGCTATACTTTGAATGAGTCATTTATTGATATTATTATTCTTTTATTGAGGTCATTTATTGATAAGATTATACTTTGAGTGAAGTTATTTCTTGTTGAAAAGTTGTACTTTCAAATTGAGGTTATCTATTGGTACCTTTGAATGGTGTCATTTAAAGTTGAGATAAACCATTGATTGGGAACTTTTATAGTTGGGATTGTACCTTTGGTACTAGAGTCATTCAATGATGTGACGTTATGATATTTCATCTTGTTACTCGATAAGTAAGAGTTACTTGAGTTACTAGGAATGTTATAATCGTAGGTTGTTCCTGGGGTTAAAGATCACCTCAAGAAGGGAATTTCCTATGTGTAGTTTATTGTAAAAGAAAGAGGTTGTTCTTGGGGTTAAAGATTACCTTAACTATGCTTTTTATATTTTCACTTCATAAAATTAAATAAACACTTAGAAAAACATATAATCATGCATCCAATTAAATTAAAGCTACATGCATGTGATTGACACTACGTGCACGTGTGTGTATGCTAAAGTTCCATTCCTACTATACCCTTCCAAGAAGCTAACCTTCTCTCCTTAGCCACACCCTTGGTCTTTGACAACCTGCATCTCAATACCCTTAGGCACACATCAATAGATTAGTATCCACATAAAGATATAAATCAAAAACATTAAAACTCATGAATTCAAATAGAATTTTCCATTTTTCATCATATTTAAAATAAATTTCATTTCTAAGCATTCAATTTTTTTTAAATTAAAGCAACATTTCATATTTCATCACAACAAAAATACCATAGTATTCATTATGCATTCTACCACACACATACAATCATATATCAAATCCACACAAATCCAAAAAAACAAGGAGCATCAGAGTTCGAGACGTGACATAAAGGAAGAAACTGAAAAACATCACACACACAGTAACACCATATTTACATGGAAAACCCAATAGCAGAAAAACCATAGTGAGGATTAGCTCACTATATAGAGAATATACCAATTGAATACAAAGGCTCACTGCCAGAGAAGGCTCATTTCCAAAACATGGCTTACTATTTGGAACAAGACTCACTTTCCAACAAGGGTTAACCACCCAAAGGGATCACTACCACAAAATTACAAAGAAGATAGAAGATATTTGTTATAGAGAGTAAACAATCTCAATGCAACAAATATTTTCACCACAATATGCTCACACACTTGCAGACATGCTTGAATGATAGAGTACACCTTTAGCTCACTGCTTCCAGAAACTCACAATTAGATTTTGCACTTATTTTCTCAAACTTGCATTGCGTACACACCACTTCACATCTATCTTGCTTGCATTCTATTTTCACAAACATCTCAACTTGTATTTATACCATCTTCAACTTTGAACTTATCCAAAGTTAGCCACACACCACTTGCATTTACAAATTCAAATAAGGTCAGTGCCAAAACATTCTACGATGAAATTAGAATGAGGGTGACCCAAACACACACTTAACAAGGACGTAAATAAGTCCCAACATGCTTCAACATGCTTCCATGAACTTTGAAAGTAGTGTTTAACACAAGTTCAACCAAACTAGTGTAAAACACATAAATCAATTAACCACATTCAATATCAACATGATCCAATCTTTTTGTATAACAAAATTAACTTGAACACGACCTCATCAACTTATCCTAAAAATTGCAAGTCATAAGACTCGAACAAGAAGAAATCCAAAGCAACAAAATTTCTCCTAGACCTTAGCCAAATACACAAAAAATCTCAGTTCACAATTGGTGAACAAATCTCACATTGTACAACAATCCAAAATCCCAAAATATGGATATAGAAACTTCCAACAACCATGAACAATACCTCATATCCTCACTAGCATAGCAAAAAATCCCAAAGAAAAACCTAGAGAAAACACTGAATACCTGCAACCCATCTTTATTACAATTTTCTCAATATCCTTGACATATACAACCAACATTCATGACATCAATGACAACAACAACTAGTTGGAAACCCGTTAACCAGTTGACATCAATGACAACACCTTCATACTTGCAACAATCTTCAGGCCTTTGTCATTGATGGTAACACATGATGTGAAAATCATCAAAGAAAACACAACAACTCTGAACGCACTTTCTCATGATCTTATTTTCTCCCCATTAGTAGATAAACTTTTTCACATGATACTTTCTCCCCCTTTGACATCAATGGAAAAGGAAAAATATATTTTACATTGATTTCCCCTTTGAAATTAAGAACAAAATACTCTTTCAATGACAACACATGGCACTACTTGCTCCCCTTGAGAGGTAGCCACCAAACACTAGTCCAAAAGAAAGATAGATCCATAGACCCATTGGATTGATGCATCTCCATATATATCTAGTTCAATAAAGGAGGGGTAATGACCCTTAACTTCTCCTAGAGATACTCAAAAGTATCTTTAGGAAGAGCCTTCGTAAATATGTCAGAAACCTAATCCTTCATAGGTACATACTCAAGCTTTACTTCATTCTCCAAAACCTTCTCTCTCAAAAAGTGATACCTTATAGATATATGCTTTGTCCTTGTGTGCATCATTGGATTCTTTGAGATGTTAATTGCACTTATATTATCATAGAAGATAGAAATGGGATCATCATACATTACTCTAATATCTTTCAATGTCTTTCTCATCCACAAAACTTGTGTACAACAAGATTTTGTAGAATTATACTTAGCCTTTGCAGCGGATAAGGAAACTAATCTTTCTTTTTACTTAACCATTCCACCAATCTACAACCAAGAAAGGATGCACCACCACTTGTACTCTTTTTTTCATCAACACAACCTACCAATCTACATCTGTATAAGCACTTAGTGTGAAGTCACTATCCCTAGGATACCATAAGCCATAATCCAGAGTGCCATTCAAATATCTAAATATCCTCTTAATAGTAGCAACATGTGTTTCTCTAGGATCTTCTTGAAATCTAGCCATGAGACAAACTGCATGCATGATATCCGGTCTAGTAGCAGTTAAGTACAACAGTCCTCCAATCATAGATATGTACTTTCTTTGATCAACCTTAGGTGAATCATCATCTTTATTCAATTTGCAACCAGTCACCATAAGAGTACATATCGATTTGGAACCATCCATCCCAAACTTCTTCAACATCTCTTTTGCATACTTAGATTGTGAAATAAAAATCCCTTTCTTTGTTTGATTGATTTGCAACCCAAGAAAGAATTCATCTCACCAAACATAGACATCTCAAATTCTTTTTGTATTTCTTCAGCAAACATCTTACACATTGTTTCATTTCCTCCAAAGATAATGTCATCAACATATACAACTACTATCAAGATCTTGTCATTTTCAATTTTAAAGTATAAATTACTATCTATTGTACCTTTATTGAAACCTTGCTAAATCAAGTATCTATCCAACCTTGCATACCAAGCTCTAAGAGCTTGCTTTAATCCATATAAATCCTTCTTCAATCTGAAAACCATTTCCGGTTGATTTGACAATTGAAATCCTTCTGGTTGTTCCATGTGCACTTCTTCTAATTCACCATTCATAAATGCATACTTTAAATCCATTTGATAAACTTTGAAATCTTTATGTGTAGAAAATTCCAAAAAAAATTCTAATCACTTCCATCCTAGCCATCAGAGCAAAAGTCTCTTGAAAATCTATACCTTCTACTTGTGATTACCCCTTACACACAAGCCTTGCTTTATTTTTTACCACTTCTCCATTCTCATCCAACTTGTTTCTGAATACCCATTTTGATCCAATTATGTTTTTATCTGCCAGTCTAGGGACCAATTCCTAGGTTTGATTCTTCTCAATCTACATAAGTTATTCTTCCATAGCTTTCATCCAATGCTCATCTTTACATGCTTCACTTACTGTCTTAGGTTCAATTTTAGAAACTAATCACAAATTTATTTCATTAGCAACAACTCTGCTTCTTGTCAATACTCCTTTTCTCTTGTCTCCAATGATTTGAATTTTTGAATGATTCTTTTGAAAATATTTAGGTGTCTTTGGGGACACCACCAGAGCTACTTTTTCCCCATTCTGCTTCTCTTGTTCAACTTTTTCAACTTCTATAAATCAGGTTCATCAAATACATATCCATCAACTTCAATTCTTCATCCACCTTAACATTTGTTCTTTCTACGATCTTTCTTAGTCTTTTACTGAAACATCTATAAGATTTTCTTATAGTAGAGTATCCAAGGAAGATACCTTCATCGCATCTAGCATCAAACTTCCCTAAATTTTCTTCATCCCTTCTGATATGACATTTGCTTCCAAATACCTTGAAATACTTGACAGTAGGAATTCTTCCACACCATAGTTCATAGGGGATCTTAGTACTATTAACTTTTTCTTGAACTTGATTGAACACATAAACAATAGTATGAATATCTTCTCTCTAGTAAACTTCCGATAGACCTACCCTGTAATCATTGATCTAGTAGCTTCTTGAATTGTTATGTTCTTTCTTTCAACAACTCCATTCTATTGAGGAGTTCTAGGAGCAGACAATTGCCTCTTTATTCCATGAACTTCACAAAACATGTTAAACTCATTCGAGGTGAATTCATCACCTCTATTAGACCTCAAACATTTTATTCTCAAAATTGCTTCATTCTCAATGATAGCCTTAAATGTATTGAATCTATCTAATGCATCAGATTTCTCTCTAAGAAAAGTAACCCATGTACATCTAGAGTAATCATCAATCAGAAGCATAAAATATTTGTCACCTTGTAAACTTGTCACCCTAGTAGGACCACAAAGATTTGTATGAATCAAATCTATCAGTCTGGTAGTAGATTGTTCCTTTGATCTAAATTTGTTTCTAGCTTGCTTTCCAAACTAACAATTCTTGCAAATTGCATTAACAGGCTTTGTAATCCTCGGTAAATCTCTCACAACTTGTACTGCACTGATCCTCACCAAGTTGTCAAAATTCATATGACACATCCTATGGTGCCATAACCAATTGTCATTAATCTGATTCATAAAGCAATGTCCATCAAGACCGTTAAGTTGATAAATATTTCCTTCAAACTTCTTTCTAGCAACATCACTGTTTTAGATCCTTTCCTGATTTCACATCTCTCATCCTCAAAAACAAGATTATATCCTTTACTACACATTTGTCCAACACTCAAGAGATTATTCCTTAAACCCTTATCATAGTAGACATCATCATTATTATGCTTGCCATCAAAACTGACTGAACCTATTCCACAAATCTTAGCACCAGTATCATATTTGAACTTCACTAAGCCTCCATCATAATTTTTAAGTTTAAAAAACTTACTCTTATCACTAGTCATGTGATGTGAACAATCACTATCAACAACCCAATAGTTCTTTTCTTGTTTAGCATGAAGAGAAGAAATTACAGTATCTTCAACTTTCTCTAGAGAACTTTCCTTCATCTATCTTTTAGTATTAGCAGAAGTAGATTAATCTTTTATAGCCAAGAACAAGCATTCATTATCATCAAAATCTCTATAATCAGACTCTTCATCAGAAATACCAACATCTTCTATTACATAATATGCTTTCTTAATTGTCTTCCCTTTTTTTTCTTTGCTTAATCTATGTTTATTCTTCTTAGCTCTTTCCAAACATATCAAAGCATAATGACCTATTCCTCCACAACTAAATAATTTCAAAGGTAACTTACCTTCATACTTACCGAAGCCATTTCTCATCCTTCTTACAAAGTTAGCTTCTACTTCATTGAGGTTCTCTTTATCTGGATCTTCAACACTTGTAGCTTTAAAATAAATTTCTGATTTGGATCCATTTCTCAAACTAGGCTTTCTCATTTCAAATGATGTTAGACTACCCAAGAATTGTTCTTTAGTATAAGTCTTATAATCTACAAATTCTTCAATAGCATATACCTTTTCACTAAATGCATCAGTTAGAATTTTGAGAATCTTCTTCACAATCTTGGATTCATCTATTGTAGCACCAAGTTCTCACATTCCACCTACTAGCTCATCCACTCTTTGTGCATAGGATTTAAAATTCTCATCTTTAGACATATGCAGGATCTCGAATTGTGCTTCCAAGTTCTATAACTTTGCTTCTTTGACCTTTTCATCTCCATAATGAAAATTTTCCAATGCATCCCAGACCTCTTTAGTAGTCTTCATATTTGAAACTTTGATTAACTCGGATTGTGACAGACTATTCTTCAGAATAAACTTTTCCTCATTGTTTGCTTCATGCGCATTGATCTCATCAGTTGTACTTGGACCATTAGCAGGAGTAGTATATGTAGTCTTGTAAGCTTTCTGATGGTACATCTTGTAGGTCACAATATAAAACAAACTCACAAAGTTGTAAAACTCAAGCGATCCCTTACAAATTTGTGCAAATCAAACTCACAAAGATGTCAAATTAAGAACAAGAAAAGAAGAACAAATCCAATCTTAAACTTTCAATGGCTCTAGGTGATTACAAATTGTTTAATCACTAAAATAACGTTTCATCCATTCTACAGGGATTTACACTTCACAACACATTTGGCCTCAATGTTCGACCTAGTTACATACATATCACTAACTATTAGATGCTTTCAACCCTCCTTCTAGTTGAGCCATGTCACCAAGTGTTGAGTGGCTCTTTCCTTTCACCGTCGAATGCCTTTTGAATCATGAATCCCCTGTTATCTTTAGTATCCAAACAACCCCCTATTTTAGCATCCATCCTCTTCAAGTAATCATCCTCCTTCTCAATTGCCAACCACCAATAGTTATCCATTTGCTAACTATTGATTGTTCAAGGAGGTTCGACCATGAAGCTATTCAACACATTAAGAAAAAACACATGACAACAAAAAATAATCTACCAAACTAAAAGACATAAATAAAACCAAATAAGGTAAAAAGAGAGTGATGCCCTACATCACTTTCTCAACATCATATCCACAATATTCTAGATATCCTTCCATAATCATTTTCCAGATGGCATAGTTTGTTCCATTGAATTTAGGACACTCAATAGTGATCTTGCTCGTCATCCTAGACCTTTCTTAAGTGGTCAAGCTCTTCTCCAAGGAACAAAGATCTGATACCAATTGTTGAACAAGATAATTGAGAGGGGGGTGAATCAGTTGTAACAAAATTTAACCTTTAAGAACTTCCACCAAAGATTAGGTCAATTATGATTCACAAATCCTTTACTTTTCTAATGTGATTAATCATTAAGTGTAAAAGAAAAAATTGAAAAACATCACACACATAATAACACTAGATTTATGTGGAAAACCCAATAAAGGAAAAACCACAGCGAGGATTAGCTCACGATATAGAGAATATCAAAACTGAATACAAAGGCTCACTGCCAGAGAAGGCTCATTGCCAAGACAAGACTTACTGTCCAGAATATGACTCACTGTCTAACAAAGGTTAACCACTCAAGGGCTCACTGCCACAAAATTACAAAGAAGATAGAAGATATTTGTTACAGAGAGAAAACAATCTGAATTCAATGGATATTTCCACCACAATATGCTCACACACTTGCAGACATGCTTGAATGATAGAGTATAGCTTCAGCTTACTGCTTCCAAAAAATCACAACTAGATTTCACACTTATCTGCTCAAACTCGCATCACATACACACTGCTTCACATCTATATTTTTTTGCATTCTATTTTCACAAACATCTCAACTTGTATTTATACCATATTCAACTTTGAAACTCATCCAATGTTGTCCACACACCACTTGCATTTACAAATTCAAATTAGGTCGATGCCAAAACATTCTACATTGGAATTAGAATTAGGGTGACCCAAAAACAACTTAACAAGGACCTAAATAAGTCCCACCACACTTCAACATGCTTCCATGAACTTTGAAAGTAGTGTTTAACACAAGGTCGGCCAAACCAATGTAAAACACATAAATCAATTAATCACACTCAATCTCAACACGATCTAATCTTTCTAGATAACAAAATTAACTTGAACAGAACCTCATCAACTTATCCTAAAAAACCACAAGTCATAAGACTCGAACAAGAAGAAATCCATAGCAACTAAATTTCTCCCTGACCTCAACCAAATACACAGAAAATCTTGGTTCACAACTGGTGAACAAATCTCACACTGTACAACGACCCAGAAACCAAAAATCTGGATATAGCAACTTCCAATAGCCATGATCAATAACTCATATCCTCACTAGCATAGAAACAAATCCCAAAACAAAACCCAGAGCAAACACTGAATACCTGTAACCCATATTTATTACAATTTTCTCAATATCCTCAACATATACAACCAACATTCATGACATCAATGGCAACAACAACTAGTTGGAAACCAGTTAATCAGTTGACATCAATGACAACACCTTCATACTTGCAACAGAGAGGGAGATAGAAATATAAAGATAAAGATATGAAGTGATATAGAGATAGGTAGCGAGAGGGAGAGATATAGAGTGAGAGAGAAGGAGAGAATGATAGAGGGAGAGATGGATGAAGAAATATGAAGATATATCTAGATAACTAGGAAAAAAGATATAGGGTGAGAGGAAGATAGAGGTAGAGGAAAAAAGATATAGGAGATAAGAGAAAGATAGGAGAGATAGAGGAAGATAGAAGAGAGAATTTTCGAAAAGATAAAGACTTGCAGAGTATATGAGTGATATTTCAAGACACATGGAGATGCGTGGACCAATTCACAACAGAAAAATCAACAAATATGTTGATATAGGTTGACACCTAGTATGGTGGTTATACCTTTAATAAATACTTGTTCCAATGATA
Source organism: Sequoia sempervirens (assembly GCA_007258455.2). Classification (NCBI taxonomy): domain Eukaryota; kingdom Viridiplantae; phylum Streptophyta; class Pinopsida; order Cupressales; family Cupressaceae; genus Sequoia; species Sequoia sempervirens. Next base: position 130,391,878 of record VDFB02000015.1, on the reverse strand, counting down.
ATAGCTTTAACACAATATTGCATTATTTATAATTGACATGTATAACTTGATTTTGTTTTTGGTCACATATGCACTATCCTTTAGTGCCTTTATCCACTTATATTTGTGAAGATAGAAGACATCTGAGGGGCCAAAATATAAAATATTTTTAACTATGATATTTGACATGTCATTCATAATTCTACTAATTGGTAAGTTGGATTTTGTAGAGGAGAGAGTGCCAAGGGAGAAAGCTACTTGAAAATATCATAGGACGTGCCATTTTCATTGAATATGTTTGAATTATAAAATATTTGTTGATTTGACTCTATTACAATTGATCTATCGTATCTTCTTTCTCACTACTCTTGTTTGTACTTGTTTCTCACCTTTGGGAGTCTTAAATTACACTATGTCAGTATTTTTATTATAAACATTTTCTTTGCTTTAGTTTCACATACAACCTTATGGCTATGAAGATACTATTTTGATTATATGTTCTTGAATATTGATACTGATGAGGTTTCTTCCTCCTAAGGCCCATACAAACTCACACATTTCTAGTGACTTTTGTGTGTTAATAATCACATTCTAAAATAAATTAACATTAGGTTTGATTTCTATCCGACAACCATATTAAGTTTAATTTAATCTAAATTGTTCTATTATATCTATACATTATTTACAAATTTAATTATTAACTAAAATAAATATTATTTCTATAATTCAAAAATAATATTAAATTAATAAATAATTTTGTAAAATGTCATTAATTAAATTTATTATTTATTATATATTATTAGAAAGATATTAAATTATATCTATCATTGATTAATAATTTAAATACAATAGTATTATTTTTTATGATTATAAAATAATGTCAATATAATTTATAAATTATTATTTATCATTTATTATATAATATTAAATAGAATTAGTAATGTAAATATAATATAATCATATAATAATTAATAATTATTTAAATAATAATTATAAAATCAAAAAGATTAATTAGGGGTAAATATATATGAGTTTATGCTTATGCTCTGATATGGTTGAGTGCTCGAGGCACTACAATGACTATTTTTTTGAGAGGGACATATTCCTTTGTCTTGTGGCTTTCAAACCTACAGTAGGCAGCCTGCCCGACATGGACCCATTGGGAATCTCTTCTGGTATCATGCAGGACAAAATAGAAATGGTGTGAGACATAGATTTTCCAAGCCAAATTGGGTGCCTTTTCACTTGCACATGCGCTTGAATAGAGACAAACAAGAAATATTAGATATTTGTGAAGATGATAGACAAGAGAATGTGTAGAAGGAAGGTTTGCATGGGAAATAGTGTGAGACAAAGTCAGGGTTTCTGGATCAATTTTATAAAGAGGTTGAAGCAGAATATAGATCTAACAAAAAAGCAGTTCTTTCAGAGGCCAGTGTTGCAGAAAACGAGAATGCTAATAAAAAAGTAGTATTTATGGAGGCTAGTGTTGCAAAAAATAAGAATACTAATAGAAACCATCCTCTTGCAAATGGCTAGACGAGACAAAGAGAGACTTCCTTCAATCTAAGAGGTCCTATTCATGCAAAAAATGGTACGCATAAGCAACATGCTAGTTTGATCCTGATGCAGCCCAAAATAAAAAGGATCTGAAGCAGGGGGAAATCAAGTTTCAAAAAATCCTGACTCAAAGAAAGGTGAAAAGAAGAGAAATAAGAAAAACAAGAGAAATAAGAAAAAGGTAACCCATTAGAATGCAAGCGGGGTTAAGAAACCAGTTCTACAATGGAGGTGGAAGCTCATTCGGATTGAGCCCACCCAACAAAATGCTTATGTTGAACAAAGTAAGCCAAGCTAGGAAGGTCCAAGACCTCCAAGTGTCATCGATATCACTTTCTTAGAGGATTTATTGCAAGTGAAAATCCATGATCTTTGGCAATGAGCGTTAATATGTAAGTTCTGAGATCTCACTTTAGAAGTAGATGTTTTGAAAGACCTATTATTTGAAGATTGGGAGGGAGTTTCCAAGGTTTTTTATTTGGATCAATCAAAGGGTATTTTCTTTGTTCTCTTTGATTCAAAGGAAGAGAGAGATACAATTTACAAAGAAAAGTCTTGGGTCTTTGAAGGGTCTGGTTTGTGCATGCAACCATGGACTCCAAATTTTAGATCAGATTTGTTTGAGGCTCATTTTGTCCCAACTTGGATCCAATTGCATTCTTTAGCATTGGAATATAGAGAATTAAATTTGATTAAAATCATGGCAAATCATATAGGTATCTTTTTAAAGTATGATATGGATTTTTTGAGAAATCTTGCTAAACCTATTAGGATTTGCATTTTGCTTGATGCTAAGAAGTCGTCTCCAACTCAAATTCATATAAAATCTAAATTTAATGAATGGATTCAAGATATACTTATTGAAAACCACAAAATTTTTGTTTTGCATGTCATTCTATTGATCATAAAAAAATTATTCATGTTTGGTTTTGGAGGGTATGAAAGAACAACCATCCTTAAAGCATGCCTCATCTTTATTATTGGTGCAGGAGCACCATTGGTGCAAAATTGTCAAGTCAAGTTTATAAGGCTTAGGCTTTATAGGTTTTTGAGTTTTGCTTAAAATAAGGTCTATAAGACCATATGTTGATATAATTATCCATTCTTTATAGTACTTAGGTGTCTAGGTGGTGGAGTTTTTAAAATATGCAAAGGTGCTAAGTTGTTAGTTTGGAATAATATAAGTTGTAAAATGCAACAAAGAGGGAGAACAATGGTCACCTATTTAAAATGTTAGTTTTGGAAGTTGTAGGGGTTTTTTCTAGGTGGGAAACAATATATATTTCCTTGAGAAACTTGAATGCAGTTTGATCCTTGGATTGGAAAGAAGAATTTGATCAATAACACTCAAAATTTCTCCATTTTTCTGTATTTTTCTAGTATAACAACAGTTTATATAGGCCGTACAATATCTTTTTGATTCATTTCATGGTGGAATAGCATAGTATGTTGTGTCTTCCCTCATTTGAATCCATTTTTAGGTTTTCCCATCAGGTTTTGTGTGATTTACCTTCAAATTTCTGTAACTGACTAAAACACGGTTCTTTGTAAGTTTGTAAGCTTCAAACATGTATTAACTCCATCCCACCTACTGTAAGGATTTTAAACTGGTGGGATGGATTGGAAACAATATTTTTTTGGTGGGAGAATGTTGAACTAGAGTAGGGGAGGTTTGAAAGTGAGATGGGTGTGAAACCCTTGTGTGTAAAAGTGAGTTTTCTTTAAGAAAAATGAGGTTTTGATATGTGAATTTGAGTTTTTCAGTTGGGAAGCATAATTTTATGGTGGATTAAGCATAAACAGGGTATTTTAGACTTTTTTGAATAGTTTTCAAGTTCTGGAGTGTTTGGCAAGTGACTTTTTCAGTAAACCTTAGAGTTTATAGGCCTAGGGAGAGGGTTTTATGGTTTGGCTATAAGAGGATTGGATTTATATGATCTAATTGATGAATCTAAGGTTTTGAAGCATTTTAATTTCTTCCCCAAAGTTTCATAGAGGTTGACAAAGTTTGGAGAGTGGTTCCTTTGTAAAAGAGGGCTAATTTGAGCCCCAAAAAGCGTAGAAACCCTAATTAGTGCAGTTTGGTACAAAACAAGCATAGGTGATTGTTGGATATGTTGAAAGGCTCTATAATGGGTCCTTGATGCGTGTTGTGTTGTGAGTTGAAAGGTTGTGTGAGTGGAATTATACCTTATTGAGTGACTTTGATATGCTACAAGGAAACAGTGTGAACTTGCTGAATTAAGAGATTCTAATGAAATTGTGAATTAAAAATTGTTATTTTTGGTTGGAATTGTGTTTGGTGAGTTGCAGGCCTCCTCCTCCTGCATCAAAGTGGTATCAAAGCAAAGGTACCATATTCCTATAGAAGAGAGTTGCAGATTGTGAGAAAGAAAGCTTGGAAGGTGAAGAGGCAAGATAGTGAAGATGCCTCCAAAAGAAAAGAACACAACAAAGGAGATGAATGAATTGAGGAACCAATACATTAAAGAGATCAGAGAATTGAAAGAGATATTTTCAACCTTAGAAACCAATAAGAGAAGAGAAGTAGTTGGGAGCAATGAATCAAAGGAAGAAGATGATGAAGAGTTTGAAGATGTTGAAGAAGAACTTGATCTAGAAGATCAAAGAATGGCCAAGTTGATAAAGGTAGTAAAGGGTGACAAATACAAGGTAAAAATAGATGTGCAAAATTTTGGTGGTAATTTTAATGAAGTGGAATTGTTAGATTGGATAGCTTCTTTCGATAACTATTTTGAATGTGAAGAGATTCCTAAAGAACAAAGAGTGAAGATTTCCAAAACAAAGCTTAAGGGTCATGCACTTGTATGGTGGGATTATCTACAGTTAGAGAGAAGGAAACAAGGCAAGTCTAAGATTGTGGATTGGGACAAGATGGTGGCTAAGTTAAAAGGTAAGTTTCTTCCTTCAGATTATCAAGTTAAAATGTTTAAGAAGTTGCAAAATTTGAGACAAAAGGAATTGGATGTAAAGGCATACACTGAAGAATTTTATAGATTGAGTATGAGGTCTAATCACAATGAAAATGAAGATGAGAAAATTTCTAGGTACTTGGGTGGTTTGAGAATGAATATACAAGATGAGTTGGCTTTGACTAACCCTAGAAGTGTAGAAGAATGTTACAAGATGGCATTGAAGGTTGAAGAGAAGGTAAAGAGAAGACAAGAGAAAATAGTGAGAGGAAGAGGCAACACCATGAGAGGAAGAGGAACTTTCTCTAGTCCAAGGAAAGCAACTAAAAATCAAGGAGAAGAACCAAGCAAGAGAGATGAACAAGTTGCTGATTTTAGAGGTGGATATAGAGGCATAAGAGGTATATTTGGAGGTGGAAGAAACTCTAACACTTTTGTAGGAAGATGTTATCATTGTAAAGAATTTGGACATCCTGCTTGGAAGTTCCTTGAGAAGGCTAGTTCATCAACAAGTGGAGGAGAAAGAAAACTAGCTAGAAGGGCTCAAATAATTCAAGAAGATGAGGCTGAAAGTAGCTCAAGTTCAAAAAAATTGATTGCAAGGGTTGAAGTTGGTGAAATGTTGATGATGAAGAAACAAATCTTGAAGACCACAAAAGAGGAAGAGCTACTTCAAAGAAAGGCTTTATTTAGGACAGCCTGCAAATGTAGAGACAAGGTATGTAAAGTCATTGTTGATTCAGGTTGTACATATAATATTGTATCTCATGAGATGGCAGAGAAATTGCATTTGCAAAGAGTACCTAGGAAGAGGCCATATAAGGTGTCATGGGTTAGTGAAAATCAGTCTTTGATGGTGAATGAGCAAGCAAGAATTGAGTTCCAAATAGGTCCATATAGAGATGAAGTGCTTTGTGATATACTACCCATGAGTTGTTGTCATTTATTGTTGGGAAGGCCCTGGAAGTTTGATAGGTTGGCCTTGCATAATGGTAGACAAAACACATACACCATAGACAAGGATGGTAGAGAGTTTGTTTTAACTCCTTTGGTTGAGAATCTAGAAGAGTATGGTGAGGTTATTATGTTTGGGAGAAAAGAATGTGTGAATCTAGATGAAGGAAAGAACATGAAGTTAGAAGCCAATGCAATATTTGACAGAGGTAGGATAGTAGAAACAAGTAGGGAATCTTATTTGTAGACAATAGAAGGGAAGAATGCAGGTGTGAGGAATAATTCCTTGGGATGGAAAAGGAAAGTTGATGACAAAGAGTTTTAGATTGGTAAAGAGCAGATAGAGTGTGAAAGGCCTTTGGAAAGGAAAGAACACAATGGTAGCATTATGGTTGGGGTAGTGGAATTTCCTATAACAAAGAACGAGACAAAAAGACAGTTAAAATTTGAAAAACTAGTGGTTGATGAACTTGGAAGGGGAGTAGAAAGAGAGACAGTGGTTTGTGGTAATGAAAAGACAGTGAATGGTGAAGCTGTGGTAGTGAATGATGGTATGGACAAGGCAATAAATGAGAAGATAATGAATACTGATGAGAGGACAAAGAATTGTGAAGTGGATGTGATAGAGAGTAACAAGGATGTTGCTACAAAAGAGTGTAAGGTTGAAAGGATAGAATACAAGAGGACAAAGGGTTGTGATGGTTGTTGGACAGTAAAAGAGGAAGGTACAAGTCTGACAAGGACCATTCAATGTGATGGTACAGTGAATAAGACAAAGGAAAGTTTGATAAGGACTGGTAAGTGTGAAAGGATAGTGGATAGTGATAAAGTTGTGGATCAAGAGGCTAAGGAACAGAGGATGTAACAAAAGGTAAAGAGTCAAGGGATGGAAGATGAAAAAATACTAAGTACAGGTAGACGACAGTTGGAGCAGTGTACAAGTGTGGAAGATTGCAAGAATGTTGAGGACAATGAAGAATCAAAGCAAGAACAGAGTAAAATAGGACAAAGGCATGAGGACTACAAGGGTGGACATGTAACTTTCATCTTTCCAAGAGACTTGGAAAAGGTCAAAGCTGGGGTGTATGGTGCAGGAGCACCATTGGTGCAAAATTGTCAAGTCAAGTTCATAAGGCCTAGGCTTTAGAGGTTTTTGAGTTTTGTTTAAAATAAGGTCTATAAGACCATATGTTGATATAATTATCCATTGTTGATAGTACTTAGGTGTCTAGGTGGTGGAGTTTTAAAAATATGCAAAGGTGCTAAGTTGTTAGTTTGGAATAATATAAAGTTGTAAAATGCAACAAAGAGGGAGACCAACGGTCACCTCTTTCAAATGTTAGTTTTGGAAGTTGTAGGGGTTTTTTTTAGGTGGGAAATAACAGATAATTCCTTGAGAAACTCAATTGGAGGTTGATCCTTGAATTGGAAAGAAGAATTTGATCAATAAAACTCAAAATTTCTCCATTTTTCTATATTTTTCCAGTATAATAGTAGTTTGTACAGGCCGTACAATATATTTTTAATTCATTTCTTGGTGGAATAGAATATTACATTGTCTCTTCCCTCATTTGAATCCATTTTTAGGTTTTCCCATCAGGTTTTGTGTGATTTATCTTCAAATTTCTCTAACCAGCTAAAATAGGGTTCTTTGTAAGTTTGTAAGCTTCAAACATGTATTAACTCCATCCCACCTACTATAAGGATTGTAACTCAGTGGGATGGATTGGAAACAATAGGATTTTTGTGGGAGAATTTTGCACTAGATTGGGGGAGGTCTGAAAGTGAGATGGGTGTGAAACCCTTGTGTGTAAAAGTGAGTTTTCTTTAAGAAAAATGAGGTTTCGATATGTCAATTTGAGTTTTTGAGTTGGGAAGCATAATTTTATGGTGGATTAAGCATGAACGTGGTATTTTATACTTTTTTGAATATTTTTCAAGTTTTGGAGTGTTTGGCAAGTTCCTTTTTCAGTAAACCCTAGGGTTTTTAGGCCTAGGGAGAAGGTTTTATGGTTTGGCTATAAGAGGATTGGATTTATATGATCTAATTGATGAATTTTAGGTTTTGAAGCATTTTAATTGGTTCCCCAAAGGTTTAAAGAGTATGAAAAAGTTTGGAGAGTGGTTCCTTTGTAAAAGAGGGCTAATTTGAGTCCCAAAAAGCGTAGAAACCCTAATTAGTGTAGTTTGGTACAAAACAAGCATAGGTGCTTGTTGGATATGTTGAAAGGCTCTATAATGGGTCCCTAATGTGTGTTGTGTTGTGATTTGAAAGTTTTTGTGTGTGGAATTATACCTGATTGAGTGACTTTGATATGCTACAAGGAAACGGTGTGAACTTACTGAATGAAGAGATTCTGATGAAATTGTGAATTAAAAATTGTTATTGTTGTTTGGAATTGTGTTTGGTGAGTTTCAGGCCTCCCCCTATTGCATCAATTATCCAAAAATAAAATAGCAGAGGTTCATAATGTGTTGGGTTCTAGCAATCACACTGAGGGAAAAGCAGTTAATCAGGTACTTCAAGGAGACAAAGATCAAGGGTTTTCCCAAAAACTAGTTCTTGAGAAATCTAATGAAGTGTTGCTTTACAAGGAGGGTGAATCTAATACTTTGGATGCTAAGAAGGATCTACCTATTCATAATTTGTTGGTATATACTAAAAATCATGATACATGCCAAAATTTTATGCTTGTTCAAAAGAATCGGCATGATCATATTCTTTGCACTGATAAATTTAGGAAAGGTCAAGGTGTTTGCTTTAATTCTATAATCCTTCCTCCTAATTTTTTCATTTTCATGAACATATTTGATGGGTAGTTATTGGGTACCAAAATTCCATTTCAAATTTCCTTAAAATGGTTGGAGAATAATTTTTACCCTTTTCCATTACTTAAGTCAGGATTTCAAGCACTTGAGAAAGTTCCAATGACTCAAGTTGATAATAGTAAGGTAAAGGAGGTTAGTCCTTCTGTGATGCATAAGAAACATAGGGACTGTCAGGATTTGATGAAAGATCATACAATTTGCTTCAAACAAGGGAAGTGTTATGAGAAATTGGAAGAGCTTTCTCAAAAAATTCTTTTCTTAGTAGGGTTAGACCTATTTAGGGAGATAGTGGAAGAGGATTTTCCTGAAGAAGGAGAATTTAGTCAGGAAATTGTTCCCCACGTGCATTCTTCTCAAGAGTTGTTCAAGGAAGAAGTTATGGAAATTGAAGTGGATTTAGTTCTTGAATTTGATTTCTCATAGACTCTATCATTATCTCAAACACCATTTGCTTGGGTTTCAATAAAAAAGACTCCAAGGAAAAGAGGTAGGAAGTCAAAGGAAAAAAAAAAGGAATAAATAGATGCGGGTATGCAGGCTACTTTGGATGGGAGGTTCCTATTATCAAAAAGATTGAGGAGAGAATGTTTCTCTCCTCAACTGTAATGAAGGTGATCTCTTGGAATGCCATAGGCCTTAACGCCTTTGAAAAAAGGGCCCAAATCAAGCTTCAACTTGATGCTTGTGGGGAAAATATCATTTTATTGCAAGAGACCAAAACATCACAAGATACTTTTGAGTCTTCAATTATGAAATGGGGAAAATGGAAAGCAATTCATGTTCCAGCTCAAGGTGCTTCAGGGGGATTGGTGACTTTTTGAAATCCGAAAGTAGTGACTATTAATGCACTAAAATTGGGCAGTAATTGGTAGCTGTTATCTATGGTAAGCTTTGATCTCAGGTTCAAGATGGTTAATGTTTATGGTCCATCAACTACACATGAAAAGAAGAGGTTATGGGAATTATTAACAAGCATTATTTAGGGATGTGGGAATTCCAAGGTGATAGTGGCAAGGGACTTCAAACATGGAAAACAAGGGGGAATTTTTTCTGCCACACAAGACATTGGAAGACTTTAGAGATTTTATATCAAATAATGCATTGATGGATATATTGCTAGAGAAGGGAATATTTACATGGACCAATAGAAGGAAATACTTTTTGAAAATTGTTGTTTTTTTAGATAGATTTCTTGTATCCCAAGATTGGATTATAGCATCATACAATTTGAAATCTCAAATATTGTCATTTTTCTGTTCTAATCACTATGCCATATCCCTAGAAATTTCAAGCTTGGATTTAGTGATAGGGCATAGGCCCTTGTTCAAGTTTGAAAAGATGTGGTTTAGGCACCCTCACTTCCCTCCTCTTCTTCAAAAATGGTGGGTTAGTGCACCTTCTCCTAGAGGTACAAAGATGTTTCAGTTCTTTAAAAAGTTGCATCATGTCAAAAATCAGATCAAAATTTGGAATGTAAAAGTTTTTAAGAACATATTTGTTTAGAAAGAGGAGGTGGCAAAGGAGTTAGCCATGGTTCATGAGCTTATAATTCAAAATGGCTTGGATCCTGAAACATATGAAAAGCACAAGAACCTGCAAATGTTATGGGAAGAGTTAGGGAAAAGGGAAGAGATTTATTGGTGCTAGAAGTCTAGGGAACTTTGGTTGAAAGAAGGGGATCACAATACAAAGTATTTTCATGCCTCGACTCAAGTTGAGAGAGCAACACTGAAGGTGCTTTAAATTCAAGATGCGGTCATAGGGAATCAGATTACAAATGCATGAGAAATTCAAGAAGAGGGTGTAAAATTCTTCAAAATTCTCTTGGCTCCACTAGAAAAAGAGCCCGCTTAGAGTTGTCAAGAAGAACAATCATTGTTGTCAACAATACCAAAATTGATTTCTCATGAAGACAATAATGAGCTCATGAAAACTTTCACTTTGGAAGTGTTGATGTGTTTTTTATGCACTTCTCAACATAGGTAATGCATAGGTGCATCATCTCTCTTGAAAGAAAATCTTCCACAATCAGATTGTAGAACACTATCCCAAGGTCTCTAATGTCAATTCTTGACAGTGCTTGGAATATCTCAGTTGTTTCATGTGATTTTCTGAAATCACAAGGCAAAATTACAGATGAGTTACAGAGCAGAGAAGTTGGATCTGCAAATGGAGTTCTTAAGATGGGAGAGTTGTTGTACATTTTTCGTAGGTTCAAACAATAGTCTTGAACTCCATTTTATCATTGGATTTGGCTTTACAATGTTTAATGAACCTTGCCTAAGGTTACTATTTAAAAAAAGGAAAAAGGTCAGGAAAGAGAGGAAGTTCCTGGATCTAAAACTATGAATGAACAATGATCATGGAGGTTGCTACAATAGACAAACTCCCTAAACTAGGTTTTTCTTGGCCAAGAGTATCCTACAGTTACACAAAACTAGTACAATCTTCTAAGGACTGCAGATTTTTCAGATTACACACACATCATGTACATGCAATTGAACTAAGTTGTAGAAATAAAGGAAGTAAGATTAGACTAGCTTTGCAAAGTGATTCATCATCAATGAACCACAAAAATCATGAACTGGAAATTCATCAAATACTGAAACAATAGTCACCATCACCACTTCCATTCAAGAAACTAACAACTAAACTAAAAAGGGAAGTAGAACCATGCATGCATAATGAAGAAACACAAGACAAACATCCATCAATCATGCAATGTAGATCTCTATTGCTGTAGAATTCCTTTACAACAACTCTCCAACCCTTTTCAAATGAGGGGAAGACCCCTGTTTATAGTTTTCCAAAGCCTAAATGAATGGCTAGGATTGAATTACATTGTGTGGCTCAAATTTGATTACATTAGGGCTTCACCTACCCCACAATATTCAACAATTTTAAATACAACTTTTTTATTTTCCCTATTTTGTCTTTTAGTGCCTAGGTGTTGTAGCAGTTTTGTCCTCTTGTTGATTTCCCTTTTATTGTAGTTGAAACTGCTTGAAGGTTGCCCTTTGCTTGATGCATTTGTAGCATTGTCCATTGGATCAAATGAACCTCACCTACACCTTTGCATTGTTGTTCAATGGATTAGATGATCTAATGAGACAACTCTTGATGGATCATGATCGTTTATTTCGAGGGAGGAAACAAATACTCCCTCCCACCACCTTCAAGGACATAGGCCTTCTTCTAATGCCATCTCTATTGATGGGTGCTAGGAGGAGAGGTGAGCATACAATGAACAGTGACAGGAACAATGTGCCCTTTCCTTGTTCAACTTTCTCAAGGGGCCTCCCCGATAGACCCACGGTAGGTTTCTTGAATCCTACATACATGAAGTGCCATAAGTGCTTTCATACACAAATCAAGGCAAACGCTAGTCAAATCCTACAAACTCCTTGTTAGATCTATTCATGCATCATCAAAAGATCATAATATTCATATTTGGAGCCCATTTGGACCACAAACATTAATGCGGGTTTAGGGGTGTGGGTGCCAAGGCAGATAGCAAACGACGGACAACATTCCACAAGGCCGAGCTGGGAAGCGCTGACGGAAGTTAGACGATGGAAAAAAGGTAGAAGGAAGGTGGATAATGAATTGCAGACAACATTCCCCAAGGCCAGGCCCAGAAGCACCGACGGAAGTCAGATGATGGACGGAAGGTGGAAGGAAGGAAGACAACGAACGACAGACAACATTCCTCAAGGCCGGACTCAAAAGTGATGATGGACGGAAGGCAGAAGGAAGGCAGACAACGAACGAAAGACAACATTCCCCAAGGTTGGGCCTGGAAGCACCGACGAAAGTCAGACTGAACAAAAGGTGAAAGGAAGGAAGACAACGAACGTCAGACAACATTCCCCAAGGCCAGGCCCAGAAGTGTCGATGGAAGTCGGACAACGGACGGAAGGCAGAAGGAAGGTAGAGAACGAACGACAAAGAACATTCCCCAAGGTCAGGCCTGGAAGCACCGATGGATCGAAAGCGCCGATGGAAGGAAGGCAGAAAATGAACGGTGGACAACATTCCCCAAGGTTGGGCCTGGAAGCGTCGACAAAAGTCGGATGATAGATGGAAGGTGAAAGGAAGGCAAATAGTGAATGGGGGACAACATTCCCCAAGGTAGCGCCTTGAGGTGCCAATGGAAGTCGGGCAACATACGGAAGGCGGAAGGAAGGCAGATAGTGAATGGCGGTCAGCATTCCCCAAGGATGGGCCCGAAAGCGTCGACGGATAGCCATTTTGAAAGTTCTGAGAGAAATTGACAGCGAGAGAAGCTTTGGGACCCAACGAACGGAAGGTCGCCACTACACAACTGTTAGAATCGACAAATGAGCAACAAAAACCTAGAAGGGGAGATCTGGCGTGTCGGGCTCGGTGGGCCCCATGGATGGCAGTTTTGAGACATTAAGGCAAACAACTGCTAGGGACCTGCCAAGACCAAAGACCTTGGAATTTGAGGGGGCAAAGAACATGGCCAAATTTTAGATGACTCTTTTGAGGTTCATTGACCATTTTGAACACCAACACGGGGGCACGCAAAATGAGGTGAAGCCAAAAGTGACCTGACAAGGAGAAGGAAAGAGAGGGTCCCTGTTCCAAATAGGGCGTGTGTGCAAAAATGCACAACAAATGGTGACTCGCTGGGGAAATTCTCCAGAGCATTGCGATGACAAACTGGAATCACGAACCTAGAATCTTTGGTTTTGATCTTCACGCTAGGGAAAATAAATTAGACACTCAAAAAAAGGATCAAAACCACTAGCCAACCCAACCTTCAGCATGCTGAAAATCCAAGTGTGTGCAATTGCATTAATTCCCATCCTTTAGTTGCTACAAGAACCCAAGCTCTGTTAAGTTAAACTACATAGTTTATTCTAACTCCAAAAGCATCCGAGACATTGCCTCGATGAGGTTGTCGATGTGGTTCTCCCAAACATCGCTTTATTTCCAGTCGAGCATCCATAGCCCTGGTAGAGTTGCTCAGATACCCTTGAAAAGCTAAATTTATTTTCTTTTGATTTTCAATATTTTTCTTTCTTTCTTTTGTTTCTTTTCTTTTGATTTTCAATTTTCAATTCTTTTCATTTCAACCCACAAGCACTGAAGCTCATGCTCAGGGCTAAGAATCACAGTGGTGTTGGAGCAAAATTTTAGATTTCTCACTTAACCTGACTTCACGAAGAACCTACAATGAGCTCCATATTCTTAAAGTGTGTAAAAGATATAAGATTTTAGAATACATCAGAGTCGAACTAAACCAACAACTTATTCTCTTTGAATCAAACACCTGGATCACTTGACACTAACAGAAGACCTTCACCATCCATTCTGAAAACTTGATTAGATTTTAACAAAGAAATATGTAGAACAACCCCAAGTGATAAGTATGGTTGTTGTGCGCAAAAATATTCCCAGCCAAAAGCAGAGGGACCCCGAGCAAAGCAGCAACAAGGTGAAAGGAAACAAAAGAAAACATAAGAAAACGAAAAGAAAATGCCCAAACTAACCAAAATGTGACAACAAAAGAAAACAACCTACGACAAACCAACAACCAAATGAAAGTAGGAAAGCAAGGTATATACACAAAACCTACACTACTCAAAATGGGTTATGTACAAAGATATTTACAAAGCACTATGTTCAGGCAGGGCGAGTTGACATTAACGTTCATTGGATTTTGCAGTGCATGCACAAGCAAATGAACAATCATTATCATTCTTAACCATGCAAATTTATCTTTATATTTTGAAAAAATAAATTCAACATTGCATCACTCAAATTCAGTCACATGTTCATGAAAAAATAGAAACTAAGGTGATTCGTTAACACCATGGTTGATCCATAAGCAAGTTTTCCTTCCCTCACTCCCATAATCAAAATGATAAGTGCAGCTATGAAAATTAATAGGAGAAAGGAAGGATAGAACTTGGATGTCGTTGCACAATTGTGGTAGTGTTTGATAGTAGAGAGAAAGCACTGCATCGTCAATAGGTGCATTGGCAGCCTCGGGCGGGCACAGTGGAGGGTGCAACACTTCGGACATTAATCTTGCATAAGACTGGGAGAATGGGGCAGGAAACACCCCTTCCACGTCTCACGCAGGATCGACAATCCCTATCAGCTGTTCTTCGAGAAGATAGACTTCATCTCATTGATCTTTTGCAAACCTGGTATCTGCTTGGTTGTTGTCTTCAAGGGGCAGCACGATGTCCCATCTCCTTTCCTGGGTGTCGACCTTATTTGCGTGATGTTTCATGTCATGGGATGATGACATGTGCAAATCTATCCTATTGCAGCCATTTGAATATGAAGGAGGATCAACAATGATCCTGGTGGAAGGACTCCAAGTTGCATCTTGTAGTTGGTCAATTTTGTCATACTTGTTGGCAACCATCATAACGCCCCCACCTTTATCTTCTTTTGTTTGTTGGTCATGCATCTCATCAAGACGTTCACTCGTTTCCTCTTGCTCACTATCACTATAGATGGAGAAGGAGTTCCTCTCCCAATCTAGAAACTCTAATGCTTTGCTATTTGGAGGCTCAAGGAGTATGTCTTCATCACTACCGTCTTCTAGAGTGTATTCTTCCTCGGCATGAGCATACCTTCATAGTACAACACCCAATGGAAAGAAGTCATCAATTGATGGCACCTCATCAAGGGGACCAAAATCCACTATGCAATCTCCCTCCAAAGACTCTCCAAAAATCCAATCGTCCATGGTGCACAACTGCTCTTCAAGAGAAAGAACTTTTTGATGACCGGTGGACAACATTCCTGTTTGATCTACTTCATCATTTGGAAGTCCTAGACTGTATTGTTTTCCTTCTTCCTTTGCTGTCCTAATTCCCTCTTGAGGAATTTTCCAACTGAGTCATCACTCAGTTCAGGCTCTTGGTCTTCTATTTCATCTCTTGAAGCATTTACAAGAAGTGGCATACATGGAAGCCCCACTTGTTCTTTAACTTGTTTGATGGCTTCTTAGAATAGTCTGCATGTGAGCTCTGAGTGAAACGAATCATGAAGTCTGCACCAATTCGGCAGCAGTAGCACCTCCAAATCCACTTGGTATTTCAGCTCCAACCAATCCTTTGCTAATTTGGAGACAAGTTGGTCATATCTTTCCACTATCGGGTCCCAATCATCATTTGAAAAGGAAGCTTGATGGTGAACAACCGTGACCTGTAGTTGTCCCCACTCCTCCAAATCTGCATTTGAAATCCTCAATTGCTATTGTATACACCTAAAAATGGTCACATCACAATAGTCTGGTAATTAATTAAATATTTTTAATATTTAATTAAATCTTTGAATTCGATCTACGTATAAATAAATTTAAATAATTTATTTATATTGTTCATTCTTTCATTTTCGATTAAATAAATAAGTTTATTTAATCACTTTTCTTATCCATTTCTTAATTAATTAAATAAACATTACGATTTATTTATATTAATTATCATTTAATCTTGACTTGAATATTTATTCAAATAAAGATTAAGTTTTCTTCTAAATTCCATTCACAATTAAATATTCCAAAATATTTAATTAATTCCATTCACAATTTTAATTAAATCTTCTAAATTCCATTTACAATTAAATATTCCAAATATTTAATTTATTCCTCTAAAGTCTATTCACAATTAAATATTCTAGATATTTAATTGAAATCTTCTATAGTGCTCAAATCAAAAATCAAACTCACATGAAATTAAATAAATTTATTTATTTAATATTGCATTATCTTCAACAACCGTGAAACAAACTTCCAAAACAAAAAATTAATTTCTCTGTTCCTGTGCAAGCTTGTTCCCGTGGGTTGAAGACAAAGCTCCATTCTTTTCTCCAACCTCCCAAAATTCTCCATCTTCCTCTCAACTTCTCCATCTCTCACCATTCAAATCTACCAGACAATCTCACAGCCATTGATCTTTGCCAGCCAGGCTTTTGCCTGCAAAAAGCTATAAAAAGGACTACCGGGTCTTTGAAATCATATAGAAGCTTTCATACAAGAAAACTATAGTCAAATAGCTTTCAAGAATCCATAGCATAGTCTTTTAGCATTCATAGATTGTAGAATCATTCCATATCATGGCCAATCATCCTCATAGTTTAGTTTCAATAGCATCCATAATCCACAGCCCCTGTGCATATCCGTATCAACATTTTCACTCCATCAGCATATAGCATAGAGAAGTACTTTCCTTTTTTCACACTTGTTCTGTAGGTTGCCATTCTGAGAAGCTTTGCTTACACAATCTGAGAGCAACAGCTTCAAACAAATCCCTGGAGATAGAGAAAAATGGAACGGTTTTGAAGAAGCTCTGTTTGTTTTCTTTGAATTCAATTTATCTTGCTTTTCTTTAGTTTAATGTTTCATTTTGTGTGATTTGTTTATCTTATTTTGATACACATCTTTCTATCACACATTTTTGGCGCCCACCGTGGGGCTCTTGCCCCAATTCTAACATCTTTTTGCAGGTTTTTCTGACAGGTCACCGCTAAAACAACGCATTAGCGCAATAAACACGCTTCAGCACAATTCACACCTAGTTTAGTGCCCGTGACCCATCCTGCAGCACCCAAGACTCATCCTGCAGCGCTCGTGACTCATCATGCAGCACCCGTGACTCATCATGCAGCGCCCGTGATTCATCCTGCACCGTCCGTGATTCATCCTGCAGCGCCCATGAACTTTGTTTTAGCGCCCGTGATGTTTGTTATAGCGCACTTCTAAAAAGGCTACAAATTGTAATTTGTAACTTAAGTAAGATTTCACTGGATCTGACGTGACCGCGGACAGTAAGAACTTTAAAAGAATGAAGCAATCCTAGGATAGTCACATAATTCAAAATCAAGCAATCCTAGGATAGTCACATAATTTAAAATCAAGCAATCCTAGGATAGTCAATTCATTTTCTATTTTGGGCTAAAAAGAACTCCATGTTTTTGTGAAGCAACATCTTCACCTAGAATAGCAAATTGTTTATTTGGGCTTAAAATTGAACTCTTGTTTGCTTTGCTTTAAACGATGATAGGCCTATGCTCTCCCCTTAACTGGGTGATCAAAATTCCAAACTCACCTATTTCATTTCATGCAATTTTAAGTTTTTATAATACCTTTTAGAGAGCCTGCTCTTGTGGGAAAAAGTACTCACCCAAGAGGAATGACTCAAGTGGGTTCAAGCCAAAGCCAGGCTATTCCACCCCACTATAAAATTTAAAGCAAAATTGGGGAAACCCTCTTTTGACGGTAGTGTGCAAGACAACCATCCCCAAAGCCTTTGTTCTAAAGGTAGGGAGGTCTCTTGAGGGAGTATATCATTTGCCACACCGAACGGAAACCCTTACTACAAACTTAGTGTAGTATCCAACCGAAGTCATTTTCCGAACATCATAATAATCACAGTGTAGGGGAGGGAAGAATCTACCCCCAAGATACTCACCATATAACTACCAAGGACTGTTTGCTCAGGGGATCCGGTATCCACTTCCGTCACTCTGAGTACGCACCTGGAAAAGACAAAAACACGGGCGCCTTTTCAGGGGTTACACGGCTGTGTGAGTCGACACAGTTCTAAGATGTGGGCTCTTGATTACTATGATGACCTATCTGAGTACTAAGTGTGAGTCTGTTTGAACTATTTATCATGTGTAAAACCTGTTAAAACAATTTTTGAAAAACATTTTGATCATACACTTGATGTTTAGTATAGGAATTAAAAACAACTATTCTACAACTTGTTTGAAGTGTTTTCAAAACATTAATTCAGTTAAGATCATCCAACACTCACGATTACCTTGATTACTCTCATGTTAAGAGATTGGAAATCCACAACCTTTGTTAAGAAATCCATTCTCAAAAGGATCAAAAAGCCAAAGAAACCCCTTAGCTACAAGAAACTATTGAAGAAAAGATGATTCTTGTACCAAAGCCGAAAGGTTTTACTTAAATATAGAACCTTTCTTCATCGATATCATGTCTGTGTTAGAGGTTTCACTGATGATTATGCTGTAGAACCATTATACTCATGAGATTTCTTTCAAAGAAGAGCCCTTTCTCAAAGGCACAACCATAGTCAATGTATTCATTTTTCTTATATTCCCCAACTTGCAATTGAATATTCTACTCGTCCAAATCAATTTTTGCAATAGAGAACCCAATCACATTAGGCATTTATCACAAATCCATCTTTTTACGAAACTACGATCAAACTTCATTTGAGTGCAAAATCATCCTTTTCTTGATCTTTTGCTTAAATCCCCACCAAACAGGATTTTCATCCTTTCAATTAGGGAACAACACAAGCTAAAGGCTAGAAATCTTTCAAGTCATAGAATCTTCATTCTATCCTGACTTTCATATCTATCACAAATTGCATTATTCCATTTTTTTATATCAAAAGTTAGTAGAATTTGGAACAAATCTTATGCCTGTTGTCATGAGATCTCGAAAACACATGGAAAAAGACGAAGGAGAAACTACCACAAGCAAAATGGGTGACCATAATGAGAAAGAAGAGGAAACATTTAATGTTGAAGAATTAACAAAAGAAAAGCTTCAAGAAGCAGAACATGATCCCCAATTCCATACTCTTATAGAAAGAATTTTAGAACGAAACAAAAAAATATATTTTCTTTCATTAGCTAATCAAGGAGCTAAGTTACCTTACAATTTCAATATAGAAGGGATTAAACAGAATCCTAAAACTCCTTCTAATGATTTTAGTGCCCTTACTCAATAGATAAAAGAATTACAAGGGAAAATAAAGGAAATGCAAGGGGGTGCAAAAAATAAGTATGTTTTGGATGACATATCTCCTTATCCATTCAATAGGAGTCTTCAATTGATCCCTTTTCCAAAACATTGCGAAATCCCTAAATTTGATAGGTACAATGGAAAAACTGATCCCATTGAACATGTGAGGGATTTCTGAAATATGAGTCTAGAATTCGCTTATGATGATACCTACTTAATGCGATTGTTTCCATGAAGTCTGGGTGGACAATCCATGGAGTGGCTTTCCAAGATCACTCCCCCCATCAAAACCTTTGAGGAGTTAATAAATTAGTTTATATCACAATACGCCTACAACATCCAACACCAGATAACAATGCTTGATCTTTGTAAAGTGAAACAAAGAGTAGGAGAATCCTTCACTACATTTTTGCAAAGGTGGAGAAGGTTGTTTGCACGATATTCCTGTCCTATTCCTGAAAAGGAAAAGATGGATATCTTCATCAATAGCCTAGATCAAGAATTAAGTTACAGGCTTAATCTTCATTGCCCTCATAACTTTGAAAAATTGACTGAAAACACAATCACCATTGAAGGGGCCTTGGTTAAACGAGGAGTGATAAACTTGATAATCCAAGTTCATCCAATCAAAACAACAATGATAAAACAAGGTTTTGGAACATAAATAAAAATGTTGTCAATGATGGTATAGTAGATGCAAATAATATACGAACAAGACCATCTATCTTCAACCTATCAAGTGCTCTACGAACCAATCAACAAGGAAATACCAATCAACAAGGAAACACCAACCAACAAGGAAACAACAAACAACAAGGACAAAACTCCAATCAAGAAAGCATGACCAATCAAAATACCAATCAAAATCGTGGTAATTTCAGTAAGAATCTTGGCAATACCCAAACATCAAATCCATCCAAACCTCCATTCTTTTCAAATCGATGGAATTTTACCACTTTGGGTCAATCTCTTGAGTCTGCTCTCAAGGAGCTTCTTGATAATAAGGTTATCACCTTACCACCACAAAGAGATTATGAGCCACGAGTCAAACCACCCTCATGGAATGACTCGTATTATTGCAATTATCATCAATGTAAAGGTCATAGAACGAATAATTGTCAAGCTTTCCGAAATCTAGTACAAGATTTAATTGACAATGGCACCATTACAATTGAAGGACATTATACCAATGAGGATCATCAAGCATTCAAAGATCCTTTACCGAACTATCAAAAAGGGGAAACATCATATACCAAATCAAAAAGTATACATAATGTTGAAGACAATATAATCTATCACATCTATGTAGATGATCAGCGAGTTAATGTTATTAAAATCAAGGGAAAACAAGAATATCAACAAGTTAATGTGACTACGAGAGGACAAGCAAAAGTTGTTCTAAAAGGAAGTTCATCTAAGACAACTATTCCTTCTCCAAATCATTATAATCTAGTTGATCAATTGAGAAAAACATCAGCTCAAATCTCCATCCTTGAACTTCTCAAAATATCCTCCATACACAAGAATATTTTAGAAGAAGCTCTTGTAAACACAACTGTTGACACTGATCTAGATGTAAACAAATTTCAAGCCATGGTGGGACATTTGTCTTCCCACACTTGTCTTTCATTTTCTAAAAAAGAGGATGCCTCTATGACACATCCACATAATTCATCACTCTATCTTGAAGTCATGATCCATAAACACCGAATCAGACGTGTCTTAATAGATGGAGGAGCCGGTTTAAACATTTGTACCTTAAAGCTAATACATGCCTTAGGAATATCAGAAAATTCCATTGATCCACGAAGGAAAATAACTATCAAGGCATATGATGATGAAGAAAGAGCTTCCAAAGGACTAATAATGCTACCTATCAGAGTGGGACCTGTTCTGAAAAACACATTTTGTCAGGTTCTAGATCAGGATCTTTCCTATAACATACTTTTGGGTCGTCCATGGATTCATGATATGCAGGAAGTACCATCAACGTATCATTAATGCCTCAAGTTTCCGTACGATGGATAGGAAATAAACAAGCTGATTACAATAGCACCCAAACTTGTTCAAATCTCCGAGCAACTCAAGACACCTTTGTGCCACATAATAGGGAGGCTCTTGCTGTTTCTTCTTCCAATCTACAAGGCCAATTGCAAGAACTGACAAAGAATCTTGACACTAAGCTACATTTTAAAGACAAAGGAGTAGGTGAATATTCGCTATCTCTTTCTACCTTACCTCCTTCTCCGAGGTCACATGGTCAGCCAACCTTATCAAATCAAAAGATTGCAATAGCCTCTACGTCCCAAGATTTTGTGCCAATCACAAAGTTTGATGGACAATTCATTAAAGCCAACACCACTGAGGAAGAAGCTGAAGATAGGGACATCCTAAGTTGGTTATACAAAGATGAAGATGAATCTCTCTTGCACATTAAGTTACCTACAGAACAATATGGTAAGGGGTACGCTATCATGCAGAAAATGTGCTATGAAGGAAATGGTCCTATAGGAAAAAGAAGAGAAGGAATCGTGGAACCAATTCAACTTATTTCAATACATCCAAATGATAAAACAGGATTGGGATATGGTAAGGATACAAAAGAGTCAATTTTACAGCAAGCACAACAAACTCAAGAAAGAGAATCAATTTCAGATAAACACCATGAAGATGTCACTCTACAAAAATCTTATGGATCAGTTTTCCAATTGCAGAATGGTTCAGATACTGATTCTAATGAATATGAATGGGATACCATTTATAATGATGAATTTTGGAGAGACAAACAAGTTGATACCATACACAAATATGCACCCGTTCTCATACAAGGAGAAAGCTCGGGAACACAATCACTTGAATTTGATTCATGATATAATGATGACTCAACTGAGGACGATTCAGATTTTCACGAGATTGATAATCGACAAGAGAATACCATCATAGACCTTGTCCACCATGAAAATGACAACCACATCATGACTTTGACAACTCAAGACCTTACCCAACCTAATGATCCCATGCCTTTAGTTTATCCAGAACTTATTGATTGGGACAATGATGCATCTATCCATATCCCTACATTTCATGATGATGAGGACATTATAAATTCCCTTTGTTCCTCTAATGAGGAAAACAATTGTTTCATCCAAGAATTTCATACTCACGATTTTGATAGGGAGGGTGTCAAGTCTCTTAGCTACAAAATAAATGAAATAAAAGATGGATCTATCGGTGAAAACCGAAAAATGGCAGTGGTAGATCACAACAAGAGAAAAATAAAGAGTGAATCCGACAGTGAAAACCTTTCTGAGGCACTGAAGGATGAGAAACTTGACACTCTTCCCAAGCATTATCATGAAAGATCTTCTATTTTGATCGAACCAACAAAATCAATCAACATAAGTATAGCAGAGCACCCAAAAATCTTGCAACTTGCAGCGTCATTAACAGTCGAAGAAGTATTGAAATTCATGGAGTTCTTGAAGGAGAATCAAATCAACTTCGCTTGGTCATATGCTGATATGCCAGGGTTAGATCCTAATCTGATAATGCATCATTTATCTATAAACGTAGGGGCAAAACTTGTGAAGCAAAAACTGAGAAAAGTGCATCCACATGTTGCGTTATTGGTTAAAGAGGAATTAAAGAAGCTTTTAGATGTTGGATTCATTCAGACTATTGACTATGCATAATGGATTTCCAATATTGTACCTATTTCAAAGCCAGATGGAAGGATTAGAATTTGTACAGATTTCAGAGATTTGAACACAGCTTGTCCCAAAGATGACTTCCCTTTGCCAAACATAGATATGATTGTTGATTTAACTACTCGCCATGCAATGTATTCATTAATGGATGGATTTCCAGGATACAACCAGATAAATATTGCACCAGAGGATCAAGATAAAACAGTGTTCACATGCCCTTGGGGTACCTATTGCTGGAACGTAATGCCATTTGGGTTAAAGAACGCAGGAGCCACTTATCAAAGAGCAATGACAACCATTTTTCATGACATGATGCACACCTTCATGGAAGACTATGTGGATGACTTATTGGCCAAATCTCACACACGAGAAGGACATCTTGAAATCTTGTCAAAAATCTTTATCAGAATGGAGAAGTTCAATGTTCGACTCAATCCAAAGAAATGTGTCTTTGGCGTTACATCTGCAAAACTCCTAGGATACATTGTTTTAGAAAAGGGCATAGAGGTTGATCTAGAAAAAGTACAAGCTATAATCGATATGCCGCCACCATGAAATATCAGTCAGCTTCGATCATTGCAAGGACGACTACAGTCCATCAGGCAGTTTATAGCTCAACTGGTAGACAAAAGCTTACCATTTACACATTTATTGCATAAAAGTGTCCCATTCAAATGGGAAGAAAAATGTGAAGCAGCATTCAATCAGATCAAGCAATATCTTATGAACCCACCAGTTTTAATTCCACCCATTCTAGAAAAGCCACTCATACTATATATTTCAGCAACAGAAGTATCCTTGGGAGCATTACTAGCACAAGAGGATTCTACAGGCAAAGAAAGGGCCATATACTATATTGGTAGAACTTTAACAAGTCATGAATTAAACTATACTTTCATTAAAGAAGCATGCCTCGCAGTGGTGTTTGCTTCTCAAAAGTTGCGACACTATATGTTGGCTCATACAGTTAAGCTGATAACCAAAATTAATCCACTAAAATACCTTTTAAGCAGAGCTACTTTAACAGGAAGATTTGCAAAATGGGTAATGATCTTAAGTGAGTTTGACATTCACTATGTAGATTGAAAAGCTATTAAAGGATAGGTCATCGCAGATCAGTTGGCCGAAGCAACTTTACAAGAAGAAAATCCAATGCACATTGAGTTTCCTAATGCAGACGTCTTCACAGCAACAATTAAGAACTCATGGACATTGTACTTTGATGGATCCTACACGCAACAAGGCTTGGGGGCAGGGATTCTTTTTGTCACACTTGAAGGATATACCATTCCAAAATCATATCAGTTGATGTTTCCTTGCACAAATAACATAGCTGAATATGAGGCATTGCTCATCGGGATAACGATAGCCTTGGAATGGCGGATTACAGAGCTACAAGTCTATGGTGATTCACAACTTGTCATTAATCAAATCAATGATGATTATCAAACTAAAGATGATAAGTTGCTACCTTACAAGAACATGGTGGATGATTTTAAAAAGTATTTTGTGTCAATCAAGTTTTCACAAATCCCAAGGATTGATAATAAAGCTGCAGATGCAATGGCTACAATTGCTTCCTTATTACAACTATCAAAAAATAAAAAACGGTACGAATTCTTGGTGGAACAATTGTTTTCTCCCGCCTATGATAATCCTGACACCCAAGTCATATTCCATTTAACCAGTTCTGATTCACCTTTATATGGCAAGACTTATACCTATCTGAAAAATAATATCTTACCTCCGGATTTATCCCGAAATCAAAAAAGGAATTTCATACGCCAATCATCCCATTATACCTTGATCGCCGACATCCTTTACCGACGTGGTCTTGATGGTACGCTCCTTCAATGTCTTGAACGTGATGAATCTAAACAAGCCTTACAAGAGGTTCATGGTGGTATTTGTGGAACTCATTCAAGTGGTTTGACCTTAGCCAAGAAACTTGTTAGAATGGTATATTATTGGCCTACCATGGAGAAAGATTCTTTTACTTGTGTCAAGAAGTGTTCTAAATGCCAGATCCATGGGAATCTTATTCATGCACCTGCACAGGAACTGCAACCTTTCACTCCGACATGGCCTTTTTCTCAGTGGGGACTAGATCTTGTTGGAAAAATTCATCCTTCATCATCAAATGGGCATAAATTTATCATCACAGCTACGGAGTATTTTACAAAATGGATTGAAGCTGTTCCTTTGATGACCATGACTGGTAAACAAATCTCTTCATTCATCCTGAAGTACATCATTTGCTGATATGGAATTCCTAATTCTATAATCACTGATAATGGGAGGCCTTTCAAGAATCAGGATGTTGATGAACTTTGTGAAAGATTTCACATCCAACATAGGTTCTCTACACCTTATTATCCACAAAGTAATGGTCAAGCAGAAGCTTCAAACAAAACAATCTTGAAGATCTTGAAGAAGACAGTAAATGATGTCGGTCGTGATTAGCATGTTCAATTAAATCCAGCTTTGTGGGCATACAGAACCAGTATTCGCACACCGACATGAGCTACCCCATATGCCCTGGTCTATGGAGCAGAAGCGATTTTACCACTAGAAGTTGAAATACCTTCGCTTAGAGTCTTACTCAAAGGATTGATAAATGATGAAGACTATAGAGTTTCTCGTCTGCAAGAGCTAGAATTGTTAGATGAAAGACGTCAAAATGCAGCTGATCATTTGAAGGGTTATCAACAAGTTATATCTCGTAGCTATAATCACAGAGTTAAACTACAGACATTTCAAGTAGGTGACTTAGTCTTGAGAGAAAATCCACGTAATCAGCAAGACAGAGAAAAGAAAGGGAAATTTGAACCAAACTGGCTTGGTCCATTTGTCATCATTGCAGCATACGGTTCCAGTGCATATTAGTTGTCTACGTCAAAAGGGGACCTTATTGAAGATCCAATCAATAGCATTCATTTGAAGAAGTTCTATGTCTGAATCATGCAAAAAATCATGCAAAAAATCATAAAAATCAGAAAAAGTCCTGAAAAAATCATAAAAATTAGAAAAAGTCCTAAAAAAATCCATAAAAAATCAGAAAAAGTCTTAAAAAAGTGCAATATAAACACGTGGTGAAAACCTGACAAACAGGCGCTACTTGTGATCAAAATGGGCTCCTCCATCTATTAGCTTATGTCTTGCATTCACTTTCGGCATCATCCATCCATATCTATCATCTGTACAGATCTTTCATATCCATATCATACAATAGGAATCCTTATGTTTCATTATGGCTTGATGAAATTTGTACAAATCCATAATCTTTAGGTTGTGTTTACACTGGGGGCAGAAACACAGACTGAACAAGGAAGGGGCAACAAGCTTTTCAAACATCACAAATAGACAAAATACGGTTTGCCAAAATGCAATAAACATTACCGTATCAAATCAACCACAACATGCTTATTCAATGCCAAGAACATCAATGTTGATAACCAAGTTGGATGATCTTAATCTGAATAATGTTTGAAATATTTTCAGCAAAAATTTGAATTGTTGTTTGGTTTTCTATCATATTTCTGGAGCAATTCAATGATGTACTAAACTAGAAAAGCAAGGTAGGAATATGATTTTTCTTTGTCTGTTGTTTGCGAGGAAATCATTAGTACTATGCAAATTGGTCGCGAGACATGCTCTACTACGTATCATTGATGACATTTCAGAATTTGCATGGGAAAAGGGTTAACTCTTGTCTGTTTATGCAAGCAATACTCAGATCATCTCGGTTCAATTATACCTAGATGCTTGTATTATCTTGCTATATCAAAATTCATGAAAGCAATACTCAGGTCATCACTGGTGCTAACATACCCTTTGATGCTTGTATTAACTTTCAACATTTCAATGCTCTATGATGACACAAAAAGCACAAATAAGCTCTCAAAATGGCAATATTGTACGAATACCCTGCATGGTTAGTATAGATTGCATTCATTTTCAAATTTTCATTTTGCATTCATGAATTATTCCAAAAGCTGGCAAAGTATCAAATGTTTCATGTCTTTACAATAAAATGACTGAGTACATTTTGACATTCACAAAAACATCATTTCATACATTTTTCATACATCTTTGCATCGAAAAATCATAAAAACAAAGTATACATCATATTCACAACATTTCATATTCATTCATCAATAGATTGCAATCATATCATAACATTGCACTTTCATTCATCATGTCAAAAATCATGCGTACATATACATCATAAGCATAAAAATTGAGAAACCATCATATCATAAAACATCATGCATATATAGAAAATTGAACCACTCATCATAAATCATCATTGCATTTCATATATCTCGAAAATGAATGTCAAAATGTACAAAGATGTCAACTATACATGATATAACATCATCAAAAATGAGATCATCTCAGGGTGTATACAAATATCTCAAATGAGTATCAATAAAACATCATGTACAATGCACTAGGCAGTGCTATCCTCTGATGGTGCTGGTCTAGGACCTGTCCCACCTGCACCTGATGGACCTGCTCCACCTATCCCTGATGGACCTCCTAGAGGTAATGGTTGTGTCACACCCCTGCTAGTGGCCTGAGAACGACTATGAGTAGACCGAGACTGTGTATAACTCTCCCTCCGCTCAGGTGCCACTGCATCATGATATCTGATCCTGTAGAACGTGGCCTCCCGAATAGCTCTAGTCAGCTCTCTCACCATACCATCTCCTGATGCTCTCTCTAGACTATCATCTACAGCTCTAGCCTCATCACCCTGCTGTCTGGTTGTATCTCTCTTAGCAGTGACTATCGTCAACTGTCCCTGAAGCTGTGTAATCAAGGTCTGTGCCTATGCTAACTAACCCTATAAGCTTTGCACTGTACTCTGCAAAGAGGATATCTGACTTGACACCACTGGATCTACTGAAGATGATGGATCTATATGTCTCATCCACGGTCCACCTCTACCACCTCTCCTACCACGTCTACCACCTCTCCCACCACCTCTACCACCTCCACCACCACCTCCCCCACTCTCCTCATCATCACTATCTCCCTCTGACTCATCATCACTACCTCCACTCTCCTCATCATCATCATCTCCCTCTGAATCATCACCCTCTGAAGTTGTCTCTCTTTGTCGTCTCTGATCGCCTCTCTGTGGTCTCTGTACAGCAACTGGAGCAACAGGCTCATCAGGAAAACTATAGTCAAATAGCTTTCAAGCATCCATAGCATAGTCTTTTAGCATTCATAGATTGTAGAATCATTCCATATCATTCACATACTGACCATACTCTAGCGTCATCCCTCCGTCTAGAATATCAGGTCTATAATCCCACATCTGCACTCCCAAACTATTGAACTCCACCACCGCTGCCTCATAAGAAATCCATGGACCCCACACTATAATCTCCTGCTGTTGCCATGCATAAATAGCAGAACCCATAGGCATACCCTGAGGTCGACCGTACTGCCGACATACTCGTCCAACAAGAAATCTCTCAATAATCCATGGAGTGCGGCCAATAAGATATCTGGAAGTAAAGACATAGGGCATCTCCCTCGCATCCTCTGGCCATGCCTCACAATCTACATATGGTCGCCAACATACTGTATCAAGATCATCCAAGAGACGCTGCCAATGATCCAGTTTTCCCAGCCTCGACTGAGCAATAATATTGGTATATCTCCATCTGTACGAACAACCGACAGGCCATCATCCACGAGTCAACGGTCGCATAATGGCAAAGTGCTCCCATGCCCATATCTGTAATAATGAACAACCAACAGCAAAACTCCGGCCTGTACCGTATACAATATGGTGTAACTCATCATACAAATGAGCAAGCATGCATGATCCCCATGCATATCGTGTACCCTGCATCACCATCCTCTCTAGAACACGACCCCACCCGACTGCGAACCCCTTCGACCTATGGTCAGGGCACAAAACACCTCCAATGAAACCTGCAAGTATAGATGGTAGGGGTGCATAGGAATCTGTCATCTCTCTCCATGAGATATAATATCCTGCAATCTCATCATCTCCAAATATCCATCTCAAGGCATCGGTACCTCCCGCCTCTCGAACATCGAAACTCACTATCTCTCCCATAACTGGAATCCTCAAGATGCAATACACATCCTCTGGAGTCACGGTAATCTCTTCGGTCGGTAAATGAAAGGTGTTTGTATCACTATGCCACCTCTCAACAAATGTTGTCAATAAAGCTCTGTTGAGACGCATCTTAGGCATCTCAAGTAATGAAGTCAGTCCACATGCCTCGATAATATCTCTATCTGCCTGTACCAGCTGTGGAATCAATCCCCATGTCTTCGGGAATGTCTCCCATAACTGCAAAATGCCCAATCTCTCCTGTTGACACATCATCATGACAAAGCAAAATCAATATCATATCATCACGACTTATCAATCAAATCTGAATATCAATCAATTGTTTGTTTTTCATTTTCATGGAAAGTAAATATATCACAATCATGTTTGTTTTTAACAACCTTAGAAGCAAACATATCCATCAACTATTTGTTTTTCATCATCATGGAAAGCAAATAATCCAAATCATGTTTCTTTTTAACAACCTTAGAAGCAAACATATCAATCAACTATTTGTTTTTCAACATCATGAAAAGCATATTTATCAACATCCTGTTTGTTTTTAACAAGTTTAGAAACAAACTTATCGTTCTTATTTGTTTTTAACAACTTTAAAAGCAAATTTATCAACTACTATTTCTTTTCCAACAACCTTGGGAACAAATTTATCACTCACAACCACATGCAATCATGGGCACTATGAAAATGGTCATGGGCACTATGAAATTCATCAAGGGCGATACAAAATCAATGGCGCTACAAAAAACATCATGGGGGCTATGAAATTTATCAAGGGCCCTACAAAATCATGGCGACTATGAAAACCTTCATGGGCGCTATGAAATTTATCAAGGGCGCTACAAAATCATGGGCGCTATGAAAACCTTCATGGGCGCTATGAAAACCTTCATAGGCGCTATGAAACCTTCATGGGCGCTATGAAAATAATCAAGGGCGCTAAAACACACTCTTTCACAATCAAAACATGGATAAGCGTGCTCCGAACGGAAAATTTTCAAAAAGCTGAAGTTTAACGGGGTACATACCGCGAGTCCATAATTTTCCAGCCGCTGATGTCGTCAGATGCGCTCGAAACGATGCTGGTGAATCAGAAGTGCCATCTTTCTCACTCTAGAGCTCAAAATTTACAATTTTTACTAGGTTAAAATGGAAAATGACATTTTTAACCTATTTAAAAGCAAAATTGAGGTATTTTTATCACATTTTATCATAACAAGGGCAATTTAGTCATCAATTTTTTTCATCTCACATTTTTCAAGTCATTTTCTTCATATCATAATTTTCAAACGATGAATCAACATCTTCAAAATCATAAAAAATAAAAAATTTCAAAAAATGTAAAAATTTGAAAATTCTCACAAAAATCAAAATCTTATCGATTCATCGTTCGAGGGGGCATACACCTATCAACATTCGATAGTCAAACATGGGGAAAATTTCAAAATTCTTTGAAGCAATCGTAAAACACATCACTTCAAGGGGAAAATGTATACACCTAAAAATGGCATCACAATGTTCGTAATTAATTAAATATTTTTAATATTTAATTAAATCTCTGAATTCAATCTGTGTATAAATAAATTTAAATAATTTATTTATATTGTTCATTCTTTCATTTTCGATTAAATAAATAAGTTTATTTAATCACTTTTCTTATCCATTTCTTAATTAATTAAATAAACATTACGATTTATTTATATTAATTATCATTTAATCTTGACTTGAATATTTTATTCAAATAAAGATTAAGTATTCTTCTACATTCCATTCACAATTAAATATTCCAAAATATTTAATTAATTCTATTCAGAATTTTAATTAAATCTTCTAAATTCCATTTACAATTAAATATTCCAAATATTTAATTTATTCCTCTAAAGTCTATTCACAATTAAATATTCTAGATATTTAATTGAAATCTTCTATAGTGCTCAAATCAAAAATCAAACTCACATGAAATTAAATAAATTTATTTATTTAATATTGCATTATCTTCAACAACCATGAAACAAACTTCCAAAACAAAAAATTAATTTCTCTGTTCCTGTGCAAGCTTGTTCCTGTGGGTTGAAGACAAAGCTCCATTCTTTTCTCCAACCTCCCAACATTCTCCATCTTCCTCTCAACTTCGCCATCTCTCACCATTCAAATCTACCAGACAATCTCACAGCCATTGATCTTTGCCAGCTAGGCTTTTTCCTACAAAAAGCTATAAAAAGGACTGTCGGGTCTTTGAAATCATATAGAAGCTTTCATACAGGAAAACTATAGTCAAATAGATTTCAAGCATCCATAGCATAGTCTTTTAGCATTCATAGATTGTAGAATCATTTCATATCATGGCCAATCATCCTCATAGTTTAGTTTCAATAGCATCCATAATCCACAGCCCCTGTGCATAATCTACAGCCCCTGTGCATATCTGTATCAGCATTTTCACTCCATCAGCATATAGCATAGAGAAGTACTTTCCTTTTTGCACACTCGTTCTACAAGTTGCCATTCTGAGAAGCTTTGCTTACACAATCTGACAGCAACAGCTTCAAACAAATCCCTGGAGATAGAGAAAAATGGAACGGTTCTGAAGAAGCTCTGTTTGTTTTCTTTGAATTCAATTTATCTTGCTTTTCTTTAGTTTAATGTTTCATTTTGTGTGATTTGTTTATCTTATTTTGATACACATCTTTCTATCACACAACTATCATTTATGAAGGAGAGGTCTTTCTGTCTGATTTCACTTATGCCTTCATCATCATTTTCTATTTTTGCAAGTTTGTCATCCCTTTCCTCTTGCTAATTTTCCTCTTTCTGATTTTCAACATCCTCATGATTTGCTGCAAACTTTGTTGACCCATCCTCAACTTCCAATGGCTCCTCTTCTAGATTGGAGGACTGTTCTTTGCTGATAGAGGAAAGGCCTTCCAACTCCCTTCCGACTGAATTTTCATCACAACTTTTTGTTGTCCTTCTGGAATCAACTTCTTCCTCTTAGCATTCAACTTTAGTGTTTGTTGTCCCAACATCTATTCATGTGAATCTTCTTGGTCCAACTTGAAGGTGTTGTCCTCTAGATGTTGACAACTTTTCTGCCTCACGGGATGCCTCGTCCTCCTTGACAGTTGGTTGCTCCAACTTGTCCCAACAACCCTTGACCTGGGTGATGATGTTTGCACATGATGAGCAATTAAATTTTGAATGTGGTGCATTGTGAAATCTGCACTAGTTTGACATTAGTACTTCCTCCAATCTTGGTTCGTCTTTTCTGCCCAAACATTCTTGGATCAGCCCCTTGAATGCCTTAGCTGCCATGGTTTGCAATTCTTCCTCTGGGTCTACAAGGACTAAAGGCTGATAGATTTCCCAAAAGGGAATTTCTCCCTGCAAGACTCTTTCAATTCTGCTCAAGAATGCGAGACATCCCAACTCGTTGTTCCTATGAGTGTAATGAATCCTACACTTGTCTATTGATGTGAATTGTTGCAGTGGCTTCTTCAGTCTCTTGTTCAAATCTGCATGTATCTGAGTGATGTCAATTTGTACATGTTGCTCCATTTCGACTCAACTTTTGTTTCAGCATGTGATGAGATCTCCCTATCTCAGATTTCTTCTTGAAGGTTCTCTTTTCAACTTCCAACTTTAGCTTTGTAGCCTCAACATGTCATGCCCTCCTTCTAGCGCTAGTTCTATTGATGTGTTTTTTATGCACTTCTCAACACAGGTAATGCATAGGTGTATCACCTCTCTTGAAAGACAATCTTCCACAATCAAATTGCAGAACACTATCCCAAGGTCTCTGATGTCAGGTCTTGATAGTGCTTGGAATATCTCAGCTATTTCATGTGATTTGTTGAAATCACAAGGCAAACATACAGATGAGTTACAAAGCGGGGAATTTGGATCTGCAAATGGAGTTCTTAAGATGGGAGAGTTGTTGTACGTTTTCTGCAGGTTCAAATAGTAGTCGTGAACTCCATTTTATCATCGGATTTGGATTTAAAATGTGCAATGAACCTTGTCTAAGGTTACTATTTAAAAAAAAGGAAAAAGGGTAGGGAAGAGAGGAAGTTCTTGGATCTGAAACTACGAATGAACAGTGATCATGGAGGTTGCTACAGTAGACAAACTCCCTAAACTGGGTTTTGCTTGGCCAAGAGTATCCTACAATTACACAAAACCAATGCAATCTTCTAAGGATTGTAGGTTTTCAGATTACACACACACATCATGCACATGCAATCGAATTAAGTTGAAACAATAAAGGAAGTAAGCTCAAACTAGCTTTGCAAAGTGATTTGTCATCAATGAACCACAAAAAGCATGAGTTGGAAATTCATCAAATACTGAAACAACAGCCACCATCACCACTTCCATTCAAGAAACTAAAAACTAAACTAAAAAGGGAAGTAGAACCATGCATGCATAATGAAGAAACACAAGACAAACATCCATAAATCATGCAATGTAGCTCTCTATTACTGCAGAATGCCTTTACAACAGCTCTCCAACCCTTTTCAAATGAGGGGAAGAGCCCTATTTATAGATTTCCAAAGCCTAAATGAATGGCTAGGATTGAATTTACGTTGTGTTGCTCAGATTTGATTACATTAGGGCTTCACCTACCCCACAATATTCAACAATTTAAAATACAGCTTTTGTCTTTTCCTTATTTTGTCTTTTAGTGCCCAAGTGTTGTAGCAGTTTTGTCCTTTTGCTAATTTCCCTTTTACTATAGCTAAAACTGCTTGAAGGTCACCCTTTGCTTGATGCTTTCGCAACATTGTCCATTGGATCAGATGAACCTCACCTACAACTTTGCATCATTTTTAAATGGATCAGATGATCTGATGAGACAACTCTTGACGGATCGTGATCATTTGTTTGGAGGGAGGAAACGACTGCTCCCTCCCACCACCTTCAAGGATATAGGCCTTCTTCTAATGTCAGCTTTGTTGATGGGTGCTAGGAGGAGAGGCCAATGAAAAGTGATAGGAACAATGTGCCTTTTCCTTTTTCAACTTTCTCAAGGGGCCTCCCCGATAGACCCATGGTAGGTCTCTTGAATCCTGCATACATGAAGTGCCATAAGTGCTTTCATACACAAATCAAGGCAAATGCTAGTCAAATCCTACAAAATCCTTGTTAGATCCATTCATGCATCATCAAAAGATCATAATATTAATATTTGGAGCCCATTTGGACCATAAACATTAATGCAGGTTCAGGGATGTGGGCGCCAAGGCAGATGACAGACCGAAGGTGAAAGGAAGGCAGACAATGAACAATAGACAACATTCCCCAAGGCCGGGCTCGAAAGCACCGATGAAAATTAGACGACGGACGAAAGGTAGAAGGAAGGTGGATAGCAAACAACGGACAACATTCCCTAAGGTCGGGCCTAGAAGCACCAACTAAAGTCGGATGACGGACGAAAGGTGGAAGGAAGGCAGATAGTGAATAACAGACAACATTCCCCAAGGTTAGGCTCGGAAGCACCGACGGAAGTCAGATGACAGACGGAAGGCGGAAGGAAGCTAGACAGCCAACGACGAACATCATTCCCCAAGGCCGGGCCTTGAAGTGCTGACAGAAGTCGGATGATGGATGAAAGGCAGAAGGAAGGTAGAAAAAAAGTGGCGAACAACATTCCCCAAGGCCGGGCTCGGAAGTGCTGATGGAAGTCGAATGAAGGATGTAAGGAATAAGAAAGGAAGACAACAAACGACAGACAACATTCCCCAAGGCCAGGCCTGGAAGCACCGACAAAAATCAGACGACAGATGGAAGGAAAAAGGAAGGCAGACAATAGACGAGGGACAACATTCCCCAAGGCTAGGCCTGGAAGCGCCGATGGAAGTTGGGTAACAGATGAAAGGCAGAAGGAAGGCAGACAACGAACGGTGGTCAGAATTTCCCAAGGCCAGGCGTAGAATTGTCGATGGATAGCCATTTTGAAAGTTCTGAGAGAAATCAATGGCAAGAGAAGCTCTGAGACTCGATGGATGGAAGGCCACCACTGCACGACCGTTAGAATCAACAAATGAGCAATGAAAACCTAGAAGGGGAGATTTGGCGAGCTAGGCCCAGCAGGCTCCATGGATGGCAGTTTTGAGACATTAAGGCAAACAACAGCTAGGGACCTGCCAAAACCAAAGACCTTGGAATTTGAGGGGGCAAAGAACATGGCCAAATTTTAGATGAATCTTTTGAGGTTCGTTGACATTTTGAACACCAACACAGGGGCACACAAAATAAGGCAAAGCCAAAAGTGACCCAACAAGGAGAAGGAAAGAGAGGGTCCCCATTCCGAATGGGGCATGTGTGCAAACATTCATAACAGGAAGAAGTAAGGAAAGTTGTGTTTTCTGTCTCACCAGATAAGGCACCAGGGCCTGATGGTTTCACTACCTTTTTCTTTCAGAAGTGCTAGGATGTGTTAGGATTTGACTTGTTCTTAGCCTTGGAGGAGTCATGAAGGAATGGTACAATATTGAAGGATTTTAATGTTACATATATAGTAATTTTTCCAAAATCAAAGGAGCCAAAGACTTTTGCAGAATTTAGACCCATTTCCTTATGTAACACAGTGTATAAGATATTCACAAAGGCAATCTATTTACAATTGCAACACCTTATTCCCAAGGTCATTTCTCAAGAGAAAGGGGGTTTTGTTCTAGGAAGAGAGACAACAAAGGGAGCGCTAGTTGCACATGAAGTCCTCCATTCAATCCAAATTAATCACTTTCCTTCTTTCATTGTAAAACTGGA
This sequence comes from Sequoia sempervirens, assembly GCA_007258455.2. Classification (NCBI taxonomy): domain Eukaryota; kingdom Viridiplantae; phylum Streptophyta; class Pinopsida; order Cupressales; family Cupressaceae; genus Sequoia; species Sequoia sempervirens. The sequence goes on along the minus strand of VDFB02000015.1, from coordinate 130,356,256 downwards.
TATGATGAAAGCTTATGATAGGGTTAATTGGAGTTTTTTAAAGAAAATACTTGACAAGTTTGGTTTCTACAACAAATGGTGCAAGTGGATTTTTTCATGCTTATTAGGAGCTAGATTTTTAGTCATAATTAATGGGGCACCTTCAGGATTCTTCACTGCAACTCAAGGTGTAAGGAAAGGTGATCTAATATCTCCTTTTCTTTTTATTATAATGGCAAAGGATTTGAGTAGGATAATCAAAGAAAGACATAGTCTTGGGTGTTGGAATGGGGTACTCATCCCGCATACTGATATCTCAGTTACTCACTCACTATTTGTGGATGACACATTGTTGTATGGAAAGGAAAAACTTGAAGAAGCCAAAGAAATAAAGGGGATTCTAGACAAGTACTCCTTAATCTCAGGGCAAAAAATAAATGCACAAAAGTCTAAAATTTATGTCTTCAACTCCAAAGCAATTGTTAAAAGGAAAATTATTTAGATTTTAGGCTTCCGAGTAGCAAACCTACCATGCACATATTTAGGGATTCCTTTTTTTCATGGGATCAAACAAGATATCATTTTGGTCTCAAGTAATTGACAGAATTAAGGGTGGAGTTTCTACTTTGAAAGCAAGATGGCTATCATTACCTAGCTACATTTTGTTAGCCAAGACTATTCTAGCAGCAATTCCAAATTACTTTATAGCAGTCTTAAAGGCCCCAAAATTAGTGGTGGATCTAATCGAGAATATCATTAGAATTTTTCTATGGAGAGGTAACATGGATGATGGGAAAAAGGTTCCATTAATCTCTCTTGATAGCATGCCCTCTGAAAAATTCAAGGGTGGAGTGGGTTTGCATAATATTTCAAAGCATAATATGGCATTTGGAGGCAAGCCAATTTGGAAAATGTACACTAAACCTTACTCCAAGTGGTGCAAAATCATGTAGGTGAAGTATCTAGATAGTCAAAACCCATTTAGAATATTCACACTATCCAACCCCCACCTAGACTTTTTATGTGGAATTTCATGATGTCATGCCAGAAAGTTGTAACCTCGTATATCTCTTGGCAAGTGAATATGGGAGATCAGGTTTATTTTTGGAATGGCTTGGAATGGCTACCCTCTACTAAATAATTTTCAAGAATTATAGTCTACTATTCCTGTGTTATCTCAAGAGTGGGGTACTAGACTGATTGATTATGTTCATTCAGTTAATATAGTAACTAGAAGAGTACAATGGAAAGACTTTTTTGAAACACAGTTGTTGGTTGCTCAAAAGGAGTTTCATCATCATTCTTTGGCAGGTAGAGTAGTTTTTTTTCAGGTAAATCAGATGCTATCTTTTGAGCATCATCTAAAAATGGTAACTATACAGTCAAGCAAGGGTATAAAGCTATTCTTAACAGAGATGTCCAGCTGCAATCAGAGAGAACATATTCCTTTTGCTGGTATAATATGGTTTTCCCAAAGCAGGAAGCTTTTCTTGGCTAGTTTTGCGCAAGAGGGTTCTAACAAGTGAAAGGCTCAACGAGTTAGGTATTGTGGATCCTTTCAAGTGTGTTTTATGTGGAAAAGTTTTTGAAGATATTGATAATATATTTTTGTAGTGTTCTTTTTCCCAGGAATGTTGGATTTTCATATTGCATAAATTAGGTTTTTATACCTCCTTGCGTAGGACAGTCTAGGATTTGTTTCAAGCTTGGCCTATTTTATTCAAATCTTCCTTCTTCGCTTGCATTTGGTGTTTGATTCTTGCTATAGTACTTTGGTCTATATGGTGGGAATGTAATAAATGCATATTTAGAAGGGTATCCTCTTCAGTTCAACATGTTCAAAGCATAATATAAAAGTTAGTATTAGAAGTAGTGAATGTTTATGTACAAACTCATAAGAATATTAGTTCACTCTTCACGACATGGGATGATAGTATCCTAAAGAATTAGAAGAGTATAATCCTATCATTTATAGGTAGTTTGAAGCAACCTCATAAGGCTAAGGTTGACAGGAGTAAGGTTAAATGGAAACCGCCTCAGCTAGGTTTCTTCAAAATGAATTTTGATGGTGCCTCCAAAGGGAATCCAAGAGTGTTAGGAGTAGGAGTTTGCATACAGGATTCAACTAGGAACTTAAAAGTAACCAAATCTATTTCCCTCCCTTCTGGCACAAATACTATAGCTGAGTCGTTGGCAATTCTTCTTGGTTTCGAGCTTGCTAATCAACTAGGTATATACAAAATACATATAGAAGGAGACTCATTAGTAATAATAAATGCATGCAAAGAACATTCTTGTTATAATTGGCATCTTCAATACATAATGCAGAGTGTCTAGAGTTTAATAGAAAAATTTGAATCTTTTTAAATTTCACATATATATTGTGAGGGAAATTGTTTAGCAGATTGGTTGGCAAACATGGGATGTCAGAGGGAAGAAATATTTATTTCAGAAAATGTTGGTGAAGTTGAAGCATTTTCATATTTATCAGGGATCGTGGTAAAGGAAATGGTGAATGTGTCAAATTAAGCATGGTTTAAGTACTAATCAAGGTTAGTCATCATCAATTGGCATGCTTAATGCTAAGAGGTGGCAAGCTATTGTTGACGAGAGTTGATCACCTCAACAGGAGATTCTTGAATGTCTCCTCAGTACTATGATGAAAGTGTGTCAAAAATACATTGCGTGGTCGCCATGACATTGGAGCATGTCTCCTCGACACTCTGATAGAAGGCTTGAGGAACATTGTCAGTGGGACTTCAGGGTTTCACTGAGGCTTTGGTGCAGGTCTCCTCGATGGTCCGATAGCTGTGGCAATGTCGTGAGATCACAGAGGCAGGGATTGTGGTAAAAGAAATGGTGAAAGTTTCAAATTAAGCATGGTTTAAGTACTAATCAAGGTTAGTCATCATCAATTGGCATGCTTAATGCTAAGAGGTGGCAAGCTATTGTCGACAAGAGTTGATCACCTCAGTGGGAGATTCCTGAATGTCTCTTCGATACTCTGATGAAAGTGTGTCAGAAATACATTGTGTGGTTGTCGTGACATTGGAGCATGTCTCCTTGACACTTCGATAGAAGGACAGAGGAATGTTGTCGGTGGGACTTTGGGGTTTCATCGAGACTTTGGTATAGGTATCCTTAATATTCTGATAGTTGTGGAAATGTCGTGAGATCACAAAGGATTGGAACTAGCAAAGGTCACAAAAATTGGGCATTGGGTTCAAAGTTTTGGAGATTAGACCTCAGGATTACAAGTCATTGTTTACCAAAAAAAAGGAGTTAGTCAAATTTCACTAAGTTTGATATGCTTTTGGAATTTGGTTTGATTTCTTACTTGTTGCAAAGAATATCAGAGTTTGGGCTTTGTGGCTACAACTTGTGTTGATTAAGCGGTGTAAAGGGTATGAGGGATCCCTGATCCCCGACCCTCGAAAAAGGGAAGTAGTAAGAAGGTTTCGTGATTCAGTGATGAGGCTTGCACTCTACATGAAGATGGTAGCTGGTAAGGAGAATGTGTGAACCCCAACCACCAGCAAGATTGAATCAGACTTTTGTAATTACTTAGGTCCTCTTGGGAACTTTTATAATTACTTACTATTATTATTAGTATATTATATAGGCTATTAGCCTTTTTCCTTAAAAAAAATTATAAAATCAAAAAGCAAAAAAAGATCTAATGGCTTCGGATGTTGCAATCGTCTTGCACGTCTCTCCATAAATGTAGTTCGTCGATCATATAAATTAGCCAATTGAATTCATATAGAAAACCCTTTTGTGGAAATATACACCATGCATTTGACAAACATTTAACATAAGACATAAAACAAGGTCATGTTGCTATGAAGGTCCTGCCAAATGCTCACAAGCAGTTTTATTCTTTGAAGTGAAGCAAAATTGAGATTAGTTATGGTTTTTTTTGTTTTTTCAACAATGATGAAATGTTTTTTTTCAAATATGAAAACCATTTGATCACCTATGTATAGCAACTTTTTTGTCTTTTTTTGTATAAGCAAGTATTTTCCTTTGTATGGGCGAAACTTTTATTTTTTATTAGAGGTAAAATATGGGTTTTGATGGGGCCCAAAACCCAATATAGAGAAAGACAGGTTGAAATTAAAATACATCATAAACCATCAGCAGCCCCACAACAGCCTCAAAAGATAAGCAAGACTACATACAATGCATCTTACACCCAAACAAGGGCCTGAGACCCTTAAACAACCTAGTTTTAAACCGAGACCAGAAACCCTTTAGATACACACAAAACCCACTACATCCACTAGGCATCAGTAAACCAACTGCTCATGGAAGACACCACTAATCCAAAAAAGATAATCAACATCATGGTGTAAGACACCATCAAACCTCTAATCAAAAACTTGAGAAAATCCAAACACCTCACCTCAATATGGGAGATGAAAATCACAACAAACCACTGGGCACAAAGCCACTTCTCAAACCAAGAACCTAGCTTCAAAAAATACCACCCAGTCAGCAGCAAAGAAAGATAAGCCAAAGAGCCCAGAACATCCAAGGATAGCTCTAGCAACACTGACTTCATATAGACCTTTTGGCACCAGGAAACCAACTCCTCAACCACCTCAAAAGGAGAGGCTCCCCTCTATTGGAGAGGATGCTACAAGAAGCAAGACCACCACAACCAGGAATCACCAACACCCTTCACCTCCACCTCCATAGGAGAACTACCCACCTCAATAAGAACAGTTGAGGGAGGTCCACCTCCATAGGACCAGGGGAGACAACTAACACAATAGTCAAGCAAACAATCGTAGCATCCTTTGGTATCCACTACACCAAAAAAAATTGTGGACGAAGATAAAAGTCTCAAATAAACACCATATGTTCACCTTAACAATAGTCACAAAAGAACTCATCTGGGATTTCAAAAACCCGGCAACAAGCCAATCATTCACCAATTTTAGAGCCTTCACAACAAGCCAAAACAACTGAGCAAACAAAAAACAAACTAGCCCAAGAGAAGACCACAAACCCTAGCACTAGCCACCCATTAGCAAAAAGAACCCTAGGCCAAAAGACCACCATAGGCAGGGTCCCAGCCTCAAAAAGAATGAGAACATCCAGTCCCCAAGAGGAATAGGGGAGCTCAAATAGGAAGGAAAACAAGAGAAGAGCCAACAAGAAAGAACACCAAGCAACCCTAACACGCCAGTTAGAGCTAGAGATAAGCTAAGACTCCCAACATCCAACCAGAAGGAAACACCACCACTCCTCAAAAAGGGGACAAGAAGAACCCACAACCCTCCAAGAACAACAACCCCCAAAGCAGAACCACAAAACAAGCTATAAGAAGAATCAAGGGGCGACTAAAAAGAAGCTAGGAGCATAAAAAGACCCACATGAAAAGACACCAAGCCTTCCTATTACATCGAATAGGAACAAAAAGAGGCCCCTTCTGCAGCCGAACATCCTCAAAGAACCCCACACTCACCAGAAGCTTGTAAGGTAGCCAAAAAACCCAGTCCTTAGCCACCACATAAGGAGCCAAACCAAAATCCATGGGAAGCTTAAGCACCAAACCCCAACACGATCCAAAAGCCCCACACCAAACCCCCAAAAAACGAGAGTCAGGAGGAGAAAGAAACTAGGAGGCCAGAACCCTCCACCATAGGACATCAAAGCCTTCAGCTCCAAAGCAAACAGGGCAACCCTTACAAGCACAAAGAGAAGTCCAACACCCACGAGCATCTTCTAGCCACCACAACTCAGGGAATAACCAACAAACACTATGGGACTCAACATCCAGAATCCAAAGAGACAGGTCGAGCAACACCCAAACCTTAGAAAAGCAACAAATATCAAAGAGGCCCCCATCAACAACAAAGAGCTTCCATCTGCCACAGAAGGGCGCCTAATTAACAGGCATGTAGAGAGAAGAGACCAAGGCAGAGAATATCGTCCCCCATCCCAAAGACCTTCGCCGAGAAGCAAAACAGATCGCCTCACCACAACATCTATTGAGGCCAACGAAGAAAAAAAGATTTGAATGCATAGAGCATTTAGCCAGAACCCAAACCAATTCCCCATCACCATTGCCTTCTCCCTCATCGTCCTCCTCTGTGCATTTCAAACTAGTGCTCCTGCCACTCCTGCCTGCGCTCCCACTCGATGCCATAGGTTTCGTAAGTATTTTTATGGGCGGACCTTTTGTTTCTTGAATGACAATGTCTATTATTTTTAGGCTAGGATTTGATTAGGCTAAAAATTTGAGTTCAATTATGGCTATATTTAGTTATGATTAAGGTCAAGGTTCAATTAACATTATGATTTAATTAAGGCTCAAAGTTAAGGTTAGAGTTCAATTAGGGTTAAGGTTTAATAAATGGTCAATTAGAATTAGGGTTAGGGTTAGGAGTTCATTAACGATAATGGGATTAAAAACAAACTTATTTCTTATTTCTTTTTATATAATGAGATTAAGGTATTTTTTAAGTATGTGAAAACTAAAATATAATTATTTTATATTTTAAAATTTAAATTATAATATAATTAAATATAAATATAAATATATATTAATATATTAATAATAAAAATGAAACTATTGAAAATAATATATAAGTATATAATATTTATTATATTTTTATATAAAATTATATTTTTTTATTAAATATAAATAAATTTAAAGTAAAATAAATATGTTTTTTATTTTATTTGATCAATAATAAAAATAAATAATATTATATAAATAAATTAATTTTTCTTTAATAAAAAGGTAATTATTTATTTTTAAATATGGAGACATTAAAATTTTTAAATATATTTTTAATTTTATAAATAAAATTATTAAAAAATAAAAATAACTTTGTAACATTTATTAAATCATAGTAATTTTTTGAAAGTAAAATTGAAAATTATATGTAAGGACAAAATAATTCTTCAATATTTAGTTAACAAAATAATTTTAAAATGAAATGAAATAAACTTTTAAATAAATAAAATACATTGAAATGTGGTTTTTAATGTATTATTTAGATGAATGTATTTAAAATATCTATAGCAGTTATAAGATAAGTTTGTAAGATATATAAGATTAAAATATCAAAACTAAAATATGATTATGTGTCCAAATGCTAAACAAAATAATTCTAAAATAAAATCAACAATTCTTAAGTAAATAAAATATTTTAAGATAATTAAATTAATTAATTTCCATTGATTAAGTTAGTCAATTAGAATGGATAATCACGTTGACGTGAGGGGAGGATGACGTGTGATGAGGGAAGGATGACGTGGGAAACGTACAAAATGGGCCACTTAAAAAGTCAAAAAAGCGATTCCGGTCAAGCTGCTATGAAATTTCCATGTCTTAAACTAAAATCTTATCTCTTAACTTTCAATGCAATCAAAAGCATATGGCCGGTTAAATATCAATTTTATTTCATTTTCACTCTTTTACAAGGAATATAATATAACGGGAAGTTGACAAAGTTTGCACACCCAAACTACTTTGAAGTAATTATGTGGCATTTAGTTACTATTATATGATCCTTTTATAAATATTAACAATATCAAAATATTTTTAATAAAATATTTGTATAATTCATTTATGGAAATTATAGAGGTAATTTTAAAATATTTTATAAGAATCATGTTTCTCACATTTAATCAATTCAAATGTAATTTTTTGGTAATGGTGATTTTTTTTTATGTATTTCTCTTATTTTTTATTAGTTTTATGTTTTTAGAAAATGTCTTGATAAAGAGAGAGAGATAAATAGTATGATGTCAAACACCTCTTTTTAGTCTTAATTCACTTTTGTACATATTTATTCATTTACTTTCAATGCTACTCTATCTAAACACCTACCATAATATAGTCATTAGCCACCTAGATTAGATAGTTAACCTACACTAGGATATTGCCGAGGTTGCAAGGGTGACCTTGTGACCATTAATTTATTCCTTTTTTTTGCTAACTAGACCCATCCACTTTCTTGCCTTGAGTTTCCTAAACATATGCTTGATGCAATTTGATGTTATGTAGTAAATTAGAGGACATTCAATTTTTTCATTCTAATTGTCAAGCATTCAATTGAAACCCTCTTATTATAAAGGAAAAGAATCATCAATAGTGATACATTAGGGTTTAGTACTTTGAAAGAAATAAAGAATCCACACACATCATTCTAGGGGCCTTGTCCAGGATCTTTGAATCTTTCTATGTGCATTTTGAGGGTTGATTTAGGAGAACTTGTCTACTTGTGATGATATGGTAGCCTTTCCAATCTATTTTAAAATATCACTAGCCCTAAATCAACATAAAGAGAATAACATATAAAGATCTATTAGGTAATAAATAGCGCATAATTGGTTTAGGATAATCTTTGCATGTGCATTTCTAGAGGAGACTTTGTTTTCCTTAATATTTTGGTAAACCTATTGGGTCATACACAACTCAACCTTGATTTTAGGGTTTCATATTTACATCCAGGTTTTGAGATTTACGCTGTTATGAGTTTACATCTTATTTTTAAATCTCAATTTCTTGTACTTCATTAATATATATTTCTTTTAGGGTTTAATACATATTACTACTTCCTATCTTTTACCAACCCTTCCCACCCTTATATTGGATTTTAGGGTTTGTATTTTTCAAATATGATTAACCTCTAACTTTTGTAAACTAAGATTACTTTTCCCTTGCCATACTATTGTTTATCCCAAGAGTTATTGTGATTTTAATGTTCAATTGAGGAAGGGTGCTTACAGACATCCTCACATGGTTGCCCAATCCAATAATAATTATACCTTCAATGGTGGTTATATTGAGAACAACTTAGGTAACCAAGAGGATTATTGTCATGATGCACATGTTTCCCAACAAGACAATTAGATTATGGGACAAACTTTGATGGTTGGATTATAAGAAGCTCAATCTACTCATGAATTGACACATATTTTTATAACACATTAGGAGCATTCCCTCATGGCATAAAAAATTAAAATATCTTGGATCCTTAACGAGTCTTTTTAATGTTGCATCCTCTTTCAAATCCACCCCTACACTTCCATAGTTATTACTAGCATCAACCTTAGTGTTACACCTACTACTTTCATTATCCTTACACCATTTTCCATTATATTTACTCCTCAATATAGATTACCAAAAGGTTACACACCACCTTTTATTTCTCCAAACTAGTACATTACCACTTCTAGCATCCCTCTTATTTCTACTTCCATCTCATTTATAGCCACTAGTATTACATCATCTACCCTTGTAGCTCAAACTATTTCCCTCTCAAGCTATAACAAATATGCATTTATTTAACCCATTAACATCCATACACCTTCTTCCTAACCTATTCATACTTTTTAAAGCATTTCCCATACCACCCTTGTTCACATTATCACCTTGGACACACTTGTCCAAGAAATGATAAATCTATAGAAAGAACTCAAGGATAAAAATAAATACACTATTGCATGCAATCCTCCACATTGCACATATTTAGTTTGTCAAGTTGTTGCATGTACATTGAATATTGAATTTATGGCTTCTTAATTTGATACATGTTAATGAAAAAGGGCCCTAATGGTCATTTTCAATTATTGATAGCATGTACTAATTTTGTATATTATTTTATTTTAGCTAATTTGTTTGCAAGAACACTTGAAGAACATGTTATTCAATAGGTTAAATAGAGTTCTTTGATGATCTTTCTATTGATTTCTTACAACATTAATATATAAACACAAGATTGTAAATTATTGTTAATGATCTTACTAGATGCATACAAAAGAGTAATGTGTTTATCAATGACCATGTTATTTGATTTTAATCTTTACATGAAAATTAAAGCACCAATTTGATGATCATGAGTTACAAATCACGTTTCTTGAGGGATTACTTCTTTTTATAAAGAAAAATATACATCTAAGTATATTCCCATCTTTAAGAGACATGCACACACATTTTAAGAATCTCGAGGTTAAATTGTTGACATCAAATACTTTTAAAATGTGGCTCATCACCATTACAACATTCCTACCTTCCAAGTTTCAAAAAGCTAATACTTTTTCAAAGGGTAGTGATATGAAGGAAAATATGACTCTAGTTGCTATTGCTTATTTTCCCCCCTTCAAATCAAATACTTTTAGGAAGTTCACTAAAATTCTAGAATCCACGGATGGTGTACTTCATTTTTTTTTAGTGTTAACTTAGTTACAATCCCTCCCATCTTTCTTTAAGATCTCAATAGACCACTTCCTAAAATATATAATGATTGAATGTCTTACAACTATCATAGAGTAAAGAGGATTATATTCAAACATGATTTATCCTTATTAATAAGGTATACGAATCTTATTGATAACAACACAATTAAGGTTGAAAGGATAAATGATAATTTAAATCTATTAGTTACACCTTAGGTAATGGTAAATTACAATTTTAAAAAAATCATTTCCATATCATTCGCATAATGCTAAGGCAAATGATATGGAAGCTAATTACTATAATATGTAACATGATGATATATCACATGATCTATTTTTTTGGAAAGTATTGAGTCTAATTTACTACATCTTCCTAAATCCTCATATTTTTCCATTGATTATATTTTTTTGATGAAGATACCTATAAAAAAATTACTATAGTCCAATAAACATAATAGGTAATATCAAGAATTTATCACCTATTGGTTTTCTTATCAATATCTTGTATGTTAATATCACATTTATACTAAATAATCATAGTTTAACACCCATGTTAGGGATCAATAATACACACATTGGGAGGTTTCATTGAAAATGAACAATTAAATATTAATTTATAGATTGAGATGCATTATTCTACAATTAAGAGTTCAACCTAAAAGAGTTACTTATTTTATGTCATGGGATATCATCTTCTGATAGTTTTGGTGTATTTGTTGGGAGACCATGTATAGAGAAATATATAATAATTGCTCCTTCTATTTTGTATTTTAGTGTTAAATTTATACAAGAAAAAAGTGGTTAAAATTGAAAAGGGATCATTACAAACTAATATATATAATGCTAGTCACTTTACATTAGATAAAAATTTGTGAAAGCACCACAAGATGCACCTTATGAGAGAAATGATAATATAAATGAACTAAATAAAAGACATATAGATTAATGATTTAAAAAGGATTCAAAATAAGATAGGTAAGGGTTATCCAAAACCAAAAATAGCCTCAAGCTATTTAACGCATAGTTAATTGGCATATGATAGAATGTTAATCAACACATTGGGATGCAATATTATAGAAATGAGAAGTGGACATAAGAATTTATCTATTTTATGTCTTGTGTGATACCATCTTCTAATAGATTTGGTGTATTACTTAAGAGACCATGAATTGATCAATGTAAAGTTTTCCCTTCTATTTTTCATTGATGTGTTAAATTTATTCATGAAGGAAAAAGTTGTTAAAATTGAAAAGGGCTCATTACAAGCTATTATCTCATCTAGGTAGTTAGCGTACTTTAGGTAAAAATTTGTGGAAAAACCAAAATGACAAGATACACCTTATGAGAGAAATGATGATATGTACATGATTTATACCAAATATATCTTGATGAGTTACACAAGATTCAAAGTAGATTAGGTAACTTGATTATAGAAAACCCAAGGAGCCTCAAATTTCCCAACCAATAGTTGATAGACATAATGGTCTTGATATATACATGCACATAATACTATATGAAATCCAAAGCAAGAAGTTGTGCCATCACAAGTTCAAAAGAAAAAATGAGTAAGAAAATAAATACCAAATGTGTCACCTATTGAGCATGCATTTTCACCTAGCATGAAGAAATATCAAGAAGAAAGACATGTAATTGAAAAATAAGTAAAGAAGAACAACAAGAAGGTAAACTGGATGATAAAATTTAGAAGAATAATGATCTAATGGATGGATGAAAGCTAGTGGTTCCACAAGTGGTACCTAAGAATAATTTTGTTTGATGATTTATGAGAATTGATATTGTGTATATTCATATATACTTATAGGATAGATCTAATTTGTGCTCTCCTTTTTTATTTTATGCCAACTGGTCTTTTGATTATATATTATTTGGTAGGACTTCCCCACTTATTTCACCTTCTATATATTTCTTTTACATGATCATCCTCCCCACCTAAGAGACCATTTTTGGTTTCCTCTTTCTTTGTCATTTTCCTATTCCTTAATTTTGTTTTTACCTTTCTTTTCATTCTCCCACTAGGGAAACTCACTTACCTGTTTCTAGAAAAATTTCTCCCTTGTTTATGTTTACATTGCATTTATTCTTTTATCTTATATTGTCTCTTTACTTATATGTTATGGTTATGGCCTAAATTGAACTCATAGTATTATATCGCGCTTTCTAGTGCTTATATAATAATTCTACTTTGACACCATGCATTATGCATTTCTATTACATTGATATATCATTCTTATTATAGTGTATAATTTTATCTTTTGCTACAAAACTTATTTTGTAGATCTTACACATTGACCCTATGGTGGTACACCATACCTTTCAATATTTCATAAGTTATGTTCTCTTATTTATATATCTTTTATACTTAAATACATGTGTACATTAGGGGGCTTCATGACTTCCATTCCAATATATTGCACATTTATGTTTACATCTCTACATTGAGGGAGAATCATGCTTCCTCCTCATTTATATCTTGCACTAAGGCTCGTCAAATAGTTTTGGCTTCATACCATCATTCAAATTCTTTATCACCACTAGGAAATTATTGCTTTACCTAAACCTTTGTGTGCTCATTATTTTGAATGTTACATTGAAGGCATATGTTATAGCCCTAGTGTACTTGTAGAGTTTTTTTATTTGGTTGTTGAGGGCCACACCACTATTTTACATTGCCCATGCTTTAGGAAACCTTACTTCCTTTGTGCTATATCTAACCCATATGTGTTTATCATGTGATAGATTCTTATCACACAATATATTTTATTATTTCTAGTGCTTTAAATGATTACATGCTTATCTATAGATTACATATTTACTTTCATGTTTATTTTTCTCTATCCTTCAATTCCTTACATCCTAGGGATAAAATCAATAGAAGGGAGGGTAAAATATTACTACTTCAATGATTAAGTTTTTAGGTACTAAAAGGTGGTATAAGGATTCATTACTATGATTAGATGGAGCATCATCACATGACATCCCTTGTGTTTCATTCTACACCATGTCATCCAATGGCTTCCATGCCAAACACATTATTACCATTTTGAATAGATAAAACTTTTCTAAGTTTGTTTATTTCCTATTGTTGGATTATTTCTTGTAATTGGCAAGTTCCTATTTTGTATCAAATTTTCATAGGTGGTACATAAGCTACTCATTGCATAACTTTTCTCCATTTTTGAGGATCCATGGAAAGCCCATATTGAAGGGCATACTTACACGATCACCCCTTGTAAGGTCAATTAATTTAGATGATTCCCCTTCATATATTTTGTTGTCTAAAAATTTAATTAACATGCACATCTCTATGTGCTACATACTTTGAGATGCATGGTCATTTTAGGTTTCAAATGCACCTCAAAGTTGAGAGAAATGCAATGGTAATATTTACATATCTATCATTTCCCATTTATTTTTGTGCCCATTTTGAGGAAATGTCTTGATACATATATGTAGTGGTAAATGAGATGATCTTGTATGAAGTCAGGCTCATTTCCCTAGTCTTAATCCACCTTTATCCACACTTATTCCTATGCATTTAGCCCAATCCCTGTCCATACATGTGCATGGTTCTATGCAATCATCTTATCCGCATATTTGTCATATTCGCCTATGTAGTTACCACATTATAGACATTAGTCTTTTTAATCCAACTATTTAAATTCTAGCCAACCAGCTCAATACCTATCACCTCAAGCAAACTAAACACATGTTTGGCACAATTTGATGCTATGCGAAAGTATTTAATGACATTCAATGCATTTATTCTAATAATCAAGAATTCATCCAAAATCCTCTCATTTTGTAGAATTGAAGGAGCAATTAATAGTGGCACTCTTGGATTTGATGCTTTAAAAGAAGTATCATGCATACATCAATGACCTAGAGCCCTTTTGGAGGGTTGAACAAGGAGAATTTATCTAATTGCGAAGAAACAACAAACCTTCCAATGTATTTATAAATATTACTAGCCCTTAAATCAATAGAAAGAGAAAAGCAAACAAATATCTATCATGTGAGCAAGAAAGTAGACTTCCTTTATGCATAAGGCTATAACTATGATTTTTTCTTAGAATTGCAAACTTTCCCTCTGTCAAGACATATATTCAACACATATTTTCACTACTAGAAAGACACCATTTGAATACATTATCTAACTCAAAAGCCTTCTCCATTGATACTCACCATTTGGTTACACTTATTATTACATTTACATTGTTATATTTATTAGATTTCCAATGCTTAGTTATATTTAATTAATCTAGTTTAATTGTGCTTATTTTATTACATTTAAACAACCATAAATTAAAATTAAGTTAAAATTTAGTGCAGATGGATATTAGCATGGCTGGTTCTCACATTCTCAATAGGTTAAAGATAATGTTGTTGCTTGTTGAGTTCCACTTTCCTTTAAGCTTGTGTAGCTTGATGCTCTCCTTTGAACTTATAGTTTAAAAAAATAGTAAACGCAAGGTATAACTTCTTTGTTTTGTACAGTATCTTAATGGAATGTTTAGAGGCCTAAAAGCAGAAAAAGTGTTCCCCTCCCTCCACATTTTTCTTCCTAGATGAAGATTATCTTTCAATTCCAAATATGGAAATATATTTTATAACATAAAGTCTAGTGAAGAACTGCCATAATAGGCTAACCTCTTTAGATTGAAGACCTTTTATGCCAAATAATATTCAACCAATAATTGTGACACTGCATATGCAAGCACCCAATGGTCTGATATGTGTAGTCTGCCACTCTGATCCAGGAACTGCTTTAGGATCATATACCAGAGTCTTATAATAGGGTTCAGTTTTAGAGGAAAAGAGAAACAATTTCTCATTGAAGTTCCCAAAACAAAATCCCACTGTCAAACGTCCTGTCAAGGGCAGGATAACTCTCTTCCATGAATTGTCTGAGGCATTAAAAACTGCAAGTTCCCTCTCATTCTTCCACTCCATGCAGAACAATTTCTTCTCCAAAACAGCATGGGCAGTAACCATAACACATCCATTTTTCACTTCTGCCCAACTGCAGCTTTTGGGGTCATAAACATCAATTGATCTTGAATGCCCAATTGTGAAGCTTGATCTGCCTCCCATAACATAAAGTTTTCCTTCAAGCCCACAAGCAAAGCAACCCCATCTAGGACATCTCAGACTTTCAATCAGGCTCCATTTGTTTTTAGATGAATCAAACTTCTCAACACTTGAAAGGTTTTCACCGTTGCCTCCACGACCCCCAATTGCATAAACAAAACCATCCAACACTGCACAAGCAAATTCATAGCGTGCCACATTCAACTCTGCAAGCTTGCTCCATCTGTATGTAAACAGAAAATCACATTAGGATTTGCAAGTTTATAGCTCAAAGACATTAATTTTAACACTCTTTTCTAGAACAACTAGGCAGGTCGTGCTTATAGAAAACAATATAGTTGGCATGAGTTTATCACAGTCTATGTAGTATTTAAAAGATTGTTTCTGAAATTAGCCGTGTATGTGTGTATGCTTTTTATCGATGTTTCAGGTCACATTAATCTCTTTCTCTACCTGATAATGACTCACTGAATGTGATCTGAAATGATAAAAAACATACCCAACTGATTCTAGAAATAAGTACCTCAATGTCCAAGAAAACAAATTGAGAACTCCTAGACAAATCCCTCTTATGAACCTACAAAAGCAGACAATCATGTATAGGACAAGAAATGAATCAATAGCAGTTAAGAATGAACCTGTTTAAGAAAGAGTCATATTCATATACATCTGCTGAAGCTTTAGCAGTACTGCCACCATCTTTCATAAGGCCTGCTATGATCAAAAGTTTTGCACCCATCACAACACAGCCAAATGCTGTTCTTGAAGGACCGAGCATAGGTGGAAGAGTTTGCCATTTTCCTCTGAGAGAATTAAGAACCTGCCACTGGATGCACTTAACATCCGAATCTTCTACAAGTACATAAAGCCATTCTTCCTGGGTACCAGTATATTTTCTCACCATATAGAACTCTTTGCTCTGAATTAATTTCCTCCATGACTTACAAACAGACCCCAAAGACTGAAAATGCACACGCGGCATTAACGCAAGGCAATGCTTTGCAACATCATCAGGCAGCCCTGGAATAAGGGCACTTTCACATTCAATGGGATTGATTTTAGGGCTTGATCTCATGGTAGTTTTCTCTCTCTGTGGCTTACTTCTCTTAAATGATTCTTGATCTTCAAAAGTAACTACCAAACACATTAGAATTATAAATTAGCCCTTGCCATTGCAGCTCAGAAATAAATTTTACATTTTGAATGATTATAGTCCAGCAACAGGGGCTTATCCATGTGACATTTCCTATGCAAAGACAGAGTTAAAGCCTAAAAGAAAGATGAACTGAAACAGTTAACAGCCTTCAAACTATCTGATGTAGTTGAAGTATATTCTAGATTTAGAAGGTAAAATAAACCCAATACTGTTGCACAGGTGGCTGCCGTTGCACCAAAAGATCGACCTGTCTGATACAACTCAGATTTATACAAGATTCAAGATCCACAAGAAACAGTTAAACCATGTCATGAACCAAGCGCTGCACTGCACAGACAGCACAAAGGGACCAAGGACGAAACTCTTGCAACAAATACATGATCAACAAGAATTCCTTTGCAACAGTGGGTAGAAGATAGTAAGCTGTCCTTTCCTATTTTACTTCATACAAACATACTTATCCCATATATGCCCTATTGGCAGTGTCGGATGGAGACAGAGGGCAGTATGGATGGCTTAATTGGTTGAAGGGAAGACAGAGAGTTCTAAGAAGTGACATAGGACTTTCAGAAGCTCCATTATAGCTACTGAATAGTGCAAGGTGTCAACAGTCAAAGGGAAGACACTGAAATGAAGAGGGAGAAGTGTATTGTGCCCAACTATAAGGTGGGTTTTACAGATACTGCAATAAAAACCGCGTTAAAGGGTGAGTAGGGAACGTTCAATTAACATTATGATTTAATTAAGGCTCAAAGTTAAGGTTAGAGTTCAATTAGGGTTAAGGTTCAATAAATGGTCAATTAGAATTAGGGATAGGGTTAGGAGTTCATTAACGATAATGGGATTAAAAACAAACTTATTTCTTATTTCTTTTTATATAATGAGATTAAGGTATTTTTTAAGTATGTGAAAACTAAAATATAATTATTTTATATTTCAAAATTTAAATTATAATATAATTAAATATAAATATAAATATATATTAATATATTAATAATAAAAATGAAACTATCGAAAATAATATATAAGTATATAATATTTATTATATTTTTATATAAAATTATAATTTTTTATTAAATATAAATAAATTTAAAGTAAAATAAATATGTTTTTTATTTTATTTGATCAATAATAAAAATAAATAATATTATATAAATTAATTAATTTTTCTTTAATAAAAAGGTAATTATTTATTTTTAAATATGGAGACATTAAAATTTTTAAATATATTTTTAATTTTATAAATAAAATTATTAAAAAATAAAAATAAGTTTGTAACATTTATTAAATCATAGTAATTTTTTGAAAGTAAAATTGAAAATTATATGTAAGGATAAAATAATTCTTCAATATTTAGTTAACAAAATAATTTTAAAATGAAATGAAATAAACTTTTAAATAAATAAAATACATTAAAGTGTGGTTTTTAATGTATTATTTTAGATGAATTTATTTCAAATATCTATAGTAGTTATAAGATAAGTTTATAAGATATATAAGGTTAAAATATCAAAACTAAAATATATTTATGTGTCTAAATGCTAAACAAAATAATTCTAAAATAAAATCAACAATTCTTAAGTAAATAAAATATTTTAGGATAATTAAATTAATTAATTTCCATTGATTAAGTTAGTCAATTAGAATGGATAATCACGTTGACGTGAGGGGAGGATGACGTGTAATGAGGGAAGGATGACGTGGGAAACGTACAAAATGGGCCACTTAAAAAGTCAAAAAGAGATTCCGGTCAAGCTGCTATGAAATTTCCATGTCTTAAACTAAAATCTTATCTCTTAACTTTCAATGCAATCAAAAGCATATGGCCGGTTAAATATCAATTTTATTTCATTTTCACTCTTTTACAAGGAATATAATATAACGGGAAGTTGGCAAAGTTTGCACACCCAAACTACTTTGAAGTAATTATGTGGCATTTAGTTACTATTATATGATCCTTTTATAAATATTAACAATATCAAAATATTTTTAATAAAATATTTGCATAATTCATTTATGGAAATTATAGAGGTAATTTTAAAATATTTTATAAGAATCACGTCTCTCACATTTAATCAATTCAAATGTAATTTTTTGGTAATGGTGATTTTTTTTTATGTATTTCTCTTATTTTTTATTAGTTTTATGTTTTTAGAAAATGTCTTGATAAAGAGAGAGAGAGAAATAGTATGATGTCAAGCACCTCTTTTTAGTCTTAATTCACTTTTGCACATATTTATTCATTTACTTTCAATGCTACTCTATCTAAACACCTACCATATTATAGTCATTAGCCACCTAGATTAGATAGTTAACCTACACTAGGATATTGCGGAGGTTGCAAGGGTGACCTTGTGATCATTAATTTATTCTTTTTTTTTGCTAACTAGACCCATCCACTTTCTTGCCTTGAGTTTCCTAAACTATGCTTGATGCAATTTGATGTTATGTAGTAAATTAGAGGACATTCAATTTTTTCATTCTAATTGTCAAGCATTCAATTGAAACCCTCTTATTATAAAGGAAAAGAATCATCAATAGTGATACATTAGGGTTTGGTACTTTGAAAGAAATAAAGAATCCACACACATCATTCTAGGGGCCTTGTCCAAGATCTTTGAATCTTTCTATGTGCATTTTGAGGGTTGATTTAGGAGAACTTGTCTACTTGTGATGATATGGTAGCTAGCCTTTCCAATCTATTTTAAAATATCACTAGCCCTAAATCAACAGAAAGAGAATAACATATAAAGATCTATTAGGTAATAAATTGCGCATAATTGGTTTAGGATAATCTTTGCATGTGCATTTCTAGAGGAGACTTTGTTTTCCTTAATATTTTGGTAAACCTATTGGGTCATACACAACACAACCTTGATTTTAGGGTTTCATATTTACATCCAGGTTTTGAGATTTACGCTTTTATGAGTTTACATCTTATTTTTAAATCTCAATTTCTTGTACTTCATTAATATATATTTCTTTTAGGGTTTAATACATATTACTACTTCCTATCTTTTACCAACCCTTCCCACCCTTATATTGGATTTTAGAGTTTGTATTTTTCAAATAATTTTCAAATATGATTAACCTCTAACTTTTGTAAACTAAGATTACTTTTCCCTTGCCATACTATTGTTTATCCCAAGAGTTATTGTGATTTTATTGTTCAATTGAGGAAGGGTGCTTACAGACATCCTCACATGGTTGCCCAATCCAATAATAATTATACCTTCAATGGTGGTTATATTGAGATCAACTTAGGTAACCAAGAGGATTATTGTCATGATGCACATGTTTCCCAACAAGATAATTAGATTATGGGACAAACTTTGATGGTTGGATTATAAGAAGCTCAATCTGCTCATGAATTGACACATATTTTTATAGCACATTAGGAGCATTCCCTCATGACATAAAAAATTGAAATATCTTGGATCCTTAACGAGTATTTTTAATGTTGCATCCTCTTTCAAATCCACCCCTACACTTCCATAGTTATTACTAGCATCAACCTTAGTGTTACACCTACTACTTTCATTATCCTTACACCATTTTCCATTATATTTACTCCTCAATATGGATTACCAAAAGGTTACACACCACCTTTTATTTCTCCAAACTAGTACATTACCACTTCTAGCATCCCTCTTATTTCTACTTCCATCTCATTTATAGCCACTGGTATTACATCATCTACCCTTGTAGCTCAAACTATTTCCCTCTCAAGCTATAACAAATATGCATTTATTTAACCCATTAACATCCATACACCTTCTTCCTAACCTATTCATACTTTTTAAAGCATTTCCCATACCACCCTTGTTCACATTATCACCTTGGACACACTTGTCCAAGAAACGATAAATCTATAGAAAGAACTCAAGGATAAAAAGAAATACACTATTGCATGCAATCCTCCACATTGCACATATTTAGTTTGTCAAGTTGTTGCATGTACATTGAATATTGAATTTATGGCTTCTTAATTTGATACATGTTAATAAAAAAGGGCCCTACATTTGGTCATTTTCAATTATTGATAGCATGTACTAATTTTGTATATTATTTTATTTTAGCTAATTTGTTTGCAAGAACACTTGAAGAACATGTTATTCAATGGTGTATTCGCTACATTTAGGTTAAATAGAGTTCTTTGATGATCTTTCTATTGCTTTCTTACAACACTAATATATAAACACGAGATTGCAAATTATTGTTAATGATCTTACTAGATGCATACAAAAGAGTAATGTGTTTATCAATGACCATGTTATTTGATTTTAATCTTTACATGAAAATTAAAGCACCAATTTGATTATCATGAGTTACAAATCACGTTTCTTGAGGGATTACTTCTTTTTATAAAGAAAAATATACATCTAAGTATATTCCCATCTTTAAGAGACATGTACACACATTTTAAGAATCTCGAGGTTAAATTGTTGACATCAAATACTTTTAAAATGTGGCTCATCACCATTACAACATTCCTACCTTTCAAGTTTCAAAAAGCTAATACGTTTTCAAAGGGTAGTGATATGAAGGAAAATATGACTCTAGTTGCTATTGCTTATTTCCCCCCCTTCAAATCAAATACTTTTAGGAAGTTCACTAAAATTCTAGAATCCACGGATGGTGTACTTCATTTTTTTTAGTGTCAACTTAGTTACAATCCCTCCCATCTTTCTTTAAGATCTCAATAGACCACCTCCTAAAATATATAATGATTGAATGCCTTACAACTATCATAGAGTAAAGAGGATTATATTCAAACATGATTTATCCTTATTAATAAGGTATAAGAATCTTATTGATAGCAACACAATTAAGGTTGAAAGGATAAATGATAATTTAAATCTATTAGTTACACCTTAGGTAATGGTAAATTACAATTTAAAAAAAATCATTTCCATATCATTCACATAATGCTAAGGCAAATGATATGGAAGCTAATTACTATAATATGGAACATGATGATATATCACATGATCTATTTTTTTGGAAAGTATTGAGTCTAATTTACTACATCTTCCTAAATCCTCATATTTTTCCATTGATTATATTTTTTGATGAAGATACCTATAAAAAAATTACTATAGTCCAATAAACATAATAGGTAATATCAAGAATTTATCACCTATTGGTTTTCTTATCAATATCTTGTATGTTAATATCACATTTATACTAAATAATCATAGTTTAACACCCATGTTAGGGATCAATAATACACACATTTGGGGGTTTCATTGAAAATGAACAATTAATTATTAATTTATAGATTGAGATGCATTATTCTACAATTAAGAGTTCAACCTAAAAGAGTTACTTATTTTATGTCATGGGATATCATCTTCTGATAGTTTTGGTGTATTTGTTGGGAGACCATGTATAGAGAAATATATAATAATTGCTCCTCCTATTTTGTATTTTTGTGTTAAATTTATACAAGAAAAAAGTGGTTAAAATTGAAAAGGGATCATTACAATCTAATATATATAATGCTAGTCACTTTACATTAGATAAAAATTTGTGAAAGCACCACAAGATGCACCTTATGAGAGAAATGATAATATAAATGAACTAAATAAAAGACATATAGATTGATGATTTAAAAAGGATTCAAAATAAGATAGGTAAGGGTTATCCAAAACCAAAAATAGCCTCAAGCTATTTAACGCATAGTTAATTAGCATATGATAGAATGTTAATCAACACATTGGGATGCAATATTATAGAAATGAGAAGTGGACATAAGAATTTATCTATTTTATGTCTTGTGTGATAGCATCTTCTAATAGATTTGGTGTATTACTTAAGAGACCATGAATTGATCAACGTAAAGTTTTCCCTTCTATTTTTCATTGATGTGTTAAATTTATTCATGAAGGAAAAAGTTGTTAAAATTGAAAAGGGCTCATTACAAGCTATTATCTCATCTAGGTAGTTAGTGTACTTTAGGTAAAAATTTGTGGAAAAACCAAAATGACAAGATACACCTTATGAGAGAAATGATGATATGTACATGATTTATACCAAATATATCTTGATGAGTTACACAAGATTCAAAGTAGATTAGGTAACTTGATTATAGAAAACCCAAGGAGCCTCAAATTTCCCAACCAATAGTTGATAGACATAATGGTCTTGATATATACATGCACATAATACTATATGAAATCCAAAGCAAGAAGTTGTGCCATCACAAGTTCAAAAGAAAAAATGAGTAAGAAAATAAATACCAAATGTGTCACCTATTGAGCATGCGTTTTGACCTAGCATGAAGAAATATCAAGAAGAAAGACATGTAATTGAAAAATAAGTAAAGAAGAACAACAAGAAGGTAAATTGGATGATAAAATTTAGAAGAATAATGATCTAATGGATGGATGAAATCTAGTGGTTCCACAAGTGGTACCTAAGAATAATTTTGTTTGATGATTTATGAGAATTGATATTGTGTATATTCATATATACTTATAGGATAGATCTATTTTGTGCTCTCCTTTTTTATTTTATGCCAACTAGTCTTTTGATTATATATTATTTGGTAGGATTTCCCCACTTATTTCACCTTCTATATATTTCTTTTACATGATCATCCTCCCCACCTAAGAGACCATTTTTGGTTTCCTCCTCTTTCTTTGTCATTTTCCTATTCCTTAATTTTGTTTTTACCTTTCTTTTCATTCTCCCACTAGGGAAACTCACTTACCTGTTTCTAGAAAAATTTCTCCCTTGTTTATGTTTACATTGCATTTATTCTTTTATCTTATATTGTCTCTTTACTTATATGTTATGGTTATGGCCTAAATTGAACTCATAGTATTATATCACGCTTTCTAGTGCTTATATAATAATTCTACTTTGACACCATGCATTAAGCATTTCTATTACATTGATATATCATTCTTATTATAGTGTATAATTTTATCTTTTGCTACATAACTTATTTTGTAGATCTTACACTTTGACCCTATGGTGGTACACCATACCTTTCAATATTTCATAAGTGATGTTCTCTTATTTATATATCTTTTATACTTAAATACATTTGTACATTAGGGAGCTTCATGACTTCCATTCCACTATATTGCACATTTATGTTTACATCTCTACATTGAGGGAGAATCATGCTTCCTCCTCATTTATATCTTGCACTAGGGATCGTCAAATAGTTTTGGCTTCATACCATCATTCAAATTCTTTATCACCACTAAGAAATTATTGCTTTACCTAAACCTTTGTGTGCTCATTATTTTGAATGTTACATTGGAGGCATATGTTATAGCCCTAGTGTACTTGTAGAGTTTTTTTATTTGGTTGTTGAGGGCCACACCACTATTTTACATTGCCCATGCTTTAGGAAACCTTACTTCCTTTGTGCTATATCTAACCCATATGTGTTTATCATGTGATAGATTCTTATCACACAATATATTTTATTATTTCTAGTGCTTTAAATGATTACATGCTTATCTATAGATTACATATTTACTTTCATGTTTATTTTTCTCTATCCTTCAATTCCTTACATCCTAGGGATAAAATCAATAGAAGGGAGGGTAAAATATTACTACTTCAATGATTAAGTTTTTAGGTACTAAAAGGTGGTATAAGGATTCATTGCTATGATTACATGGAGCATCATCACATGACATCCCTTGTGTTTCATTCTACACCATGTCATCCAATGGCTTGCATGCCAAACACATTAGTACCATTTTGAATAGATAAAACTTTTCTAAGTTTGTTCATTTCCTATTGTTGGATTATTTCTTGTAACTGGAAAGTTCCTATTTTGTATCAAATTTTCATAGGTGGTACATAAGCTACTCATTGCATAACTTTTCTCCATTTTTGAGGATCCATGGAAAGCCCATATTGAAGGGCATACTTACACGATCACCCCTTGTAAGGTCAATTAATTTAGATGATTCCCCTTCATATATTTTGTTGTCTAAAAATTTAATTAACATGCACATCTCTATGTGCTACATACTTTGAGATGCATGGTCATTTTAGGTTTCAAATTCACCTCAAAGTTGAGAGAAATGCAATGGTAATATTTACATATCTATCATTTCCCATTTATTTTTGTGCCCATTTTGAGGAAATGTCTTGATACATATATGTAGTGTTAAATGAGATGATCTTGTATGAAGTCGGGCTCATTTCCCTAGTCTTAATCCATCTTTATCCACACTTATTCCTATGCATTTAGCCCAATCCCTGTCCATACATGTGCATGGTTCTATGCAATCATCTTATCCACATATTTGTCATATTCACCTATGTAGTTACCACATTATAGACATTAGTCTCTTTAATCTAACTATTTAAATTCTAGCCAACCAGCTCAATACCTATCACCTCAAGCAAACTAAACACATGTTTGGCACAATTTGATGCTATGCGAAAGTATTTAATGACATTCAATGCATTTATTCTAATAATCAAGAATTCATCCAAAATCCTCTCATTTTGTAGAATTGAAGGAGCAATTAATAGTGGCACTCTTGGATTTGATGCTTTAAAATAAGTATCATGCATACATCAATGGCCTAGAGCCCTTTTGGAGGGTTGAACAAGGAGAATTTATCTAATTGCGAAGAAACAACAAACCTTCCAATGTATTTATAAATATTACTAGCCCTTAAATCAATAGAAAGAGAAAAGCAAACAAATATATATCATGTGAGCAAGAAAGTAGACTTCCTTTATGCATAAGGCTATAACTATGATTTTCTCTTAGAATTGCAAACTTGCCCTCTGTCAAGACATATATTCAACACATATTTTCACTACTAGAAAGACACCATTTGAATACATTATCTAACTCAAAAGCCTTCTCCATTGATACTCACCATTTGGTTACACTTATTATTACATTTACATTGTTTAGAATAACAAATATATTTATTAGATTTCCAATGCTCATTTATATTTAATTAATCTAGTTTAATTGTGCTTATTTTATTACATTTAAACAACCATAAATTAAAATTAAGTTAAAATTTAGTGCAGATGGATATTAGCATGGCTGGTTCTCACATTCTCAATAGGTTAAAGATAAGCTTGTTGAGTTCCACTTTCCTTTAAGCTTGTGTAGCTTGATGCTCTCCTTCGAACTTATAGTTTAAAAAAAAATAGCCAACGCAAGGTATAGCTTCTTTGTTTTTGTACAGTATCTTAATGGAATGTTTAGAGCCCTGAAAGCAGAAAAAGTGTTCCTCTCTCTCAAAATTTTTCTTCCTAGATGAAGACTATCTTTCTCTCTCAACATTTTTCTTCCTAGATGAAGACTATCTTTCAATTCCAAATTTGGAAATATATTTTATAACATAAAGTCTAGCGAAGAACTGCCATAATAGGCTAACCTCTTTAGATTGAAGACCTTTTATGTCAAATAATATTTCAACCAATAATTGTGACACTGCATATGCAAGCACCCAATGGTCTGATATGTGTAGTCTGCCACTCTGATCCAGGAACTGCTTTAGGATCATATACCAGTGTCTTATAATAGGGTTCAGTTTTGGAGGAAAAGAGAAACAATTTCTCATTGAAGTTCCCAAAACAAAATCCCACTGTCAAACGTCCTGTCAAGGGCAGGATAACTCTCTTCCATGAATTGTCTGAGGCATTAAAAACTGCAAGTTCCCTCTCATTCTTCCACTCCATGCAGAACAATTTCTTGTCCAAAACAGCATGGGCAGTAACCATAACACACCCATTTTTCACTTCTGCCCAACTGCAGCTTTTGGGGTCATAAACATCAATTGATCTTGAATGCCCAATTGTGAAGCTTGATCTGCCTCCCATAACATAAAGTTTTCCTTCAAGCCCACAAGCAAAGCAACCCCATCTAGGACATCTCAGACTTTCAATCAGGCTCCATTTGTTTTTAGATGAATCAAAAGCTTCAACACTTGAAAGATTTTCACCGTTACCTCCACGACCCCCAATTGCATAAACAAAACCATCCAACACTGCACAAGCAAATTCATAGCGTGCCACATTCATCTCTGCAAGCTTGCTCCATCTATATGTAAACAGAAAATCACATTAGGATTTGCAAGTTTATAGCTCAAAGACATTAATTTTAACACTCTTTTCTAGAACAACTAGGCAGGTCGTGCTTATAGAAAACAATATAGTTGGCATGAATTTATCACAGTCTATGTAGTATTTAAAAGATTGTTTCTCAAATTAGCTGTGTATGTGTGTATGCTTTTTATCGATGTTTCAGGTCACATTATCCTCTTCCTGATAATGACTCACTGAATGTGATCTGAAATGATAAAAAACATACCCAACTGATTCTAGAAATAAGCACCTCAATGTCCAAGAAAACAAATTGAGAACTCCTAGACAAATCCTTCTTATGAACCTACAAAAACAGACAATCATGTATAGGACAAGAAATGAATCAATAGCAGTTAAGAATGAACCTGTTTAAGAAAGAGTCATATTCATATACATCTGCTGAAGCTTTAGCAGTACTGCCACCATCTTTCATGAGGCCTGCTATGATCAAAAGTTTTGCACCTATCACAACACAGCCAAATGCTGTTCTTGAAGGACCGGGCATAGGTGGAAGAGTTTGCCATTTGCCTTTGAGAGAATTAAGAACCTGCCACTGGATGCACTTGCCATCTGAATCTTCTATAAGTACATAAAGCCATTCTTCCTGGGTACCAGTATATTTTCTCACCATATAGAACTCTTTGCTCTGAATTAATTTCCTCCATGACTTACAAACAGACCCCAAAGACTCAAAATGCACACGCGGCACTAATGCAAGGCAATGCTTTGCAACATCATCAGGCAGCCCTGGAATAAGGGCACTTTCACATTCAATGGGATTGATTTTAGGGCTTGATCTCATGGTAGTTTTCTCTCTCTGTGGCTTACTTCTCTTAAATGATTCTTGATCTTCAAAAGTAACTACTGAAGTTCCAAACACATTAGAATTATAAATTAGCCCTTGCCATTGCAGCTCAGAAACAAAATTTACATTTTGAATGATTAATAGTCCAGCACCAGGGGCTTATCCATGTGACATTTCCCTATGCAAAGACAGAGTTGAAGCCTAAAAGAAAGATGAAACTGAAACAGTTCACAGCCTTCAAACGATCTGATGTAGTTGAAGTATATGTTAGATTTAGAAGGTAAAATAAACCCAATACTGTTGCAAGGTGGATCGACATGTCCAATACAACCTCAGATTTATACAAGATTCAAGATCCACAAGAGTCGGTTAAACCAAGTCATGAACCAAGCCTGATCCACAAGAAGCGGTTAAACCATGTCACGAACCAAGCCCCATGCTACACAAACAGCACAAAGAAACCAAGGACGAAACAATTGCAACAAATACATGATCAACAAGAATTCCTTTGCAACAGTGGGTAGAAGATAGTAAGCTGTCCTTTCCTATTTTACTTCATACAAATATACTTATCCCATATATGCCCTATTGGCAGTGTCTGATGGAGACAGAGGGCAGTATGGAAGGCTTAATTGGTTGAAGGGAAGACAGAGAGTTCTAAGAAGTGACATAGGACTTTCAGAAGCTCCATTATAGCTACTTGATAGTGCAAGGTGTCAACAGTCAAAGGGAAGACACTGAAATGAAGAGGGAGAAGTGTATTGTGCCCAACTATAAGGTGGGTTTTACAGATACTGCAATAAAAACCGCGTTAAAGGGTGAGTAGGGAACGTGTCCGTGACGTGGACAGTCACGCAAAGGATGGATAGATGATGATGATGATGGGCAAAATTGTTTAAACTGAAAAAGAGATTTTCTTGTCAGCAGGCCTTATCCTTACACCACCTCCTTCCATAATCTGACATTTCCTAACTGTCACCTTTGGTCTAAACGGTCTACATTTCTTTTATGATGAGGAATCTGATAGATCAGTAGGCGTAGCTACACGCAAGCTATCAATTTGCCTTTGAAAATTTGATTTCAGTTGTAAATGTTCCTCATCTTTTGTAAACAGGGAGAAACTTTTTTAATTTTTTATTTCTTGTTTTCATTTGCTCTTTCTCCAAGCCCTTGCTTCTTGCACTTCTAAGATAACAGTTTGAATTTTACATATTCTATTGTTTCGAGATAGAGATGTAGTTTTTTTTATTATAAGATATTTAGAGTTTGAATCTTACATTTTCTTTTGTTTTAAGATAGGTATGTAGTTTTTTATAATATACAGAGGAGTGTTTTTTTTTTTAATTTGTTTTTTTTTTTTTAATAACATGTTCCTTATCGTTTATAGATAGAGATGATGTTTTTATTATAAGGTATTTGCTATTTATGTTTTTAAAAGATATGTAATTTGAGTTGTATATGTTTCTTATTTTTTGAATAGAGATGTGTTATTAGAAAATATTTGCTATTTGTTTATTTTTTAAATATTGCTTCTTACATTTTCAAGAAGAATTTTATAAAGCTATAATTTTGTGTCATGTAGATTCAATCTATAATCTACATATTTGATCTAGTGCAGTGTACAATTATGCTTTTTTTATCTCTAAATTGTTTGTTTATTGTTGAACATAAGGAACTAGCAACATTTAAAAATACATTGGATATATTATTGGATCACTAAGGTCAACTCCCTCGAAGACGAGATTTGTGGTTGTGAAATGATCAATTATAGTAGGAAGCATGCAAGTGATTCAGATGTTAATTTTGATGACATATTCCAATTCCTTTTAAAGCTCCAAATTAAAATGTCCTTAAATGGTCCTTATAAATGTGATTGATTATTCTTTGAATGCT
The DNA here is from genome assembly GCA_007258455.2 of Sequoia sempervirens. Taxonomy (NCBI): domain Eukaryota; kingdom Viridiplantae; phylum Streptophyta; class Pinopsida; order Cupressales; family Cupressaceae; genus Sequoia; species Sequoia sempervirens. The sequence continues at coordinate 130,327,025 of VDFB02000015.1, read as the reverse complement.
TGATCAAATGATTGATAAATACTAAAACAAATGCTTTTAAATATAAGGACATAATCATTTATCACACAAAAGTTTACCAAATCAACTCCAAATAGCTAGTGGAAAAGGGAGAAAGTTGACAACTAGGATTTTTATATTTATATGATTTTTTGGGTTAGATCTATGTCATGCAAGATCCATCTCATGTGCCATAGAAGTGACCCACAAAAAGGAATATGGAATCTTGGAATCAAGGATGAATGTATGAAAATTTGTGCCTATAAATGATGGAAATAAATGTAGATAGGATGGGATAAGGACAAAGTATATGATTATGTGCAAGGAAGAGTGACTCAAGGTGGATAGGATTAGGAAAGGAACTAAACTTAGTAAAAAGATGTCACATGTTGCTATTTAATTATATCAATAGAGTATTTTAAATGGGCCCAAAACTAAATGGGAATTGGTATGGGTATGCAAAATTTTACATTACAATAATAAATGAAATATTATACTAACTAAACAATACTAAGAGCCAAGTTTTAAACAAAAAATAAGTTAAGTCATATAAATTACAAAAAAAGAGCATCCTTGATTTGAAGGTTGTAGCTAAAGAAGGTTGATTGAAGTAGGAGATTGGAATGAAAATATGTAATAGACTATAATAGGTTATAGATAGGAAATAGTTGGACCATGTGGTAGAGTTTGTCATAGCATGGTAGCATCCTAGTACAAACTAATTGAAGATGGAATTATCTATTGTACTTAAAATCTAGATAATGTATACTAGTGACCACCCAACACAGTCTAATTGTTCTTTCATGGTAGTGACTATCTAGCATGGTGGTTATATTGACATTTTAGGCTTCCAAATTTATATGTTTGTTGTGTGTTACTCTACTAGTCCTCATGTTGAACATACCGGAATACTAAGAGGCGGGTGAATCAGTATTCTATCAAATTTCAAATCTTCCAAAACACTCAAATACTTTAAACTCTATTGCATAAATAAGAACATGAAAGATAATGCACAACACAACACCAGATATACATGGAAAACATCTAGGGGAAAAACCACAATGAGAAAATCTATTAGGAGCTATTTTCCTAATCTAGCCTCACAAAATGAACAACATTTACAATTTTGTTTTAGGGCTACAACCTAAGGAAGCTACAACTCCTTGATTATAGTTTTAGGGTTACACCCAAGGAAGCTACAACTCCCTAATCTGAGTACACTCTCAGGAATGATTACAAAATGACAATCATTCCACTGTCTGAAACTGGCAATTAAGTTCACTCTCTTTTGATGATTGCAATTTTGCTTTGCAGACTCTCTAAATGTCTTCTCAGTTGTCTACTAGCTCACTACTTTCTGTAATTAAGAAGTCATTTCCTTCGACTCACTGTCTCTAGCAAATAATTACACACACTTCTTCACATGCCTTCTATCACATGGATATGATAAAAATGAAATCATATAGGAACTACCACAACTGTTCTTTCTCTTCCAGTCACTTACACAGTCATCATAATCACACCAGAGCCTAGATCAACTAGGTTTAAAATTATACATGATATTATATTGATTAATATTCACATGTTGGCCTACAATAAAGAATATTACATCTGTAAGTTGGCCAAGGATAAAAAAAAACTTGAAACATGTAGAGGGCAAGGCCCAAAAGACTACACACAACACTAGGAAGAGGAAAACGCCTTGTAGAACCCAACATGCGCTTAACTTGGTCCCAAAATAGTCTTTACATCTTTGATCTTCTAAAAAATTCATCCGCACACTTTGCAAATACAAATTAAGTCGACCATAAATAATAAAACATATAACATGTAGCATGCTAGCCTTCACATCCATTGGTGGTACACAAGAATGATAAAATATTATTTACATTTCTCCCAGATGTGTTGGAATGACCCATGATACAACACCTTCAATCACTCCTTAAGCTCCACTCACTCTTGAACTTATGGTGCACACCATCAACATACCTTAGTCGATCAACATACCTTAGTCGGTCCCAACAAAAGCATAAGTCAACAAAACATTTATTTAGGACCATAGCCTATACTAAAGAAGTCAAAGATCACTTTGTAGAGCATAAACAAGAATCACATGATATTCAGGAACATTCTCTTATATCCATTTCACAACTTCATGCTACAACAAGTTAGCGCAAGCCAACAAACAATGAAACCAGTCTCTGGACAACATAGTCTGATACTCTTTCATCTCCAACTTTCTCTACAAAAGGATTATTGACATGAAACTTTGAATATAACACCTTCACATCTCAATGAACTTAACTTATGATCCACACAACCATATCTTCAAATGTAGAGATATGCATAGCCGAATTGTTCACCTTTGAGAACACCTCATAGAATCAACATAGTCTTCAATCTACCACACTCAAAAATGCCTTTCCAGTAAATCAAATGATTTGAAACTTGGATCACACATGCCTTGACACAACATAAATCTATTCTCCAATCTGCATAAGAAAAACATCATCAATGAAAAAATGTAGAGAATTTCTCAAAGACACTGGCAACCAAACAACTAGACTGTAACACTCTTCATAGAATTTTTGACATCAATGATAACCAAACTATTGTTGGAAAACTCAAGGTGAAACTTGCAGCAATAGAACTTAATAATGTGTTTGCAAATCTAAAATTGTATATTCAAGATTACCATAAAGAGATTATGTGATTGGAAATTCCAAACATGAAATAAAATCAGCAATACCACAAGCCATCAAATACAAGTGACACAAGATATATGTGGAGAAACCCTTGCGGGGAAAAACTCCACACCCAAAAAGATCCAGTGTTTGTATTAATCTTAAAATAAGATGCAACAATATTTTTGGTGTAAATAAAGTCTTGTACCTAGATAATTCATTACTAAGGGACTTAGCCCAGACTTATTTACATGCTAAGTTTACTTAGGTCCTAGGAAGGAATCTTTCTAGAAGGTGTTAGTTGTCATTAGATCTTATCTTATCTTTTGACTTTTAACACATGTGTCCTAGGTAGTTATGATATGTTGTCACATGGCATATGATTAAGACACTTGTCATGATCCTATTTAATCCTATGTCTCACCTTGGCTATATAACCAGGTGGTCTCATATGTAAGATATTGAACAACTATTGGATTCAATTCCATTGCAATATTGAGAATTCCATCTTGATCTCTCTTGTGCTTTCATGAAGTTCCTAGATCTTGGGTGGCTATAATCTTCAGCCAAATCTTGCATGGTGTAGAGTATTCTATACCAACTCTTACATGGTATCAGAGCTTGTGGGTTTTCTTCTTGTTAGTCTTTATTGAGAAATATAGGTTAAAAATCTTGGTGGATCTTGAAAAATTGAGTATGCTCTTCTCTTGCATCAAATGATGATCTGGAGAATCAAAAAAACTTGAAAGAAATACTAGATTTGGGGGTTTCCTCTTTGTGGCTTTCTATTGTAGGTTCAAAATGGAGCTTGTTCATGCAAATATGAGCTCCTCATTGAGATTAGAGGGTTTGAGAAAGTTATTTTGACCTTTTGTTTCATCCAAATTGGATATATGAGGTCAGATCTATGAGGGTTTGAAGTTGAAACTTGTGGTTGCCAGATCTAGAAGGTAGCTACAATTTTGGAGCATTTGGGTCAAATCCGACCCTACCATCATGTCCAGGAGGCCCAAAAATCCTAAGATCGACTATCAAATCATTCAAATCCAAGCACTTGATCCAAAGCTTGAGGAAAAAATTACTCGATTTGGTCATCTGTGCGATCGTATGGTCATGTCATAATTGCAAGTCAAGTCAAGAAAAAATCAGCAAAAAAAATTCAAAGGTGAATTTTTTTATAAATTTGTTTCTATTTTTTTTTGAAAAAAATCATAATTTAAAAATTTAAAAAAAACTTTGGAAAATCTATGGTTTTATATTTCTGCAGGGTACACTATAGACCTGCACGGTTTGCAACCGCCACCTGCCACATAGCATGAGCAGGCATGGCCACATGGCTTCACAACCACCTCCATATCTTGTTGTGGACCCAACCAACATTCACAAAGAATATTCCGTTGGTAATTTCACATATTTTGCTGTTGTCGACGGCTTAAGAATATTCTATCACTTTTTGAAGATTCTGACCAATAAAGAATATTCTATAAGAATATTTTGATACAAAGCATATTTTGGGGAGGGGGTGAATATACCTTTGACAGGATGTAGGTAGTAAATTTTAATTGTGTGTGTCGCTAACGCCATCTCTACATCAGCAGTGATGTTAGCACCTTTTGAAGATTTTTGCCCCCCTCTCTATTGTAGCTTTTGATTTCGCAGTTCATTTTCAAATGGCCATAACTCAATTGTCCATCCTCCTTTCCTCTTTGGTTTTTCTAGAAATTGTAGATTCTCATAGGTGTTATTGAGTCGTTCTCATTTTAAAAATTTCCAGGGCTCCGTTCTTGCTCCTACAGTAACTTTTTTGGGTGATTTTTTTTGAAAGTGCATAATTTTTTGTTTAGTTTCTAGTGGTAACATCAAATTAATCACATTCTTTGTAAACATTTTACTTTGAGCTTGTGGTTAAATTTAGCAATCTATATGCACTAAGATCAAGTCCACTTCACTATTTTGGGCAAGTGGCACTTGTAATCACACAAAGTATAAAGTGGCAAAAATCATATTTTCTTGGGGGGTTTCTCAATTGAGTAATTTGGTGGGGGGGTAATCTTGCAGTGGTTAATTGCTTTCTTTTGCTTGGTTTGTGTTCTTGTAAATGGGGAAATCTCAAATTGAACTCCTAACTCCATAGAATTATGCTACATGGAAAAAATTAGTATGGAATTATCTCATGGGGAAGGGTCCAGTAGGTCATCTAAAAGAAACCATTTTTAAACCTATTGATGCTAAAGAATTGGCAGGATGAGAGATTGAATGTCAGAAAATACTTGAATGCATATGCTCATTAGTCTCATTTGATTTACAATTTCATGTTGAATCATGCAAAACACCTAAAGAGGCTTGGGAGGATTTTGAGAAATTGTATGGTAAAATAGATAATATTAGGGGATATCATATTGATAATGATTTGATGAATCTTGATCCAAAAAAAATTGACCACATCCAAGACTACATCTCCAAAGTTAAGTAATTAAGACCACAACTGAAAGATTGCAACATTGATAAAGAGGATTTACAATGGATTTTGAATGTGTTATCCAAGCTTGGTCCTGAGTATTCAGTGTTTTTTTCTAGCTTTCATACCCATCAACTTTCTATGGGAGCATCGTATGTTGATCCTAAGTTTGATGACTTTGCAAATCTCCTAATCCAAGAGGAAGCTAAGTTAATGAATATAGGTCTAATCAAGTCTTCCAAGTCACAAGCATTGTTGGCTAGTGAGTCTAAGGTATAGACAAAATGAAGGAATCTTGATAAGAAGCAAAAGAATAAAAAGAACAAGCCACATAAAGAATTTGAATCCTCTCCCTCTAATGGAGGATCATCTAAGAAGGAGAAGCCTACATCTACATATTGCAAGAAATTAGGGCATGATTAACATCAATGTTATTAAAAAAAATTGATGAGTTAAAGCATCTTCTTAAGAAGCATCAAATCAATAAGTCTTCATCATCAAATGGTTCATCTTCTTCTTCTTCTTCAAATTCTAATAGACATAAGGGGCACACATTTTTTGTAGTTACAAATTATGAGTCAGAAAGGTGGATACTTGATTCAAGAGCCTCACATCACATGGCTTCATTAGAGAGTATGTTCTCTTCATTTGAGACTTGTTCACCACCACACATCCTGATGGCTAATAACACATATATGTGTGTTTGTGGGAAGGGATCCATTGACATGGATGACAAAGCATTCAATGATGTTCTTTGTGTTCCTTCATTTTCGACCAATATCCTTTCTATCTATTAGATCACGCATGGTGGAGTAGGCAAGAGTGTTGAGTACACACTAGATTTTGTCATAATCTAGGATTTTCATAGTAGAGATATAGTTGCAGTTGGGGAGGTTGATCACCAATCTTGAGTCTACAACTTCTCACATTTTTCTCCTACTATTGAATCGACATATGTTCATATTGAGGCTTCTTGTGTGGACACTTATAAGGAGATTTAGTATGGTCATTTGAATCTTGCTATTGTTTCATCTACTAAGGATCTAGTGGCATGTGTTGATATTCCATCTCCTCCATCTACTGTTGCTCTTGAGGATGCTTTTATTGCCACAGTTTTGACTCCTTGTGATTCAATGCAACAAGACATAATTCATCTTCCAGAGATGGCTACTTGGGATGAGTACTTGACATGCATTGTTGGTCTATTTTGTGAGTCTCGTATTTCAGATTTGGGAGACACCATTGACTGCATTCATCTTCTATTTAATGGAGATGATCGTTCTTTAGTTGTTGTGAGGGAACACTCTATCCCTCTTGTTCATTATCTACATTATCATCCTTTGCAATTTGACATGATTGTGGATTCTTTTGGAAAAAAATTGGAGGAGGCTTCTTTATCTTCAGAGGAGGTATCTTTTTCTTTGGATTGTGTCCTAGAATGTTTTTTTGGAGGGTGATAGTTTTCAGTATCGGCATGGCGAAACGTGAGCATCATTCAGAGACATCACACATCATCCTTATTCCCTCATCTTCCTTTCAAGAATGGGAATACATCTTGCATACCATCTTGGTTTTGTTTCTTCCTAAAGGGAGGAATGTTGTTTGATGCTTTTGAATCGTCTTTAACATTCAATGTCAAGCTTCTACCATATTGCAAGAGACTCAACATTAATGAGGGGTTGGATGGTCTCTCTTCTACTTCTCTCTTATGGGGGGGACTTTTTCCTCGAATAGGGTTTTATCCTTCTCATTCATTATTGAGAGCATTTTGTTTTCATATTTTTTGGGAAGGATTTTTGTCCCACTGGGTTTTCTCCTTTTCTCTGTTTGTGAGAGATTGCATTTGCATTTATACATGGGTACCTAACATGTCCTCATAGCTAGGACCCATCTTTGTGTCATTTGCATAATAATCAGCTACTCCCTAAGTTGCACTTAAGGGGGGGTGTTGGTGTAAATAAAGTCTTGTACCTAGTTAATTCATTACTAAGGGACTTAGGGGACTTATTTACATGTTAGGTTTACTTAGGTCCTAGGAGGGAATCTTTCTAGAAGGTGTTAGTTGTCATTAGATCTTATCTTAAATATTTTGAATTTTAACACGTGTCCTAGGTAGTTATGATATGCCATCACATGACATAGGATTAAGACACTTTTCATGATCCTATTTAATCCTATGTCTCACCTTGGCTATATAACTAGGTGGTATCATTTGTAAGATATTGAACAACTATTGGATTCAATTCCATTGCAATCTTGAGCATTGTACATTAATCTCTCTTATGCTTTCATGAAGTTCCTAGATCTTGGGTGGCTATAATCTTCAGCCAAATCTTGCATGGTGTAGATTATTATATACCAACTCTTACAAATATAACAATTCTCTCTGAATTTTGGCAACACTTCATCACTTTGAAAACCTGCAAACAAATTCATCAAACCACCATCTCAAGGCTCCAATACATAGAAGTTTGTGGGAGAGAATACCAAAAATGGTATCCCAAAACATAAGAAAAACCACTTGGAAAAACCCATGCCCCCCTTAGTGGACAACCCATAAAAATGGCATAAAATATTGAAAAATCACATGGCCTTCACATGGGCACCTAACCCATATCCAAATAGAATTGGTCAAAACTGAGTGCTCCATAACTCTCTAATGGCTTCGATAGCTTCATGCAAGAGCATGCACCAACATGCAAACTTGGGAATGCAACCATGAAAGAGCATGCAAAACATGCAAATAACATGCAAGGACATGCACACCAAAGTCTTCCCCACTTACAAAGTTGGACGCGCAAGAGGAATATTCTTTTGAGATGCCCTGTAACTGTCACCATAGAGGGTCCACCTCTTTGAATGCAATTACAATTTTTCATAGGAAAATAAATAATAAATATTTTGTCCCTCATGTCCCCTAGAACACTTTCTATAGAGCGTGGAGACACATAAATCAACTTAGGTTATAAATTATAATGTCACCTATCCTAGCATTCTCCAACTTGATATTATACATTGCAATTGCATCCATGAGATACAAATAAAATATAATCAAGTACATTGATCAAGGCCCATGGCCTTCCTACACCAAGAGAACTTATTCATGGTCATTGTCTTCATGAAATAATCCACAAAATTATCTAAAGTGTCAAACTTCTCAATCAAGACCTTATCATTCTCAACCAAGACCTTATCATTGTCAACATATAGCACTCTAACTATCACATCTAATCCTCATAGTCCTACAATCAAAACCAATGCCATTATCAAGTCTCTATAACCAAACTACCTCCTTAGAGGCATGTGTAGCAACCATATACTCTGGTTTAGTGGTGGAAAATGCAATGGTAGACCGCCTCTTACTCATCCAACTCACTACACCTCCAAACAAAGTAAAAACATAGCCACTAGTGGACCTTCGACTATCCAAGTCACCCACCCAATCTACATCAACAAAACCTTCTATGTCCAATGACTTAACCACATAATTAGTACCATGATAAACCAAACAGTAATCTAAAGTACCATGCAAATATCTAAACACCCTCCTAACAAAATTCCAATGCTCTCTACCAAGGTCAGACATAAACCTACTCAAAACTCCCATTGCTTGGGCTATATTTGGTCTAGTGAAAACCATTGCATACATCAAACTACCAATGACACTAGAATAAGGAACATTAGAAATCTCTTTAAAATCATCATAATAATTAGGACACATGTTTAAACTCAACTTAGTACCAACCAAAAATGGAATATTTACTGGTTTACAGTCATGCATATTAAACCTCTACAAAATGGTATCAACATACTTACTCTAACTTAACCAAATATTTTTGTGAATCCGATCTCTACTGATGTCCATCCCAAGGATATATTTTTCAGCCCCCAAATCCTTCATATCAAATGTTCCAGAAAGTCATCTTAAGCTCCTTAATCATCACCTTGTTGTTACCCATAAACAACATGTCATCAACATACAAGACAATGATTAGTATCTGATCATCAATAACCTTAATGTAAACAAAATGATCCTCCTCAATCCTAACAAAACCAAAATTCAATGCAAAGGCATCAAACTTCTGGTACCACATCCTAGGTGACTGTTTTAAACCATATAAATATCTCTTTAACGTGCAAACTAAGTGTTCCTTTCCTTTCACAATAAAACCATCAGGTTGTCGCATATAAATTTCTTCCTCAAGACCCCCATACAAGAAAGTAGTTTTAACATCCATTTTCTCTATTTCAAAATCATAAGCAACAACTATAGATAATAGGAATCTAATAGAAGTTAACTTAGCAACAAGAGAGAAAATTTCACAAAAATCAACTCCCTCTCTTTGGCAGTAGCCCTTGGCCACCAATCTTGCCTTGTACCTCTCTAACCGACTATTTGCACCAAATTTATTTTTAAATACCCACTTACAACCAATGAGCTTCCTTCATTTGGGAAAAATCACAAGATCCTAGGTATCACAACTATATAAAGCCATCATCTCCTCCTGCATGGCCTACATCCAAGACTCACTTTCTTCTAAAGAAAGAGCCTCCCTATTGGATCTAGGTTCATCGTTAGTACTCAAAAAATCAACTACACAACGAGAATTAGATGGGCTATACTTGTCAACTAGATTTCGTTGTCTGGTATATCTTCTTAAGGTAGGAATAAGGGGTTCTTGTTTCTCTTCTTCTTCTTCTACATGCTCATCCTTCACATCATCTGAACTCTCTAAACCCTCTTCTTCTTCATCCTCTAATCCATGTAGTTGTTCTTCCACATGTGTGTCTTCTTGCTTCTCAATCTTTTTCTCAAAGTGCATATTTTTTGTCTTATCTTTCTCCTTTGGTTGTTCTTCACCCGAGTAAGCTCTAAACTCCCTAAAAATCACATCTCTAGAGAAAACCATTTTACGGGTTAGTGGATTCCAAAGCTTATAACTTTTTACATTCTCACCATAACCAACAAAGATGCATTTTTGTGCTTTTGGATCCAATTTAGAACACTTCACTTGAGGCACATGAACACAATCCTCGCAACCAAAGACCCTTAAATGTGAAACAAAAGGATTTCTACCTATCCACACTTCATAAGGATTTTTATCAACAAGAGATGAACAAGGAGATCTTATTAACCAAATAACATGCAATACTTACAACTTCTGCCCAAAAGCATCTATCAAGCTTAGCACCACTCAACATGCTCCTAGCTCTTTCCATCAAGGTTCGGTTCATTCTTTCTGCTACCCCATTTTGTTGAGGTTTCTATGGAGTAGTATTTTTCCAAACAATACCTGCATGCTTACATAACACATCAAATTCCCTAGAACAATATTCAGCCCCATCTTTTTGATCTCAGCACCCTTATCTTATAATCCGTTTTCTTCTTAACTAAGGCTTTCAATTTTGTAAACTTAGTGAAAACCTCAAATTTTGCATGCATAAAATAAATTTAGGTGTATCTTGACACATCATCAATGAAAGTAACATAATAAGAAGATTTTCCAAATGAGTCAACATCCACTGGTCCAAATACATCCAAATGAATAATCTCTAATAATCTCTTAGCTTTATTAGTCCCATTAGGAAAAGATGATCTATTATGTTTACCAAACACACAATTCTCACAAAAATCATTTTTTTCAAATAGAATAATTAGAAATACCATAAACCAACATTTTATTCAAAATTATCTTAAGACCCTTTTCACTTATGTGACCCAATGTATGGTGCCACAACATACATGAATTTTCAATGTCAATTATATTGACAAAGTTACAAAAAGTGGAAGCATTGAAACTAAAAAAAGTCCCAATCTAAGATCACATATTAGAAGTAAATATGTCCTCATTTTCTTTTGAACAATATTATCTTATACTTTGACCAAGAGTCTATATTATTACTTATTCATAGTAATTCAATCTTAAGAAAAGGACTTTACGTTCTCAAAAAATCTAAAGCCATAATACAAGGGGATTTTAAGGTGTAGGTGTTGGAATTGTTGTCATTGATGTCAAAGGGTAATAATGTTGGTCATTGATGTCCATTAATGTGCTTTGAAAGGTTAAAGTCCTGAAGAGTTTCCTAAGTTCAAACTTCGGGCATCGATATTACCTCATAATGTCTGCAAGAAGAACAAAAAGAGTTACAGTGTTTGAGCAATGTCGGATTTTGGACCTTAGGATTCGAGAATCCCTTATACCACATGATGAATAGTAATTTGGGTATCGGGAATCCCTTATACTGCATGATGAACAGTTGCAAGTGTTTTAGTTATCAGACTCAAGGTTTGCATCATACTAAAGGTTGTCAAAATTTTAATTTCAATCATACTTTATATCGTAAAGAGATTAAGAAGGAATGTGTTAAGTCTAAAAAGGAGTTGGGTTTTGGACATCAGAGTTAAGTCTTATACCTTAACTTAAGGTTAAGCAAGTGGTAAATGGTAGACACAAACCCCACCCCCGAAAAGGCATCAGGAATCAAAGATCAACTTTAAGTCTTATGCCTTAATGGTTTGGAAAGGATAAGAAAGGTGTATGAAGGAAGCTCGAAGGTTGACACCCAAAAGGGTAAATTCTTGTGAAGGAGAGTCTTGAGCATCACAGGTCATAGTTAAGGCTTTCGGCTTAACAAGAATGGTAGTAAGAGGAAATCCCTGTTGGCAACACAAGGGTAGACAACTGAGAGGGGGGGTGAATCAGTTGTCACATAAATTATACAAAGTAAACTTATTCTCAGATTTGATATATAAACATGAAAGCATAAATAATCACCACATAAAAAACACACATAACACCAAGAGTTTTTATGTGGAAACCCTGTTGGGGGAAAAACCATGGTAGAGGTTAATCCACAAGATTATACTTTGTTAAAAGTATAAAATTATTATAAATGGGAATGCACATGCATTCAAGCACACCGCCTAAAGCTCACTGTTCAAATACAAAAGGCTTATTTCCCAAAGGAAGGCTCAATGTCTTATGGTCACATTCGGATCACATCTAGAAGATTTTGAATTGAGAAAATAGCATCTTCTAATGCTTGATTACAATTTTGGTTAAGCACATAAACACTTTTTGTTTCCCACTCTTCTTCACACTTTAACTCTTCCTTCAAAAGATTAGAACATTATTCACACACAACACTTATCATACATCGCACACCATGCCTTCAAATGGTATAAACAATCGATCATATATATCCGCAACTAAGGATAACATCAACTACATGTCAGCCCAACAAAATATAAAATGTGTACAAATTGTCAGCCCAAATCAATAAACAATTATCAATGTGCACTAAACAATGTCAGCCAAAACATAGTAAGGACCCAAGACAACATGTCTCGAACATGAAACACCTTAAAATTTATGCCTCGAAGATCTACAACACGCTAGAATCACCCTGTCATCCATGATAATGAAAAACATGAACTCACAAAAGAAAATCACCAATCGCAAACACAACGATCAATGCAGACCAACAACACAAATAGAGCATGAACTAAAAACATCCACAAGCATCATGAATCACCACAAAAGTATCTGCAACAAATTAAATTACTAGAATCACATCATCTTCTTTTAGGAACACCAACTAAAGCAACAAAACAACTAACATAACACATATACTCATAACTCAATCAAATCTTCATGCAAACCTCTAAAACTTCATGTGGATAAACTAGATATACTTGTCAAAAAACCCTTTAATCCATAACCTCTTATCATCAATATACTGATCTAGCCACAATGTTGAACTTCACTGCACCACCGACAACCTGCAACTTATTTTATTACAATTTTCTCAATATCCTCAACATATACAGCCTTAAAGAAATTAATGGTGATAGTGTTGACATCAATGAAAACCACATATCATCAATATACAACAATATCCCCCTTTGGCATTGATGGCAACACATGATGTGAAAAACACCATCAACACAACTTTCTCTTAGGACTTTCTGCCCCTTAAATTTTGACTCTTTTCTCCTTAACTCTTTCACAGTTTTTCACATGAATCTTCTCCCCCTTTGACATCAATGAAAAAGATACACATTACCTTTCTCCACACAAGCTCTGAACCATATCTAAACATCTGACTACTCCCCTTGAGTAGTAGCCACCACAACATCAATCCAGATCACAAGATATGACTATGAAATGCACAAACTGATGCAAGTCAATGCATCTTAATTCTGATTAGGAGGGGTAATCACCCCTAGCTTCCCTCTAATATACTCAAAAGTATCCTTAGGCAAGGGATTGGTAAAGATATCTTCAATTTTTTCCTTAGTGGGCACACACTCCAATCTGACTTCCTTTTCACTCACCTTCTCTCTCAAAAAGTGAAACTTGATAGATATATGCTTATTTTTTAAATGCAGCACCGGATTCTTAGAGATTTTAATTGCACTTGAATTATCGCAGAATATAGCAATAGTTTCATCATACACAACTCTGATATCTTTCAACATCTACTTCATCCAAAATACTTGAGTACAATTGTTAGCAACAACAATGTATTCTACCTCTGCAGTAGATAAAGAAATGACATGCTACTTCTTACTTAACCATGAAATCAACTTCTTTCCCAAGAAAAATGCACCACCACTAGTACTCTTTATGTCATTCACATCTCCTACCCAATCAGCATCAATATAAGCACTCAAAGTAAGGTAATCTTCTTTAGGATGCCATAGGCCAAAATCAACTGTCCCCTTCAAGTACCTGAAAGTCCTCTTCACAGCTGTCACATGAGATTCCTTAGGATCAACTTGAAATATTGCAACAATGCATACAACATTCATGATATCAGGTATAGTTTGAGTCAAATAGAGCAATCCACCAATCATGGATCAGTATCTAGTCTATTTTTTTTTAGGAGAGTCATCATCTTGTGTTAACTTACATCCGGTCACCATAGGTGTACCAACTGGCTTTGAATCTTCCATACCAAACTTATTTAGCAATTCTTTCACATACTTGGACTGAGATATAAAGATCCCTCTATCTAGCCAAATAATTTGTAATCCCAAAAAGAATTTAATTTCTCCAATCATAGACATCTCAAACTCACACTACATCTCATCAGAAAACTTCATGCACAAACTATCATCTCCTCCAAAAATGATATCATCAACAAAGACTTCAACAATCAAATCTTTATCATGATCTATCTTGAAATACAAATTACTATCAACAATACCTTTATTAAATCCATGCTTCAACAAATACTTGTCCAATCTGGCATACCATGCTCTTGGGGCTTGCTTAAGTCCATACAATGCTTTCTTCAACCGACAAACCATATCTCCTTGATCAGTCAATTGAAATCCATCAGGTTGCTCAATATACACTTCTTCTAGTTCACCATTTAGAAATGTTGACTTGACATCCATCTGATAAACCTTGAAGTTTTTGTAAGCAGCATAAGCAAGAAATAGTCTCACAACTTCAATCCTAGCACAAGAGTAAAATTTTCTTCAAAGTCAATTCCTTCCATCTGAGAATATCCTTTACACACAAGTCTTGCTTTGTTTCTAACAACTTCACCTTTCTCATTCAGTTTGTTCCGAAAGATCCATTTAGTTCCAATTAAATTTTTATCCTTAGGTCTAGGAACAAGAATCCATGTATCATTCTTCTCAATTTGCAGTAGTTCTTCTTTCATTTCTTCCACCCAATGTTCATCTTTGCATGCTTCATTGGCACTATTAGGCTCAGTCTTTGAGATCAAACAATATTCTTCTACAATTCTTCTCCTAGTTTGAACACCTTTGTTCTTATCACCTATAATCTAATCTTCTGAATGATTTAATCTTACATACCTTGGAGTCTTGGGGTGTTCTTTAACTTCAGACTCTTGTGATCTCACTTCTACACTTTCACTAGTTCCTTCCTCTTGATTTTCCTAATTCACCGAAATGATCTGAACTTGATTTAGAGTCCAAAATTTCTTTCCTTTATCTGAATTATCATTCTAATCATCTGAATCATATCTGTAGGTTCTAGATAATCTAACAGTGTCTTCATCAACCTTGACATTATCACTTTCAATTAATTTCCTCAATCTCTTATTGTAGCACCGCTAGGCTTTACTTTTAGTAGAATAACCAAGAAAGATTCCTTCATCACTTCTAGCATCAAACTTTCCTATATCTTCATCTCTTTTGATATAGCATTTACTCCCAAATATTTTGAAGTATCTAACAGTAGGATTATGACCATACCATAGCTAATAAGGAGTCTTACCAGTATCACCTTTGACATGTACCCGGTTGAGAGTGTAAATGACAATACTCACAACTTCTCTCCAGTAGATATGCGAAACATTTCCTTCCAACTTAATGGTCCTAGTAACTTCTTGAATTGTCATGTTCTTCCTTTCCACGACTCCATTTTGTTGAGGGGTTTGCAGGGGAAGATAATTGTCTCTTTATCCCATGTTCTTCACAAAAAGAATTAAACTCACTGGAAGTGAATTCACCACCTCTATCTGATCTTAGACATTTAATCTTCAGCCCTATCTCTGTCTCAACCATAGCCTTAAAAATCTTGAATTTCTCTAGAGCTTCGGATTTTTCCCTTAAGAAAGTAACCCACATCAATCTAGAATAATCATCAATAAGTAACATGAAATACCTATCTCCTTGTAAACTTCTGACTCTAGAAGGAAAACACAAGTCAGTATGCACAAGCTCCAACACTTCATTTGAACAATGTTGTTTGCTCTGGAATGAAATTCTAGTTTGCTTTCTTGACATTCCTTGCATATAGTATTAGTAGGTTTTATCAACTTAGGAAGATCTCTCACTGCCTGAGTATAACTTATCTTGATAATATTATCAAAGTTTACATGACACATTCTCCTATGCCACAACCAACTTTCATCAACTTGAGTGATCATACAACTTTTACCAATAGCACTTAGGTGAAAGATATTACCTTTTTTTTTGTACCAGATGCAATCACATTTTTGGAACTCCCCAATATTCTACACTTTCCATTCTTGAATTGAAGATTGTATCCCTTGTCAACCATCTGTCCAATACTTAAGAGATTATGCTTCAAACCTTCCACATATAGAACATCATCAGTATTATGCTTACCATCAAGAGAAATGGATCCCTTGCCACGAATTACACCAACTTTGTCATCACCAAATCTTACAACACCACCATCATACTTTTCCAAGCTCAAAAATTTACTTTTATCACCTATCATGTGATGAGAGCATCCACTGTCAATCACCCATTCATCTTTTTCTTCAACTCTGGTAGCTAGAGCTTTCTCCACATTTGTGCAACTAGAAGATTCAGTAGGTACTGGATCATTTTCCTTGATAGCAATAAATACCCATTCATCCTCACTTATATTCCCTTTATCAGATTCATCATTTGTCACACCTTCATCAACAACATAATAACACTTTCTTTGGAATCTAGGCTTGTTAGGTCTTGGCTTAAGAACTCTTTCCAGACACCTTGAGGCATTACAAGAAAAAAATTTAAGAGGCAATTTCCCTTTATACTTACCTTCTCCTCTAGCTACCTTCTTGACAATAAGTGCTTCAAGCTCATCTAGTTTTCTCTCTTCTTCTTCAATCTCTCTTATTTCCTGCTCATACTTGGATATTTTTCTAGAAGAACTTTCTCTCGAATCATATCTTTGCTTATCTTTTCTGGAGATAGTAGCTTTGAATGCAGATTATGTCTTAGGAAGATATTCACCAAACACACTTAACTCAAAAGTAGTAAGCTTACCAATCAACATGTCTCTGGTTACATTTGTCACTGTCTGGATCTCCTCAATAACAATAGTTTTGTGTTTGTATGCAGCAGGCAAGGATCTAATCACTTTAGCAACAATCTCTGATTCTTCCAATGTTCCACCAGCACATCTGATACTACACACAAGTTCATTCACTCTCTGCATAAAATAAGTGATGTTCTCATCTTCATCCATTCTCAACATTTCATATTCCCTTTCGGGCTTTGCAGCTTAACAATCTTCACATGGGTATCACCTTCATACAAAGTTTCCAACTTTTTCTAGATCTCATAAGAATTCTTCAGCTCCATTACATTTGTCATATCAGAATCAGTCATAGCACTCAACAATGCTTCCTTAGCCCTGATATTGTACTCGGCTTCCTTAATCTCACTTGCAGTAGAAGGACCATTCTGTGGGATGATATACCTATTCTTTGTAATTATCTAGTAAGGTTCACCAATGCATCTCAGATGAAACTCCATTTGAGTCTTCCACAAAGAATAATTAGTTCCATCAAATCTTAGACTATCCTTCTTATATGTCGCCATCTCAGATCACCTCAAGCTATTAAACTTCTTCTGAGGAACCTGCTCTGATACCAATTGTTGGCAACACAAGGGCAGACAACTGAATGGGGGGTGAATCAGTTTTCACACAAATTATACAAATTAAACTTATTCTCAAATCTGATATATAAACATGAAAGAATAAATAATCACCACATAAAAAACACACATAACACCAAGATTTTTTACGTGGAAACCCTGTTAGGGGAAAAACCACAGTGGAGGTTAATCCACAAGATTATACTCTGTTAAAAGTATAAAAGTATTATAAATGGGAATGCACATGCATTCAAGCACACTGCCTAGAGCTCATTGCTCAAATACAAAAGGCTTACTTCCCAAAGGAAGAATCACTATCTTACAGTCACATTCGGATCACATCCAAAAGATTTTGAACTAAGAAAATAACATCTTCTAATGCCTGATTATAGTTCCGGTTAAGCACATAAACACTTTCTTATGGTCACTCGTCTTCATAATTTACTTCTGCCTTCAAAATATTAGAACATTATTCACACACAAAAATCAACATACATTGCACACCATGCCTTCAAATGGTATAAACAATTGATCTTATATATCTACAACTAAGGATAACATCAACTACATGTCAACCCAACAAAATATAAAATGTGTGCAAACTGTCAACCCAAATCAATAAACAATTATCAATGTGCACCAAACAATGTAAGACAAAACATAGTAAGGACCCAAAACAGCATGTCTCAAACATGAAACACCTTAAAAAATTATGCCTCGAAGATTTGCAACATGCTACAATCAACCTGTCGGCCATGATCATGAAAAACATGAACTCACAAAAGAAAATCACCAATCATGAACATAACGATCAATGTAGACCAACAACACAGATAGAGAATGATCTAGAAACATCCACAAGAATCATGAATCACCATAGAAGCATCCACAACAAACCAAATTACTAGAATCACATCATCTTCTTTCAGGAACACCAACTAAAGCAACATAACAACTAACAAAACATAGATACTCATAACTCAATCAAATCTTCATGTGAACCTCTGAAACTTCATGTGGATAAAATAGATATACTTTTCAACAAACACTTTAATTCACAACCTCTTATCATCAATATATTGAGCTAGCCACCATGCTGAACTTCATTGCACCAATGACAACCTGCAACTTATTTTATTACAATTTTCTCAATATCCTTGACATATACAACCTTAAAGACATTAATGGTGATAGTGTTGACATCAATGACAACAACATATTAGTAATATCCAACAATCTCAAAGGCCAATACCCAAAAGGGTTAGGGCTAGCAAGTATATATGATGTCAGCAGAGTCTTCAGGAAAACCAAAGTTGTTTTGGATTTTCAAAATTTGGAGTTTCAGAGGTCAAAGTGTTGGTTTGCGATGGAACAAAGGAAGAAGGTAAAGGGTAAGGCCGAAGGCCGAACCCTCATAGTTTTAAAAGGATTTGACTTATTTTTTTGGGCTTGCTTGTTAAGTCCTTAGTAGCATTTCATGTAAAAGGAATTAGCGACTTTCGATCCTCAAAGGAAAGGAAACATAAAGTCAGCAAAGCAAAAGAATTCTTTACAATTAAGATCAACAACACCAATTTAAAGGAAGTTCAATCTAATGGCTATGATTTAAATTTAATGTATTTTAACGATTACCATCAGATCATGGTGACAAGTGGAAGATCAAGGGTTGTCATTCAAAATGTGAAAACGAATATTTTCAAAGGTCAAAATTTGATGGGAAGTTACAGAATGGGAGTCGATTTAAGTATTTGATGATTTTCAAATGTTGGAAATGTAATTAGGATTCTTGTAACAATGAAATGGTTACTCTTGTAGTGAGAATGGGTAAGTGAGGGGGTGTCGAAAAAAGTATCTTGTCATTGCATATGTATTGTAGACATATCAATGAAGTATTAGTCAAACATATGCATGTTGATGAATTGAATGCTTGTTCAAGAGTGTTATAAGATATTGCAATATACAAAAATCTATCAAAATGATGAGAATTGAATTATGAGTAGAGAGAAGAAAAGTGCAAAGAAAGCAATGTAGTTAAATGATTTGAAAAGGTGCATTCTTAGGTTGAAGAAGAAGCCATATCAACACATATGAACTCGTAATGTTGTAGAGGTTGGTGCCTCAGAAAGGTTGAGTTGGTGCTCAATTAGGTGTGTAGTGCACCAGGAGGTTGGTGCCTCAAAACATTATCTTGGGTGTAAATGTCCCTGTAAGTGGGTGCTTACAAAACATATGTAAAATCTTTTATTGTGAGGTTGGATTTGAGTAGTAGACTCAACAAACTTTTCTCACTATGGTTTTTTCCCTTCTAGGGTTTTCCACATGTATATCTAGAGTCTTCTTTATGTGATGTTTTTTGTGGAATCTTAAATCTTGTTTGCTGGTTGAACTTGATAAAAATTTGTATACACTAAATCACCTCCCCCCCTTAGTGTATTGGTGTTCTTTCAACAATTGTTATAAGAGCACAAGGTTCCTTGAATAAATTTTAATAAACTTAAGGTAGATCTAGTTTCAAGAACACTATGGTTCGAAAAGAAGGATCTTATTCAAACAAAGCACCGTTGTTTGATGGAACAAACTATGCTTTTTGGAAAATTAGAATGGAAACTTATTTAACTTCTCTTGGATTTGATGTATGAAAGTCTATTGTAAGTTGTTACAAAGTACCTGCAACTCCTCCTACATATGCAAATGGTAAGAAAGCCTGTGAATACAATGCAAAAGCTAAAAATTCTATATTATGTGGTTTAACCAATACTGAATTAGTAAAATTTATGAATTTTCAATTTGCTAAATTTGTATGGGAGAAATTGAACAATATCTATGAGGGAGATGATAAAGTGAAACAATCAAAATTGCAAACTCATAGAGGAAAGTTTGAGACTCTTAAGATGAAAGATGAAGAAAATATTTCAGCATACTTGCTTAGAGTTGACGAGGTAGTGAATGCAATCAAAGGTCTCGGTGAGACTATTGAAGATAAGGTTATTGTAAAGAAGGTGTTGAGGTCTCTCCCACAAAGATTTGATTCTAAGGTCTCATCAATAGAAGAAGCTAAAGATTTGGATAGATTTTTTGTGGATGAATTGTTTGGGTCATTAACTGTATATGAAATGAGAAATGTGAATATAGTCTCAACAAAGAGTGAAGCAGTATTCAAGACTTCCAAAATCAATAAGATTGAAGATGATTCAAAACTTGATACTAGTTCAAATGAGGAAGAAATAAATTTTATCAAAAGATTGAAGAAGGGAACTGACAAATATAAAGGTAAGCTTCCTTTCAAATGTTTTAACTGTGGAAAAATAGGTCATTTTGCCTCAAAGTGTCCTTTAAATGAAAATGAAAAAGGAGATAGTTTCAGGAGTCAAGAAACTTCCAAATACAAAAGAAGAAACTATGGAAAGAAGAAGAAGAGTCTTTATATTGATAAAGAAGTTAGTTCTTTAGATGATCATTCTTCTGGAAGTGAACTAGGTGAGACTACATTTATGGCTAAAGAAATTAAAGAAAGTGAAGATTTTGAAGAGGAAGGAGAAGGTGAGGTAGATTTGGAAGGTGAACTAGTCTCTAATTTAGAAGACTTGAGATATGAAAGAAAACAATACAGAATACAAGTTAAGGATTGAAGAATCTGAAAAAACTTGTTGACTTAAAACTGCAATTAGCAAAATAAAATAAAATAGAAGAATTAACTAGTTTGGATGTGAAGAACAAAATAGAAGAATTTCAAAAGTTAGAGGCTGAAGTTGTCTCTAGATAAGAAGGGAAATAGAGAAGGTAAATTTGTAGTTAAATAGAAGTCTCAAACTTGGAAAGAGTTTTGAAGTACTTGATGAAATGATTAGTAGTCAAAAATCCATTTTCAACAAGTTTGTTGGTTTAGGATACGAGGAAGACAAGAATTCCAAATATGAAGGAATGCAACCACTTCTAAGAAGTTTGAAGGTTCCCTGAAGGATAAGAAGACTGAAGATTACAAGAAAATCGATGATGGATTCATCAAAGTGCATGATCCAAAGAGGAGGTTCAAAGGTCAACATGCAAGACAAACCAAGTTTAATTATGCCTTTCATGGTTATTATTTTTCATGTAATCAGTATGGGCATAAATCTATAGATTGTAGGATTAGACTCTTCAGGAATGATGGACCTAATTTTGTAAGCAAGAATCCTTTTGCTTCTCCGAGTGCTCTAAACGATTTATGTTATGAGTGTAATAACTATGGGCACATTGCTAAGTTTTGTAGAAGTAATTTTATATAGCCTCCTAGACAAGAGAAAAAGATATTTACTTCCCATAAGAAAAATAGATTTTCTCATGGTCATGCAAGACATAAGAAAGAATTTGCACCCTCTACATAGAAGAAAGAATCTACACAGAGTTCTGAGGAAAAGCAAAAAAAACCAAAAGAGGTATTGGAGAGAGAAGAAGTCTGAGATGAAGAATGAAGAATCAATGATAGTTCAAACAACTTTTCATGCGAAAGGACAAGGCAATCCTTGGGTGATTGAAAGTGGTTGATCTAGTCATATGATTGGAGATAAGAGAAAATTCATAATTTTGGAGAAATAGAATGGTGGTATAGTCAAGTTTGGTGTAACACCCCGCCACGAAACGGTAGAGGACAACATACTATAACACCTAAAAACGGGATTTTCTTTTTTGACAGTACAATATTCACAAGATTGTAAATGAAACAATAGTTTGTTTTCTAATCTAAGTCCTCCAAGGTTCGTGACTATGCTAGTAGATCCCCATAACTAAACTAGAAGAAACTATAAATCATTACATTAAACATTTTTTTTTTTTTTCAAAGGGTAAACGCTTTTGATTGGAGCTATGAACCAGATATAACCATTCAACAATACCACCCCAATAGGGTTTGAACCTCGGTGGCAAGAACAACAATGCCACCTTATAAACCATCACACCATGCCAATATCGGCAAAAAATTTTAGATTGCAGGAATCGGGTAGCACGACCCCATATAAATTGCAGTGCGCCTGGTAAACTTTTTAACGTGACCGGCGGTGCTGGTGCGACACGCCCTTCGGTACCACGGGGGTGGGGGAGACTAGACCTCGTGACCAACCTCCTGCAACAGGAAAGATTTATCCAACCGAGCTAGGGCCCCAACCCCCATTACATTAAACATTTTCAATCAACAATATGAATTACATTTTATTCATCACATTTAAGAGATCAACTAATCAGAATTATCCAAATCGTATCAACAATATAACATCTCATATCAATCCAATTAACTATCATATGCAATAACATCAATTACATTATCCATTACATAAGAGAGAGTTTACAATCAATTACAATATTACATCATTACATCATTGTTTCCCCGAATGAGAGAGGAGAGTACATTAGAATTACATTACATGCTAAAGCTGATTTGTGGTACATTAGAAGTACATAAAATATAGTCCACAAGAATTGGAACAAGTGCAAAAATCTTCATATCCATGAGTAGTCACCATGAACACAAACAAAGTGAAGGAACCCAATGGAGTACAAGGCGCATTCCACCCGACCACGTGGAACCCTAAGGTCCACCCCCTATGCTAGGAGATAGCAATAAGGTCCCACCACAAAAATTCAAGAGACAGAAGATGACACGAAGGCTAACATGACTCCAATATGCAAGTATATTATAACAACACACAACAGTGACACTGCTTCTAGAGGCACACAAACATAAAGGAAATACAATTCAAGGGAATTCTAGATTGCAGTAGAGGAGAATGTCATCGCATGGGTTATCCTGGCTTCCTCTCACTATGCGTTGGCCCCCATCTATGGTTATCTTGGCTGCCTCACACTAGGCGCTGGCCCCGTAGGGTAACACACCAAAATCCTTTCATGAAGACAGGGAGGTTGATCTTGCCAACCAGCCCTTCTCAACCCATCCTTAGTCTAAATGACCACTACAGGCATGGGTGAGGTATCCAATTATCTTGATTATTTAAAATCTACCCAATCCCCCTACTTTACTAATTAGGTTATACTTGTTTAGGAAACTACCGCATGGGTTATCCTGGTTGCCACTTTGTGCGTCCACCCCTATTGAGAGCCACTCCCCCTACTACAACTAGAAGACCCAAAAGAATCAACTAGGTGAAGCCAACATGCACAAATCTTGAGATCACAAGAACATACACAAGGCAAAGCATAACCATCCCGCATGCAAATCAACCATAAAAGCAAGTGAATAGTGCATGGCTAAAACCCACTCAATAAAACACTCCAAGTATCACATCAACCAAAATTCAAGGGTCAACACATACATTTAGCTCAAAACATGGTTTCCCACGCCTCTAGAAGACTATTAATATCTACCTTACAAAAGGGACCGCTTCATTCGAACACAAATGATAACATCCCATTATCCGACAATTAACTCAAAATACATCTTATAAGCAACAATTCCAATAATGTAACCATTAAATACATAGTGAAATTAATTTTACTTCTATTAAGTAATCGAATTAGAATTCATTGTTCAAACATCACGAAGAATTATCTAACTTTCTTATTAATTAAATCTTCCAATTTGAAATAAACAATTTCATTCAATATTTAAATACATACATATAGATACATATATGTGTGTATATATATATATATATATATATATATATATATATATATATATATATATATATATTAAAGTAAATGCATTTAGATTTTCAGTTTGTTGTTAACATAAAATTATCAAAAAATTATATAAAAGATACACATATAACTATGTATATATATGTACATATAATATACATATATATATACATCAATGTATATACATACAAATATTAATCAAATTCGAATGTTATATTTTTTGTGAATCATACAATACAAAGGGGAGGTCTCACATACTAATCATTTAAGTTACAATGTTTCTGGCACATACATTAATAATGATATACCACTATCATACGTACATACATATACATATATATGTATGCTTATATATATTTATATGTATGTAATATGATAATAATTAAACTAAAACTCATGACTATCGATTCAAGAGGAACTTGATGCCTTATCCGGCGTAACTACCATTTCAAGATAATCACAAATGTATACTCATCGATAATTAGAGAGTTAAAGTGCATTCAGTTATTATCAAAAGACCATGCACATCGGATCTTACAAGTATCCCCTACAATAATTACCAATTATCTGATTCCCACAACAACAAATTTAAATGACCTTTGAATTCAAAATATAAACAAATCCAATGAAATCAACATACTTTGGTACATTACATGTGCAAGAGAATAAATATTCAACCATTTAATAGGCCAGGAGAGATTCAAATTTTACAATTTTACAGAGAAACAATTTATTCAAGCAATCGAATTCCTCAATACTTCATAAAATCCTTCATTATCCAATTGCAAGAAATTACACATGTAAGTCAAATATTCAAAAATCTCAACATAAATGTAAACAAGGGACTAAGAAGTCGAACACGAGCTATAGAACACATTGCTTAAGTCTTAAATTGATCATGTAGAGGAGAGTCCCGGCTTACAGTAAATTCATCAAAGAACGGGGTGAAGGGAAACATAGTGTAAGACACAAAACAAGATCTTAGAATATGTGTACACATGCAAACATGCAAGGTGGATCATCAATACCATAGAGTTTTTTTGGCTTACAGTTTGTAAGAAAATTGAAGGAAAAGAAAGAAAGCACATACTTTAGCTTGAAAGCCACAAAAAGGATATTATATCAAGGAGTGCAAGAAATCAACTTGTTTGAAATGGGTTCACGAAAAAGCTTCAAAAAAATTTCAAGCAATGTCGATAACAACAAAAGTAAAATATTCACAACCAACAACATACAAGATTTCAGGTCAAGCATGAAAATGAAATACTGGGAGAGCTATAATAATACAGGGAAATTCATTTACTAATTGTTCCCAATCGATCTCAAATATGTACAGACAGGTTTTGTTCCAAATAGCATATAATTCAAACATTTATTCCAAAACAAGGAAAAAGATTACAAGAAGCGAAACTTGGAATAATTTGATTAACTAGGCTGAAAGTTGATGTCGGGTTTGAATTCTAGTTGCAGCTTCAATTTTCTTCAGAACCCCAAATCCAATAGAGAGCCTCCAAGAAACAGAGAAAACCCAAAGCCTCCAAGAATAAGAATTATAGAGCTTTCAAGAACCAGAACATTCACGAGATAGATAAAACAAGATTAGTTTTCCCGTAATTGTACACAATCCCCTTTCTTTTTGCCAATTTATTCCAATCTCCGTTGCTGCCTTACCTTCTTTAATTTTAATTATTTTATTTAATTTTTTTTCCCCAAAACTGTCAACTTCTTCTAATTATTATTTTTATAATTTAACCATACTTTAATATTTGCACAGAGTAAATCAACTATTAAAATATTTAATTTATTAATTTAATCTTTCATTTTAATTTGCTTACACAATACAATAATTAATATATTTATTTAAATATTTCTTGATTAAATCATAAATTTTAATTTATTTAAATCAAGTAAAACATTAATGATATTTTATTTATCCAAGCCACAAATGTATTAAAACATTTATTTAAATTATCAAATACCTTATATCCACAATAATATTTTATTTTAATATAATGATCTATCAAGCACTAATCAAACCATTAACTCAAATGAACATAATACCAAACAATACTTGACCTCAAAGCAAAATGGAATGCAATATACAACAACACAGACAGACCAACTCAAGCTTACCACACTGATAGGGTAATACAATTGAATATTCATCCTCGTCAAGGATGATGGATCAACATAGGGGACCCGATGCTATCTCCATTTCAACAATCTCCATTGGGTTTAAGGAACGCTCAAACCTGGCAGTTCAGGTGGAGTCAATGCCTAGTACTTGCAACCTACAACAAACCACATAGTCGAGCATATACATAGACAAACAGGAAACCACACCATGAAGGGAAAATCGCAGTGTCGCAGGGCACTCACAAGAGAGTGATGTGACCTTGTTACCCTTTACCATAGTACATCAATGCATAACAATTGAATGTCAACAATGTGATACAAACATACATTAGGTAATCACATAATACTCATAGCAATAATAACCCACACAATTAATTAAATTGATCTACTAAGCATGAGATAAGCATAAACATCAGTAATAAAGTATCATATGTCGAATACAACCAAGTAACTGTCAAAAACAAAAAGAAAACTGAGGGGAACTACATTCTCCCCCTAGAACCAGGTTTACTCCTAGAAGCCTGCAAACAGATATGGGTACAACTCTCTCATCCTAGATGAATCCTCCCATGTAGCAGAAGACTCGTGATTAGGATCCCACTGGACCCTCACCTGCTCAATGTATTGACCCCTAAGGGTGAGTCTCATGTGCTATATGAAACCCATGAGTTGCAAAGCCAGCTTCTCGTCATCTACCTATAAGGAATTACAATCAAGGACATGAGATATATCTGGATAATAAGGTCTAAGAATTGAAATGTGAAACACATCATGAATGTGTGTTATACTGGGTAGCAAAGCAAGATGGTATGCAACAAGACCAATCCTCTCCAAGATCTCAAAAGGGTCAACAAAGTGAGGTGCGAGCTTAGATCCCTTTCCATAATAGATCACACTCTTTTGCAGACGCACTTGCAGGAATACCTAGTCTCCAACTGAGAACTGATGGTCAACCCTATGAGCATCTGCATATTTATTCTGCATGTCTTGGGCTACCACCAAATGCTCCCTAATTCGAATCACCTACTGCTCCATCTCCTATAGAATCTTCAGACCAAGAATAAATTTGTCCTCCAAACGATCCCAACTCAACAGGGTTCGACAATGATGACCATATAATGCTTGAAAAGGAGGCATGCCAATACAGTTGTGATATCCATTATTGTATGCAAACTCCACCAAATACAGGTAATCCTCCCAACGAGACTGCTAATCCATAGCATACATCCAAAGCATATCCTTGAGGATTTGATTAACCCTTTCGATCTTCCCATCAGTTTCTGGATGATAAGTTGAACTAAAGTTCAACTGAATCCCCAATGCATGTTGTAGGGATGTCCAAAGAGATGAAGTAAATATTGGATCTCTATGTGAGATAATCCTATGAGGAATACCATGCAACCTAACTATATCCTCTTATAAGAGAGGGGGACCAACCACGTTCAAGGCCCCAGGTCATGGAGAGCCAAGAGCAGAAGGTTGCCCTTACCTTAGCTTGATGGGGTGTTAGGAAATGTGGGACAAGAATGATAAGGACTATAAAGTCCCTAAATCACTTTGCAAACCCAAAACACAGAATGGGGCTAGGCAAGTCAATTTTTGAGTTTAACTTTGTGCCTCAGGAAGCTCTCTACACAAGGACAAAAGCGCGGTTCTGGGATGACAGTGTGGCGCGCTGGTGTCTCTCAAGTGTCCTAGCATTCGTACAACCAGAGGACTAAAGAAGCAAGGTCAAACACTAGAAAATGGACTAACAACCTAGCTAACTACTTTCAAAGGGCCAAAACAAAGCTATGAAGTAAGAAAAATATGTACAAATATGATAAAGCAGGTAAACAAGAGTTAGGATGACAAGAATCACCTCACAAAGATACTCATTCACCACCTAACTCCAAGCCACACGTCCACCTACACACAATGAAGATGAAAATTGTTGGGTGGCTATATAGTGCCCTTCCTCAGCTAGACCCTCGTTTAGGTGTTTCCACCTCCATGGAAAACCAAGAAAGCCATAGTGGAGAAATAGTATGATAATGAAAGAAAGTAAAGTAGAGAACACTAAAACACTACAAATAGTAATGTTCTACTCAACCAAATAATGGAGGAGAGGAGTAGAAATATTACCACCTCCATCGAAAGCTCTTAAGGCTAATTGGGGAGAAAATGAGAGGAACTCAAGCCTCTTCTACAATGGTGTTGTTCCACACTTGCTCTACTGAGTTGATGGAGTAATATTGTTGCTGCTATGGAGTGCAAGAGTGCTACTAGAATGCAACAAATGAATGTTAGGACACTTAAGATTGTGAGAAGGATTGTTTGAAGGGATGAAATGGAAGAATGAATGGTGAATTTGAAGGAGAGAGTGAAGAAAATGGCCATATTCGGGCCAGTCAATCGAAGGGGCAGTATACGTCGACTCCTAATGAGAAGTGTAATGCCTCTATAGGCTCAGACGTGGGAATCTTCCAGGGACGTAAGCATCGCATGGACGTCTACTTGTCGCACAGGTGTCCTCGATAGTTATTCCTCTACCGACACACAAAACAACTGCCATGTGGAATGAAGGAAACAAGCTTATCTGGAATTTAGCCTTCAAGTTTGGTTTTCTAAATTGAAGAAGGGCAAAAGGGGAATTTGCATAAGGGGTGCAAATTCACTCCTATACATTTTTTCCCCACTTTAGCGAGCACGAATACTGATGAGTGCTTTAGGAAAGTAGATCAGAGAAGTAGTAGAGTTAGAAATGTATACCTGAACCATCGAGGAAGTAGACCATGATCTGGAAAACTCGAGAGTGCAAGACAAGTAAAGGACTTAATTGCCTTACATAACTATGAAGTTGAAGAATGAAAGCATCTTACAGGCCCGCGGACCTGTAAGGAGGCAACCTCTAAGATCTCTCACATGAAGGAAGCCTCGTGAAGTAAGCGCCTTACAGGCCAACAGACTTGCAAGGAAGGGGTCCCCCAAGAACTCTCATATGGAGGATACCTAGAAAAGTGTCTTACAAGCCCAAAAACTTGCAAAGAAGCGTCCCCCAAGATCTCTCACATGGAGGAAGCCAAGAAAGCGCCCTATAGACTGCAGACTTGCAAGGAAGGTGTCCTTCAATATTTCTTGCATGAAGAAAACCCAGGAAAGTTCCCTACAGACTCGCAGACCTACAAGGAAGGTATCCCCCAAGATCTCTCGCATGGAGGAAACACAAGAAAGCACCCTATAGACCCGTAGACCTGTAGGGGAGCCACCCCCAAGATCTCTCACATGGAGGAAGCTCAAAGGAAGTGCCCTATAGACCTATAGACTTGTAGGGAGGTATCCCCAAAGATATCTCACATGGAAGAAACTAAATGAAAGCAGACTCCGCAGAGTCAAAAAGTGGCCATGTACGCAAGTAAGCGAACAGTTGCACAATCCGTTGACAATTTGGAAGACTTTCAAAGGGGTCCCTTGGGAACCTATTGTAAAGAAGGGGTCCGCCCAAGGGACACTCTGTTCAAAAGTGTGAGGGAGATGTTGTTCTTCTTGAATTGATTCATCATCAAGGAATCACCTAATAAAGGAAGAGAATTCCCCCACGCGAGGGGAAGGTTATAGTCGCTCCCACATCGAGGGAAAATTCTCAAGTTATTTCAAATGGATTCCTAATTTTGAATATTTTTTTCGAAAAGGAATGCTTAGCAAGATTTCTGAGAAAATAGTCGTTGACAACGAATGCATTTTCTAAAAGTCAAAATGTTGACGGAGAGGCGTTGTCACACATAAGAGGGACAACTCAAGCAAAGAAGAGAGAAAGATAAGGGAAAAACAAAAAAAAGGAGAAGAAACACAAATAGAGGGCACAGGGGTAGCTTGACATTTTGGGGTTAGAATTGCTCATAAATATATATATATATATGTATAGTAATAGTATATAAAATGAACTATCATCAACCCCCTACTATATCAGACCATGTGAAGAATGCATGAGAAGACAAAGTAAAAATAAAAAATTGGGTCAACATGGAAGGGAAGCCTAAATGCCCCCAACACTTTGCATTGTCCCCAATTTATCAAAAATAAAGTCACAAACATGGAAGAATGATCATACAAATAGAGGAAGGTTTACGACACAAAAATCACACTTGTATCAAAGCACCAACAAGGGTGATGAGGGTCATCTAGGAACACATAGCACGATCACAGGGGAACACGTCACAACATACACACACATATCTAATCTAAAGATAAAGAAGAGGCCTCCTCCTAACATTGATCGACCAAGAGGTCGTCTGCTGCCCACTCTAGATCATCGTAGGGGGAAGGAGGACGAACCTGCATTGGTGGTATGTTAAGAGGAGGAGCATCTGGCCCTCCCGCAATAAGAGCCAAGGAAGAGGGCCCTACAAGGTCCTCTCCATTGAGCTCTTGTGGAGCTAAGGTTAGTGATTTCATGAAGATCACCGACAAGGCCGAAACCTCATCTAAAGAGTTGAACATGCACTTCACAAGAGTGACATGTTTCACCTCAATAGTTGGGGAAGGTTGCGCTCGAGGTTCACCACTAGGCTCACCGAATGACTCGGGAGCAGTGACAAACTCAAGGGAAGCCAAGATTGGTTCCGTCACTAAGACGGAACAAGTCAGCATGGGCCCACCTTTCAGGGAAGGAAGACTCTTCTGACGTCCTTCGTTGGTAGAATGACCACACTCAATTTCTTACTTCATTGGAGGAGGAAAAATCCCCATAGATGAGGTAAGAGGCATGAAGGATGAGGAGGAAAGAACCACAGTAGATATGACCGAGGTGTTCATCATATCTACAGGCTTTGGGAAAGGTTGGACATCTAGGAGGGACATCAACAATGGTGGCTCCATCGAGGGAGCGATGAACACCTGCAACTTTCTAGGGTCAGGAACATTTGTACTCACAGCGGAAGCTGGAAATGATACAGAGCTGATTTGAATGGAAGTAGAGGGGAGGAGAGAGGAGGACGCTATAGGAGGCCCTGATACAGGGGCAGTCGCCTCCTCTTCTTTCCTCTGCAAGGCAGCCTGCTCAACCATGAAATCCTTTCATTGGCGCTTATGGTCATGCGCAAGGTGGTTTCTGTGACTCTTTGAACCAGAGGTTGGAGGTTGCGAAGGAATAGAAGGCTCCTGCTCAACCATGTGAGTGTCCACTACAACCATTTTCGGTGGAGAAACAAACTCTTGAATGGGAGCAGGAGGAACAAGTTGAGAAGCAGTGGGGGGAGTAAGCTCAAGTGCCTTGGCAATGGGCCTCTTCCCGTTCATTTCTTTAGGATCAAGAGCGGTAGGACACCGTGGAGGTTGAGACAAAGAGAACTCTCCATGGGGACCCTTTCCTCTACCATACAGGTAGTATCAAGGTCCAGGCGATTTGGTGGGAAGATTCGATATCCTGATCTTAGGTCTATGCCAAGGAGGGATCATCAAACTCAACGGGTAGAAGCCAGGAATGCTCATCCAATACTCCTCCCAAGAGAGGAGGGTACACGAGTCATCCTTAGGGGAGGTCACCTTCTCCTTCCCTTTTTAGGAAGGGGAGGCAGTCGGTTGTTGTGCTATAGGAAGAGCCAATTTTGGTTGTCCCTTGCCCTCGGTCTTGTACTTTACATAGTTTTTGTAAAGTAGGATTGTTCTTGGAGGAAGCGGACCAACCGAGGTGGGTAAAAAATGATCTAATGGATATCCCCCACGAGACACCGAAGGCTAGTATCTAGTTTCATGCACTACATGCACAACACCTTCCTGGGAGAACCTCAGACATTTGTGGATAATGGAGGAAATTCCATTCATATAAGTTAGCCAAGGTATGCCTAGCTTCATCCTGAATAGATCTGACTCTAAAATGACATTGAAAACTATGTCAACAGCCCTAGGTCCAACTAGGATAGAAAGAGTTATTGATCCATAGGGTTTCAGGGAGAGACCATCGTGTGTTCAGATGGTAGATTTCATTTCTTCGTATTTCTCTTTATGTAGCAAGTTAAGCCATAACATCTCTTCTGTGATAACATTCACTCGAGTTGCAGGGTCTACTAGGACCCCTTTCACAATGTTACCATTGAGGCGAGCAGGAATATAAAGAGGCGAGGGCTTGTTATTTAAGGGTAAGTCCTATGATGTAAACATTATATCCGACGAACCGATTGTAGGTTGTGCAGTGGAAGTAGCTGTGACCATATTAACATAGGCTTTGGGCTAAGTGATAGAATTAGTGGGATTGACAATCATGTTAGCAGAATGTGACAGAAATGGGTTTGTGTATATCTGTAGTTCACTGTTTGCTTTTGCCACCGATTTGTTT
Organism: Sequoia sempervirens; assembly: GCA_007258455.2. Lineage (NCBI taxonomy): Eukaryota > Viridiplantae > Streptophyta > Pinopsida > Cupressales > Cupressaceae > Sequoia > Sequoia sempervirens. The sequence goes on along the minus strand of VDFB02000015.1, from coordinate 130,294,422 downwards.
GCTACCATCGAGACGAATAGCACCATCCTCGATGTGGTCTATATCTCATGATGCAGGTGCATACAATGTTTAGTATCATGTCTATTAACTCGATGGTATTGATAGTAACTACTTCCATCATACCAATTAGGGTATGGTTCCTTAAGGGGTTTAGGACTTCACAAGGTTACGATCTTATCCTTCAACAACTTTTGCAAGACACAAGAATAAGATTCTGATAACTTTGTGAATTTTCAGTTGTCATCTACAGTGGCTACTACATACGCAAAAACTTTACCTTTTCTAGAGATCGACACAATATATTTTCCTTCAGAATGGAAGTGCAAGGAGGACCCTCCAAACTGAACCATCATTTGTTGATACTCTCGTAGGCCTACACACAAATGTGTGAAAAAAGGGTATTTCATAAGGGAAAAATTCTCATGCCAAGGCCTTTGTAAGTTCCCTACGAATACCTTTTGCACGTTAGAATCAGGCAACATATACAATATTTGTGAGAAGAGGGATTGATATCGTGCTATAAAATCAATAATTTTTTTCATTATCTCCTTGCTTGCATCGGATGAGATTTGAAAATGTCATCTTCGGCTCGATGTTAACTTGGAATTGTCGTAAAAATTGATTTACAAGTTGGTCAAATGAGAAAATAGAATTATCAGGCAAGGAATAGTACCACTCAAGTGTTGTATCCTTGAGAGATCGAGAAAATAGTTTGGCCATCAACACATCGTGATGGAAGAAATATGTGCACAAGGCGTTAAGGGTGGACGCATGTGTTTGTGGGTCCCCTTTGCCACCATATTTCTTAAATTTAGGAATATCCATTCCTTAAGGGAAGGGAGTGTTTAGGATTGCAACCAACAATAGGCTATGTTAGAAGAAGGGTTGGAAGATAGGTTGGGTAGAAGGTTGGGAGAGACTCATTAACTGGCTCTGCATCTTACCCATATTTTGAAGAAGAGTATTCAAAATAGGTTCATTAGAAGATAGAGGGCTAGATGAACCTCCTCTAGAACCACCATCGGAGCCACCTCTGGAACCACCACCAGAGCCACTGCCAACTTTAGGGCCTCTACCAGAGCCACCTCCGCTTCTGAAGCCACCACTATGACCTCCACTAGAACGAACTCCGCTAGCACCACCCCCACTATCGAAGCCACCACAACTACCAAAGCCTCCACCACTAGAGGTGACAGGAGGGGTGAAGCTGAAATCCAAGGGGATTTTGTTCACTCTGATAGTTTTGGATCCCTCAGGGGAAAAGGGGATACTAATCGATGGTACGACATCAACAGTCCTAGCTCTCTCATGGTTCTCAAAGGTGACTCCTTGTACAATGTTAGGATTTTTTGGAGTACACACATTGGTCAGACTATTAAGACTATCCAGGAGCTCTGCCTGTCTAGTGTTTTCCAACCATGTACTTCAACTTGCTAATGACCCGAGCAGCCCTGGCCATCTTCGGGTTCCTTTCCAAGTGATTTTCTAAGGTGTCCAACCCTTTGCTAAGGGTGGAGACATATTCTAAAGGGATTTGAACAACCTCATACTCATCCACCGATGATGGCATAGGAGACATAGGAGGAGTGGGGATGTGATCGGTCTTGTTAGAGAATCCTATCTCGCCCCTTGACAACTACTCCTACATAGCCAGGCTAACGACAGGACCAGGGAACTGGCCTATAGAGAAACTAGTAGTGACCTTCATGCTTTCCATAGGGAGGTGTCGTATACTTCTCCTAACAATATACCAAGAAGTTGTGGACTGGGTTGTGATGCTCATAAACCTTCACAACACTCAGGAGCACAATGATCTCAAGGTATAAGAGGAAAGCCTCAACACCAACAAATGAACATACATTAGTTCACATCAGGTTCACCAAAAATCTAAGAGAGGGGGGGACCAACCACGTTCAAGGCCCTAGGTCATGGAGAGCCAAGAGTGGAAGGCTGCCCTAAGTTATCTCAGATGACTGGGTGTTAGGAAATGCGGGACAAGAATGATGAGGACTATAAAGTCCCTAAATCACTCTACAAACCCAAAAGACAGAATGGGGCTAGGCGAGCAAATTTTTGAGTTTAACTCTATGCCTCAGGAAGCTCTCTGCCCGAGGATGGAAGTGCGGTTCTAGGACGACAATGTGGTGCGTTGACATCTCTCAGGTGCGCTAGCATTTGTATGACTAGAGGACTAAAGAAGCAAGTTCAAATGCTAGAAAATGGACTAACAGCCTAGCTAACTACTTTCAAAGGGCCAAAACAAATCCATGAAGTAGGAAAAATATGTACGAATATGATAAAGCAAGTAAACAAGAGTTAGGATGACAAGAATCACCTCACAAAGATACTCATTCGCCACCTAACTCCAAGCCACACGTCCACCTACACACCATGAAGAGGAAAGTTTTTGGGTGGTTGTATAGGGGCCTATCTTAGTCAAACCCCCATTTAGGTGTTTCCACCTCCATAGACAACCAAGAAAGCAATAATGGAGAAATAGTATGATAAAGAAAGAAAGTAAAGTAGAGAACACTAAAACAATACAAATAGTAATGTGCTACTCAACCAAATAATAGAGGAGAGGACTAGAAAGATTACCACCTTCACCAAGAGCACTCAAGGCTAATGGGGGAGAAAATGAGAGGAACTCAAGCCTCTGTTGCAATGGTGTTGTTCCACACTTGCTCTCTGAGTTGATGGAGTAATTTTTTTGTTGCTATGGAGTGCAAGAGTGTTGCTAGAATGCAAGGAAAGAATGCTAGGATGCTTAAGCTTGTGAGAAGGATTGCTTTAAGGGATGAAATGGAAGAATGAATGGTGAATTTGAAGGAAAGAGTGAAGAAAACGGCCATATTCAGGCCAGTCAGTCGAAGGGGGTGTTACAAGTCGAATCGCAATGATAAGTGTAATGCCTCTATAGGCTCAGATGCAAGAATCTGCCGAGGATGTAAGCGCTCCACACAACCATACACGCATCATGTGGGAATCCCCAACAGTTATTCCTTTGTCGACACACAAAATAACTGCCAAGTGGAACAAAGGTAGTGGGATTATATGGAATTTAGCCTTCGAGTTTGGTTTTCTAAAGTGAAGAAGAGAAAAAGGGGAATTTGCATAAGGGGTGAAAATTCGCTCCTATATATTTTTCTCCCACTTTAGCGAGTACGAATACTGATGAGTGCTTCAGTAAAGTAGACAAGAGAAGTAGTAGAGTTAGAAATGTATACCTAAACTATCGAGGAAGTAGACCACGACCTAGCGAACTCGAGAGTGCAGGACAAGCAATGGACTTCATAGCCCCATAGAAATATGAAGTTAAAGAATGGAAGCGTCTTATAGGCCCGTGAACTTGCAAGGAGACAACCCCCAAAATCTCTCACATGAAGGAAGCCCCATGAAGTAAGTGCCTTACAGGCCTACAGAACTGCAAGGAAAGTGTCCCCCAAGAACTCTCACATGGAGGACACCCAAAAAAGTTCCTTACAAGCCCGCAGACCTGCAAGGAAGCATCCCCCAAGATCTCTCACATGGAGGAAGCCAGGAAAGTGCCCTATAGACCTATAGACCTCTAGGGAAGGTGTCCTTCAAGATCTCTCGAATGAAGGAAACCTAGGAAAGCGCCCTACAGACCCACAGACTTGTAGGGAAGGTATCCCCCAAGATCTCTCGCATGGAGGAAACCCAAGAAAGCGCCCTATAGACCTGCAAACCTGCAAGGGAGCCACCCCCAAGATCTCTCACATGGAGGAAGCTCAAAGGAAGTTCCCTATAGACCCACAGACCTATAGGGAGGTATCCCCCAATATCTCTCACATGGAAAGGAAAGCGGACTCCACAGAGTCAAAAAGCGGCCATGTAGGCAAGTAAGTGGATAGTCGCGCAAACTGTCAACAATTTGGAAGACTTTCAAAGGGGTCCCTTGGGAACCCATCGTGAAGAAGGGGTCCACTCAAGGGATACTCAGTTTGAAAGTGTGAGGGAGATTTCATTCTTCTCGAATCAATTCGTTATCAAGGAATCACCTCATAAAGGAAGAGAATTCCCCCACGTGAGGGGAAGGTTATAGCCACTCCCACCTCGGGGGAAAATTCTCAAGTTCTTTCAAAGGATTCATAATTCTGAATGTTATTTTTGAAAAGGAATGTTTATAAGGATTTCTGAGAAAATATTTGTTGACAACGAATGCATTTTCTAAAAATCAAAATGTTGAAGGAGAGGCGTTGTCACATATAAGAGGGACAACTCAAGCAAAGAAGAGAGAAAGATAAAGGAAAAGAAAACAAAAGGGGAAGAAACACAAACATAGGGCATAGGGGTAGCCTGATATTCCAGGGTTAGAACTGCTCATATATATATATATATGTATGTAATGAACTGTCATCAACCCCATACTATATTAGACCATGTGAAGAATGCACAAGAAGACAAAGTAAAAATAAAAAATTGGGTCAACATGGAAGGGAAGCCTAAATGCCCCCAACACTTTGCATCATCCCCAATTTATCAAAAATCAAGTCACAAACATGGGAGAATGATGATACAAATAGAGGAAGGTTTACGACACAAAAACCATGCTTGTCTTTGCCTCACATTCAGATTAGGTTGTGTGAAAATATATTGCAAACTACAGTGATCACTATGTTGCTCAAACTGATGCCCCAACAAGAAATGCCTCCATCTCGTCAAAGCATGAACCACAATGGCTAACTTCAGATCATGTGTACGATAATTCAACTCATGATCCTTGAGTTTGTGAGACTCATAAACAATCAGGCAACCATCCTGCATCAACACAACTCCTAAACCCTCCAAATATGCATCTGTACAAACCACAAAATCCCTAGTAGGATCAGGGACTGCCAAGATATGTGCGCTAGTCAACCTCTCCTTAAGCGTTTGAAAAGCTTCCTGACACTACTCTGACCAAACAAACTTCTTCCCTTTCCTCTGAAGAGAAGTGATGGGGTGGGCTATCCTTGAAAAATCTTGTACAATCTGTCAGTAGTAACTTGCTAAATCCATGAAACTGTGAACATTTGCAACATTGGTGGGCACAAGCCAATCAATGATAGCTTGGATCTTTGAAGGATCCACAAAAATTCCCTCACTAGAGATAACATGACCCAAATATTTCACCTTAGTCTGGAAGAACTCACATTTTTCCAAATTTGCATACAACTGGTTCTCCCTCAAACACTAAAGTACCTGCCTCAAATGCTCCTCCATGGTCCTTGAATAGATCAATATTTCATATAAAAACACCAGGACAAACCTATCAAGATAGGTGTGAAACACACCATTCATCAAACACATGAACATAGACAGCGCATTCGTCAACCCGAATGACACAACTGTGAACTCATAGTGTTTGCAACACGTACAAAATGCGGTCTTATGGATGTCTTCCTCGAAGATGTGCAACTGTCCTGACTTAAGATCAATCTTCAAAAATATCCTAGCACCCTTGATCTGATGAAATAGATCATCAATCCTTGAAAATGGATACTTGTTCCTCACCGTCGCCTTATTCAACTATCGGTAATCAATGCATAATTGAAGGGACCCATCCTTCTTCTTCACAAAAATAACTGGTGCTCCCCAAGGAGAGACACTAGGATGAATAAACCCCTTCACCAACAACTCCTCAAGCTTCAACCGAAGCTTCTTAAGCTCCTAAGTGGTCATCCAATATGGAGCTCATGAAATAAGATCAACTCTAGGTACAAGATCTATCTTAAATTCGATGTCACATGGCATCCTTGGAATCTCACTAGGAAAGACATCAACATACTACTGTCTAAGGATAGGATGACTATCAAGAGACACCTCTCGGCTCTCCCATAACTCTAGATCATTAACTATCACCGCAAACAACTAACATCCCTATCGCATACACCTCTTCAACTGCATAGCAGAGATTATGCGCAAGGAAATAGACCTCTAAACACCAACTACCTCAACCTCACTACTCGAATCATCTACACACTGCATTCACTTATGCTGACAATCTATGACTACTCGGTGAGCCTCTAACCAATCCATGCCCAATACAATATTATATGACCCAAGGGGAATAATACAAAGGTCTACTATGGTGTAGAGAGAACCGATCCTCAAACCATAACCATGGACAAGAGACTCTACAACTACTTTAGCACTGGAGGCCAATTTGACCTGCCACCTATCATCCTACTTCACTACCACAGTCCATATTGTGCCACTACAAATGGAGAAATAAAAGAATCTAAAGCACCAGAGTTAAAGAGAATAGAAACACTATGACCCTACAACGCACCTGAAGTCTCAACCACTGTACCTTGATGCTCAGCCTAGCAGTTATCAACCACTGCAAAGACTCAGTGTGATCTTCTTGCATCTCCTACTGTCGACTCTGAAGCCACCGATCTTTGATTAAATCTAGATGTGCCCTTCTAAGGACATTGTCTAGCAATGTGACCCTGCTGACCACAAGAGAAATACCCTATACCTTTGTCGTAACCTCTACCACCTAGAGGTGCACTAGACTGCTGAAAACTACCCCTGCTAGCTATAGTCTAAATTCTATGTGTTGGTTGCACTTAAGGATCACGCTGAGCTCGCCACCAATTTTGATTCTTCTCAGACTAAAATTTACCACCATGCTGAGACTAAGAATTCTTATGTTTAGACTGAGAATGTTGATGTTGTTGTTGTTGTTGACCACCCTTAGTGGGTGTATGGTGGCTCCTAGAGGGACTTGTTGCCTGAGTCTGGCCACCTCGATAATTGAAACTTGTTGGAGGTGCACTACCAATTTGTACACCTATATGACCACCAAGTGCCATAGCCAAATTATCCTCTATTATCTGAGCCTTCTCCATAGCCACCTCCATTGTTTTCAGCTCAAACACATGAACACCCCCACTGATACAGGAATTCAATCCCCTGATAAAATGTTGCACCAACATCCCCTCATCATCACATGCCTACATACTAATTGAGCTCATAAAATCTTTGCTCATACTGCTCAACTAACATTTCCATCTACCTCAGCTCATGGAACTCATCTGCACGACATTTCCACCAATGATCGGACAAGAACCAAGCTCTGAATCTCTCTAAAAACATCTCACATGCGACTAAATCTATATCCAAATGAAGCTTCTACTCCTCCAAATACCACCACGTGAAAGAAAAACCACTGAGGTGCATGAGAGCGCACCTAGCCTTGGTGTTACTACCATATGGATGCATGGAAAAACACTTGTTCAAATCAATTAACCAGGTCTCTACCTCCAAACCACTACCAAACCCATCAAAAGTAGGAGGACATGCTCTCAAAAGATCCCTCATGTGTCCAGCTAATATAGCCTCCTGCTCAACTGTAATCTCTCTCCTCCTGGGAGACCTCTCTCTCTCTAACCACCAACTGATCTCCCTCCTGTCACGAACATAAGTGGGAAAGAACCTCCTCAAGTAAATGACACAACTATGCGCCCTCCAACCTTGGCTGATCTAGATTCTGACCTCCACCTCCTTGATTATTCTGGGAACCTTGTTGTTCCTCATAATTAGATTCATGGGAACTCTAATGAGGGGAGTCCTAGTGATTAGCCCTATGGCCATCACCGTGACATCTACCACGTCCCTAACCTCGATCTTGACCTCTAGGAATTATCCTACACAAAAACCACCAAGGACAAGTTCAAGGTCTTAGACAAGGTCAACAAGGGAAAACATAAACTTCATAATCTATGCAACTAAGACAACATAATGGGCTATTGTATATACCGAGAGTACCCAGTGTTAGAACTTGGGGTTTGATACCATGTGTAACTCCCCACCACGAAACTATAGAGGACAACACACTATAACACCTAAAAATGGGATTTTTTTTTTGAAAGTACAATATTCACAAGATTGCAAATGAAACAATAGTTTGTTTTCTAATCTAAGTCCTCTAAGGTTCATGACTAAGCTACTAGATCCCCATTACTAAACTAGAAGAAACTGTAAATCATTACATTAAACATTTTGTTGAAAATGGAGGTAATTGTGTAGCTTAATACTTTGTAAAACTATGAGATTGTAGATCTAATTAAGTGTTCTTTGTTACAAATTATTTGTATTTTCAACATTTGGTATCAAAGCTAACGATTGGGTAGAGTATTGGGATGCCTTTCTCTTAAAAGATTGGAGGTTTTTTGGCTGTAGTGGGAGCTTTTACTATTTTTATTATTGCTGATTTTGGAAAATAAGTTTGTTACAATGAATTCTTGTTTAGATATTGAAAGGTTCAATGGATCTAATTATGAGATGTGGAAATTAAAAATGGAGGATCTCCTTGAAGAGAGAGATCAGTGGTTAGTTGTTGGTAATGAAACAAAGTCACCTACAACAATGTCAGATGAGGATTGGGATAAACTTGATAAGAAGGCAAGAGGGACCATAAGATTATGTCTTGTTGATGTTGTTCTCTTGAATGTTTTAGAAGAAACTATTGCATATAAGTTGTGGAAGAGAATAGGTGACATTTATCAAACTAAAAGTCTTACTAATAAGTTGTATATGAAAAGATAGTTGTATTCTTTAAAGATGAAAGATGGTGATTTTGTTGCAAATCATTTGAATTCTTTTAATTTGATTCTAAGTCAGTTAGCATCTGTAGATGCAAAGCTAGAAGATGAAGATAAATGAATTTTGTTACTTTGTTCTTTACCAGAGTCTTGGGAAAATCTAATTGTTGCTATCAGTGGTAGTGGTGCAAATCCTAATATGGACAATATAATTCCTACTCTCCTATCAGAGGAGATGAGGAGGAAGTCTAAAGAGGGAATCCAAGATTCCTTGTTTGTAAAAGGTAGGCCTAAGAAAAAGGAACCTAAGGGAGACAAGGAAGGAAAGGGTAAGTCCAAAGGACAGTCTAAAACACTTGGTAAGAGTAAGGTAATTTGTTGGAACTGTGGTAAACTAGGACATGTGAAGAAGGATTGTAAGAACAAGAAAGAGAGTTTTGATTCTTCTATAGAGGAATCCTCAGATGATAGTAATGATGCATTGGTTATTTCAGCTAATGTTGTTTGTGAAAACTCTTTGCTTCATGTTTCAGAGTGATCTTCATGGAGAGGATGGTAGTCATGATGCCATGTGTGACTTAGTACCATGGTTCAGTGGGAGTTGTTTGTTGTGACATGGATGCATCATTGGTAAGGTTATCTTCATGTGATTGGGGATATGATTTTTTCTTGGTTTAGAGTGGTTGCTATTATGTCATGGTATACTCTTGATTCTAGATTAGAGTTTGGCATATTACATGTTCTCTTGAGACCAGGATGTATGTTATAGTGCATGTGATCTCCTAGTAGGATATGGTTAGATCATGGATGTCAAGTTTATGTTCAATATTGGAGCTTTGACATTGATCTTGTATAGTTCTCTTATGTATTGGGTACATTAATCATTTGCTTGATTACTTCATGATAGTGCTAAGTTGCATTTGGAGTTTGGCATGGATTTGTTGGTTACAGGTCCTCATGGATACTTGGAGAAATAGGCGAGGCTTTGTTTCTCTTATGGTTAGAGACATGTGTTGGAATGGTTACTAGGAAGAAAATATTTTTCAACAAAAAAGATTGAGAAGCCTACACCTTGGTTGAACGTGAGTTCAACACACTTGATGGTTACACATGCCTCTGAAGAGGCAGTTTGGCTACAGAGACTTGGGAAAGGTATTGGTTTTAATTGCAAGTAAGTTAAACTTATATGTGATAGTCAGAGTGCTATGTGTTTAGCCAAAAATCCTATGTATCATGCTCGTACTAAGCATGTTGATGTTTAGTATCACTTTGTGCAAGAAATGGTTGAGAGTGGGAAGGTATTAATTGAGAAAGTTGACAATTTAATTAATGTTGTAGATTATCTTATGAAACTAGTTCCTACAGATAAGTTCTCCATGTTTTAATCATTTTCTTGGAAGCTTCATGATTATGAAGGTTGCATTTGAAGTTGGCATGGATTGATTAGTTGGTGCAGAAATTCCATTGGCCTTGAGTTTTGTACTTGATTTATAATATTTACTCCTTATTTAGAATAATTGCAATGTATAATGTCAAGTGAGAGAATGTTGGAAATAGGATGCCATTTAATTGCAATCCTAAACATTATTTATTTCATGTATCTCCTAAGTCCTTGGAAAGTGTTCTCAAACACTAGGATTAGAAAGAGATTAATTATTGAATGAAATAATCATGTTAATTGACATTTGTAATTAATTCTAAATAATAGGAGCATGTGAGGGTGTCCAAGATGAGTTCCTAAATAATAGGATCACATGTGGTTCCCACATGGAAGGTGGAACCCACCTTGAGTTAAGTTAACTATTTGGAGAAAAAGATAACACTTCTGTAATGCATGTAAAGATCCTAGAAGTTAGGAATTGATGTTTACATGCATGAAGTTTAGTTTAGTTCAGTTTAGATCAGTTCATTTCAATTCAATTATCTTCAGTTGCATGTAGTTAGTTTTAGTTGAATGCTAGTTCACTTTAGTTAACTTGGAATGCATGAATAATGACTTGAGTTGCATGACAGATAACAAGTGACTACTTCCAGTTAACAAGGGATGATAATTCTTGCATGAATGGTGGACATATATGTTTCAGTTAACAAAGAATGACTTGGACCCACCTTGGGCACCCAAGTTGGCTTCTTGGAGTTAACACTTTTGCATGATAATATATTTTAGAAGGCTGAGTTAAGTGGGCCCATTCTTGGGCACCTACTTTGAGGATAGGCTTTGAAGATATCTACAGAATCAAGGTTCAGTAGTGACTTCAGTTTGGGATGCCCAAATGGATAAAGCAAATGTTTTGGCATTGTTCTTCATGGTAGAACACTACTTGCAAGAGATAGGCGTACCTTTTGTGAGATAGGGATTGAGCTTTGTAATTGTAACTCTTTGGAGTTTACAAAGTTGATTATTGCCTAATTATCTCAAGCAAGTTGAAGAGAGTGATTATCAATTTTTATTGCAGGTTGTGAAGAAGATTTGTTGAAGGCAAAAGAAGCATCTCAAGCAAGGATTGGAATTATTGTAATCTTATTCTAAGATTAAATAATACATTGATTCTTGGTGGAGTTTTTTCCCGAAAGGGTTTCTCCATAGTATATGTTGTGTATCTTCTAATATCCTGTCTAATTCTTCTACAACCTTTTCTCTTCATTCTACAAATGGTAAAATGGATTAATTAGATAATCACCCACAAAGAATTTGTAACAAAGAATGCATATTTAGATCAACAATCATAAAGTTTTACAAAGTATTAAGCTACATAAACACCTCAATTTTCAACACATTTTCCATCAACAATATGAATTACATTTTATTCATCACATTTAAGAGATCAACGAATCAGAATTATCCAAATCGTATCAACAATATCACAACATCTCATAGCAATCCAATTAACTATCATATGCAATAACATCAATTACATTATCTATTACATAAGAGTGAGTTTACAATTAATTACAATATTACATCATTACATAATTGTTTCCTTGAATGAGAGAGGAGAGTACATCAGAATTACATTATATGCTAAAGCTGATTTGTAGTACTTTACAAGTACATAAAAGATAATCCACAAGAACTGGAACAAGTGCAGAAGTCTTCATATCCAAGAGTAGTCACCACAAACACGAACAAAGTGAGGGAACCCAATGGAGTACAAGGCACAAAGTTGATTTTTGGTACATTACAAGTACATAACAGATAGTCCACAAGAACTGGAACAATTGCAGAAGTCTTCATATCCAAGAGTAGTCACCACGAACACAAAAAAAAAGTGAGGGAACCCAATGGAGTACAAGGAACATTCCACCCGACCATGTGGAACCCTAAGGTCCAACCCCCATGCTAGGAGATAGCAATAAGGTCCCACCACAAAAATTCAAGAGACAAAAGATTAAACGAAGGCTAACATGACTCCAATCTGCAAGTATATTATAACAACACACAATAGTGACACTGCTTCTAGAGGCACACAAACATCAAGGAAATACAATTCAAGGGAATTCTAGGTTGCAGTAGAGGAGAGTGTCATCACATGGTCCTAGCATGGGTTATTTTGGTTGCCTCTCAGTAGGCACCGACCCCCATCTATGGTTGTCTTGGTTGTCTCACATTAGGCACCAGCCCCATAAGGTAACACATGTAGAACCAACATCCTTTCATGAAGAAAAGGAGGTTGATCTTTCCAACCAGGCCTTCTCAACCCATCCTTAGTCTAAATGACCACTACAAGAATGGGCGAGGCATCCAATTATCTTGATTAGTTAAAATCTACCCAACCCCATTAGTTTATTAATTAGGTTATCACTTTTTTTAGGAAACTCCCACATGGGTTATCCTGGTTGCTATTTTGTGCGTTGACCCCCATTGATAGCCACTCCCTCTACTACAACTAGAAGACCCAAACAAATTATTGGGAAAATCCAACAAGCACAAATCACAAGATCACAAGAACATACACAAGGCAAGGCATGAACCATCCCACATGCAAATCAACCATAAAAGCAAGTGAATAGTGCATGGCTAAAACCCCCTTAATAAAACACTCCAAGTATCACATCAACCAAAATTCAAGGGTCAACACATACATTTAGCCCATAACATGGTTTCCCACACCTCTGGAAGACTATTAATATCTACCTTACAAAAGGCACCTCTTCATTCAAACACAAACGATAACATCCCATTATCTAGAAATTAACTCATAATACATCTTATAAGCAACAATTCCAATAATATAACCATTAAATACATAGTGAAATTAATTTTACTTCTATTAAGTAATCGAACTAGAATTCATTGTTCAAACATCACAAAGAATTATCTAACTTTCTTATTAATTAAATCTCTCAATTTGAAATAAACAATTTTATTCAATATTTAAATACATACATGTAGATATATACATGAGTATGTATATATATATATAAATATATATATATATATATATATATATATATTCATAAATATATATATATATATTCATACATATATATATATATGGATAACCTATATATTTTAAAGTAAATGCATTTAGATTTTTAGTTTTCTATTAACATAGAATTATTAGAAAATTATATAAAAGATACACATATAAATGTGTGTATATATATACGTATATATATACATGTATATATATACATCAATGTATATACATATAGATAATAATCAAAGTCAAATGTTACACTTGTTGCGAATCATACAATACAAAGGGGAGGTCTCACATACTAATCGTTTAAGTTACAATGTTTCTGGAACATACATTAATACCGATATACCACTATCATACGTACATACATATACATATATATATGCATACTTATATATGTATGCTTATATATATTTATATGTATGTAATATGATAATAATTAAACTGAAACTCATTGCTATTAGTTCAGGAGGAACTTGACACCTTATCTGGCATAACTACCATTTCAAGATAATCACAAATGTATACTCATCGATAATCAAAGAGTTAAAGTGCATTCAGTTATTATAAAAAAACCATGCACATCGAATCTTACAAGTATCCCCTACAACAATTACCAATTACCTAATGCCCACATGAATGAATTTAATTTGATAGAATATGTGTACATATGCAAACATGCAAGGCGGATCATCAATACTAGAAAGTTTTTCTGGCTTACAGTTTGTAAGAAATTTGAAGTCAACGAAAGAAAGCACATACTTTAGCTTGAAAGCCACAAAAAGGATATTATATCAAGGAGTGCAAGAAATCGGATTGTTCGAAATGGTTTCATGGAATAGCTTCAAAAAAAATTCAAGCAATGTTGATAACAAAAAAAGTAAAATATTCACAACCAACGACATACAAGATTTCAGGTCAAGCATGAAAACAAAATACTGGGAGAGCTATAATAATATAGGGAAATTCATTTACTGATTGTTCCCAATTGATCTCAAATATGTACAGATAGGTTTTGTTCTAGATAACATACAATTCAAACATTTATTCCAAAACAAGGAAAAAGATTACAAGAAGAGGAACTTGGAATAATTCGATTAACTAAGCTAAAAGTTGATACTAGGTTTGAATTCCAGTTGCAGCTTCAATTTTTTTCCAAAACTTCAATTTTCTGCAGAACCCCAAATCCAGTAGAGAGCCTCCAGGAAATAGAGAAAACCCAAAGCCTCCAAGAACAAGAAATACAGAGCTTTCAAGAACCAGAACATTCACAAGATAGATAAAACAAGATTAGTTTTCCTATAATTGTGCAAAAGCCCCTTTCTTTTTGCTAGTTTATTCCAATCTCTGTTGCTGCCTTAACTTTAATTTTAATTCTTTAATTTTATTTTTTTCCCCGCTACCGTCAACTTCTTCTAATTATTACTTTTATAATTTAACCATACTTTAATATTTGCATAGAGTAAATCAACTATTAAAATATTTAATTTATTAATTCAATCTTTCATTTTAATTTGCTTACATAATACAATAATTAATATATTTATTTAAATATTTCTTGATTAAATCATAAATTTTAATTTATTTAAATCAAGTAAAACATTAATGATATTTTATTTATCCAAGCCACAAATGTATTAAAACATTTATTTAAATTATCAAATACCTTTTATCCACAATAATCTTTTATTTTAGTATAATGATCTATCAAGCACTAATCAAACCATTAACTCAAATGAACATAATACCAAGTAGTATCTGACCTTGAAGCAAAATGGAATTCAATATACAACAACACAAACATACCAACTCGAGCTTACCACACTGATAGGGCGATACAATCGAATATTCATCCTCGTCAAGGATGATGGCTCAACATAGGGGACCCGATGCTATCTCCATTAGGTTTAAGGCACGCTCAAACATGGCAGTTCAGGTGGACTTGATGCCTAGTACTTGCAACCTATAGAAAACCACACAGATGAGCATGTACATAGACAAACAGGAAACCACACCGTGAAGGGAAAATTGCAGCGTCGCAAGGTACTTGCAAGCGAGTGATGCAACCTTGCTCCCCTTCACCATAGTACATCAATGCATAACAATTGAATGTCAACGACATGATACAAACATACATTAGGTAATCACATAATACTCATAGCAATAATAATCCACACAATTAATTAAATTGATCTACTAAGCATGACATAAGCATAAACATCAGTAATAAAGTATCATCATAACTATGCATCAAAGTATCATAATGTCCAATACAACCGAGTAACTGTCAAAAACAAAAAACAAACTGAGGGGCACTGCATTTGGTGATAACAGTACTGCTAAGATAACTAGAAAAGGTATATTGTGCATTTATGGTAAAACAAATGCTCAAGATGTGTTGTATGTAGAAGGATTAAAACATAACTTTCTTAGTGTTAGCCAGATGTGTGAAAAAGGGTACAATTTTCTATTTCATGCTAGTGGATGTGAGATAAGAAATGCTAGCTTTGGTAGACTTATTGCTGAGGCAAGTAGAACAAGTAGTAATTTATGCCATCTAAATGAAATGAAAAGTGGAAGATGCATGTTAGGACAAACTGATGAAAGCTAGTTATGGCACAAAAGGATGGGTCATATTAACTTTGATCATCTAGTGAAGGTCGACAAGAAGAATGCAATCAGGCATATGCCTAATATTGGAAAACCTAAAAACCATTTTGTAATGAATGCCTTGAAGGAAAGCAAGCAAGGTTCAGATTCTAGCCAAAAGAATTATCAACTTTTAAACCCCTAGAGTTGATACATACAGATCTGTGTAGTCCAACAAGAACCAAAAGCATTCATGGAGAAGGGTACTTCATGTTATTGATAGATAATATTCAAGAATGACATGGGTAACTTTTCTTAAAGATAAATCTCAAACTTTAGAAAGGTTCAAAAATTTAGAGCTATGGTAGAGAATGAAATTGGTTCAAGGATAAAATATTTAAGGTCTGACAGAGGTGGATAATTTACCTCTCATGAATTTCTCAAATATTGTGAAAAACATGGAATTAGAAGAGATTTATCTACAACTAGAACACCTCAACAAAATGGAGTTGTTGAGAGAAAAAATAGAATTGTTCAGGAGATGGATAGAACAATGTTGAATGAAGCCAAATTACCTGATAGATACTAGAAGGAACTAGTTCATACTGATGTTTATATTCTCAAAAGAGCACAACTAAGAGTGAATCATGATAAGACTTCATATGAATTGTGGAAAGGCAGACCTACATCTATGAAATATTTCAAAATATTTGGAAGCAAATGTTTTATAAGAAGGGATAAAGATACTTTGAGTAAATTTGAGACAAGATCAGATGAAGGGATACTTATGGGCTATTCAACTACAAGAAAATATTATAAGTGTTACAATAAAAGGTTACAAAAAATATAGTTGAAAGTGTGAATGTTAGAGTGGATGAAGATTACTCTTAACTATTACACAAAGATGGCATGTACTCAAAAGTCCCTATTTATGAAGAAAATGAAGTATCTGTAAAAGAAGAGCCACAAGAGGAAACTGATGTTGATGAAGAAGAGAAATCAATCACTACTCCAAAAGCACCACCCAAATTTTTCAAAAGAGATCATTTTGAGAAGCAAATTCTTGGAAACAAAACTGATGGTTTCATGACTAGAAGAAAGCTTGCCCAACAAAAATAGGTAAACTATTCTTTTCTATCTAAAATAGATCCTAAATCTTATGAAGAAGCTAGTAAAGATGAAAGTTGTATTGAAGCCATGAAAGAAGAATTGGTCAAATAGAGAAAAATCAGACTTGGGAACTTGTCCCTAGGCCTGTTGATAATAATGTCATAGGCTCAAAATGGGTATTTAGAAACAAAATGAATGAATATGGGAAGATAACAAGAATCAAATCTACATTAGTCTAGAAGGGCTATGCTCAAGTTGAGGGCATAGATTTTGATGATACATTTGCACCTGTAGCTAGACTTGAAGCTATTATAATGTTTCTTGCATATTTAGTTTATAAAAAATTCAAAGTATACCAAATGGATATAAAATTTGCATTTCTTAATGGCTATCTAGATGAGGAATTTTATATGGAGCAACTTGTAGGGTTTTTTGTGGTTGAAAACAAATAATATGTATATAGATTGAAAAAGGATTTGTATGGTTCGAAACAAGTCCCTAGGGCTTGGTATTCTAGGTTAGACAAATATCTCCAACAACAAGGGTATAAGAAAGGTATTGCTGACAGTAATTTGTATATCAAATGTGAAGGTGAACATATACTGTTTTTAATTGTCTATGTTGATGATATCATTTTTGGTAGCAACTGCGATGAAATGTACAAATTTTTTTCTACTGCAATGCAAAAAGAGTTTGAGATGTATATTTTAGGAGAATTAACATTTTTCCTTGGTTTACAAGTCAATCTGTTGGATACATGAATTTTCAGTTCTCAGACCAAGTAGGTGAAGGAAATTTTAAAGAAATTCAAGATGGAAGATTGCAAGCTAGTTAGCACACCTATGGTCACTGGATGTAGGCTCAGCAAAGATGATAAATATGAATTAGTAGATCAATCATTATACAGGTCCATGATTGTAATTATTTTATATCTTATTGTAACAAGGCATCCTATCATGCAAGCAGTTTACATGGTTGGTATATTTCAAGCTGCTCTTAAGGACACACATGTTAAATTTGTGAAGAGGATTTTCAGATACCTTAAGAGTACATTAGAATATGGTCTATGATATCTTGTTGGTGATGATTTCACTTTAACTGCATACACTAATACAAATTGGGCTGGTTGTGGGGATGACAAAAATATCACTAATGGTGGTGCCTTCTTTCTAGGAGATATATTGGTAGCATGGTTAAGTAAGAAACAAGAGTTAGTTTCTTTATCAATAGTTGAAGCTGAATATATTGTTGTTATATCTTGTTGTACTTGGGTATTGTAGATGAAAAAAACACTACAAGATATTAAGGTGATTTTTGATGGGCCAGTCAATATTTTTTGTGATAATACTAGTGTAATAAATATCTCTAAGAATCTTGTTATGCATTCTAGAACCAAGCACATATCTATTAAATATCATTTTCTCAGGGAGAAAGTTGTTGCTCACGAATTCCAATTAGAAAATGTTGCTACAAAGGATCAACTGGTAGATATCTTAACAAAACCCCTTGCAAAGGAGTCATTTGAACAACTTAGAGAGAAATTAGGAGTTGTTCCTTCTCTTCTTTCTACTTGAATACAAAAGGTATTTATCCAGGGGGAGCATAACTGAGTACTTCTTTATCCCTGGTTTATCCCTTTAATTGATGTCAAAGGGGGAGAATGAAAATAATGTCTATTGGGTGAATAGTGTGAATAGTGTTTCCATTTTTAGAGTTGTTTCAAAGTTTTTAAAAGAGTTTCCACTGAGTTTCTCATCAAAGAGTTTCCATTGAGTTTCTCATAGTGTGTGTTGCCATCAATGACAAAGGGGGAGATTATTGGAATTATTGTCATTGATGTCAAAGGGTAATCATGTTGATCATTGATGTCCATGAATGTGCTCTAAAATGTTAAAGTCTTGAAGAGTTTCCTAAGTTTGGACTTCAGGCATTGAGCTTACCTCATGCTGTCTACAAGAAGAACGAAAAGAGTTAGAGTGTTTAAGCAAAATCTGATTTCAAAACTCAGGAATTGGGAATCCCTTATACCACATGAGAAATAATTGCAAGTGTTTTGGGCATTAGGCTCAAGGTCTACATCATACTAAAGGTTTTCAGACTTTATATTTTAGTCATACTTTATATCGTAAAGAAATGAAGAAGGAATGTGTTAATTCTAAAAAGGATTCGAGTGTCAGACATCGGAGTTAAGGCTTACGCCTTAACTTAATGTTAAGCAAGTGATAAATGGTAGATGTGAACCTCACCCCTGAAAAGGCATTAGGCATCAAAGATCGACTTTAAGGATTATTCCTTAATGGTTTGGAAAGGATAAGAAAGGTGTATGAAGGAAGCTCAAAGGTTAACACCCAAAAGGGTTAATGCTTGTGAAGGAGAGTCTTGGGCACCATGGGTAAGAGTTAAGGATTTTTCCTTACTAAGAATGGTAAGTATGCAATAAGAAGAAAGATCGAAGGCCGATATCCAAAAGGGTTAGGGATAACATGTATATATGATTTCAACATAGTCTTCAAGAAAACCAAAGGTTTTTTGGAGTTTCAGAGTTCAGAGTTTTGGAGGTCAGAGTGTTGGTTTGTGATGGAATGAAGGAATAAGGTAAAGGGTAAGGCCGAAGGGTGAACCCCAACAATTGTAAAAGGCTTTAGATTTATGTGTTCAGGCTTTCCTGTTAAGTCCTTCATAGCACTTCATGTAAAAGGTAAGAGGTATTAGTGACTTCCAACCCTTGAAGGAAAGGAAACATAAAGTCGGCGAAACAAAAGAAGTGTTTACAATGAATACCAACAATGCCAAATTAAAGGAAGGTTAATATAATGGCTACAATTTAAAGTTAATGTATTTTAATGAGTATCATTAGATCATGGCGGTAAGCAGAAGATCAAGGTTTTTCATTCAAAATGTGTAAACGAATATTTTTAGAGGTCAAAATTTGATGGGCAGTTACAGAATGGAAGTTGATTTAAGTATTTGACAGTTTTCAAAGGCTAGCAATGCAGTTAGGGTTCTTGTAACAATGAAATGGTTGTTGTTGTGGTTAGAATGGGTAAGTGAGTGGGTGTCGAAAAAAGTATCATATCATTGCACGTGTATTTTAGAGATATAAATGAAGTATTAGTCGAACATATGCATGTTGTTGAATTGAATGCTTGTTTAGGAGTGTTATAGGATATTGTGATATACAAAAATCTATCATAATGATGAGCATTGAAGTATGAGTAGAGAGAAGCAGAGTGCAGAGAAAACAGTGTAGTTTAATGATTTGAAAAGGTGCATTCTTAGGTTGAAGAAGAACCAGTATCAACACATATGAAATTTTAATGTTGTAGAGGTTGGTGCCTCAAAAAGGTTGAGTTGGTGCTCAATTAGGTGTGCAGTGTACCAGGAGGTTGGTGCCTCAAAAAATTATCTTTGATGTGCAGTGTACCAGGAGGTTGGTGCCTCAAAAGATTGTCTTGGATGTAAATGTACCTGTAAGTGGGTGCTTACAAAACACATGTAAAATATTTTATTGTGAGGTTGGATTTGAGCAATAGACTCAAGCAACTTTTCTCACTGTGGTTTTTTCTCTTCTATGGTTTTCCACGTATGTCTAGTGTCTTCTTTATGTGTGATTTTTTTTGTGAAATCTTAAATCATGAATGTTGGTTGAACTTGATAAAAATTTGTATACACTAATTCACCCCCCCTTAGTGTATTGGTGTTCTTTAAATAGTAGGAGCATAGATATATTTCAAGTAGAAATTATTCTCCAATTAGATATAAACTTATCATACATTTAAATATGAGGATATATGTGTCATATGGAAGGAAAAGATATATTAATGTCTAAATATATACAAATGTAGGAACCTTATATAAATTATGTAAAGGATAACTTGAATGGAACTTGTGAGGAATCTAGAGATTAGTTGAATGGTTCTTAGTTGAGTTATTAGAAGTTAAACAGCTTAATACGCTGACGTATTATTGGACATTACTTTGAATATAAGATTTAATATAGAATCAAATCAAAAGATGTTTAATGTCATGAATAATCAGGTCATTTATGGTGTCTTAGAAGGACATAGCCATATTAGATATGACAACAAAGAGTCTAAAACTTAATATGAATAAGTAATATTTAATTTAAGCTTAATACTAGATTATTATACATATCAACATATTGCCAATGCTTTAGATTGAGAACAAGTGTGTCTAGTCAGTGACATGGTGTCATCAATATTAACTAATTGTGTATGAAATAAGAGATTAGTTAATCCCATGGTTAAAACTAAGGACTTGAGTAAGAGGCATTTTCCTAGACCCAAAATGTTGCAAGAGTGTAACTTGGGTACTCTAGTCAGAAGAAGATAACCAGTCAAGTCGGATATCGACTTAGAAGGAAAGAACTTGAATAAGAGGAATTTTCTAGACCCAAATTGTTACATGTAACATAGCATTCAATATATTGTGTTAAACCTATTTGGTCAATAAAACCAATATTGGTGTTTAATCACTTTTGGATGAAATCTTGTTTATGATCGTTAACCTTAGGGGAAAACCAAGAGAAGAGTTAACCATAGGCCAATAGAATTTCTAAATCGATTAAGGAGTGGGTGAACTTACAACACTACTTCTTAGAAAGTGGATTGATTATATATATCAAAACTTTGGCTAAAGCAGGTGTAAAATTCGATGCTTACACTTGTTGGTTCACTGTGATCTGGGTTTGCATAGCTAGTTAGTAGTGTCAAGCATGGTTGGAGGGTATCCATAGTTGTATGGCCATACTAATTATGTAAGATACAACACTAATACTCAAATGTGCATTACTAAAGGTTTCCATACCAAACTCTTCATCGAAGGTAGGGCCACTTTCGACTAGGAAGATGTGTGGGGGATCGCTAAGTCCATGGTTGGAGGAAAAGTTCTTGGGTGATGCTCTCCCTCTTACAGATGACAACCAAGGCTTGTGAAACAAAAGAACTGTAATCCAAATGAGGACACCTTTACCTTGAACTCTTGTAAGTTATGATTTTGTATATTTATATGATCATGAATCTATTGTAATCTATATTTGAAAAGATAAGTTTCATTTACGTGGGATTATGTTATGATATTTTATTTATGCAGTGACATGTGGAATTATTTGTGCACTGTGCAATTATGTAATTGAAAAAGAAAAGTTTAATTTCCTTATTTTTTGGAAATTTGAGTCACTTTTTGAGTTAAAAATTAGGTGAAAATTGTTGAGTAAGCATTGGGTATGTTACAATTGTAGAGGGCAGCATAGTCATGAAGATGACTATCAAAAAACACAATGTAACAATCATAGAAAGGGAAGAGATCAAAATGACAATCTTAGGACAGTCCAAGGTCAAGGAACATACAAGGGAAAAAAAATTGCATGAACACCTAGGACAGTACCATAAAGTAGGTACAAGTGAGCAGCAACAAGGTTCAGGGTTATTTGTAAAGTGCAAAAATAAGGATGCCAATATAGGACTCGTTGTAGGGATTGTGTTAAGATTGTCATCTATAATCTCTTGCTAAATTGAAGGAAACACATTATGAAAAAACTCTAATTCACCATAGGATATCAATATAAAAG
Organism: Sequoia sempervirens; assembly: GCA_007258455.2. Taxonomy (NCBI): domain Eukaryota; kingdom Viridiplantae; phylum Streptophyta; class Pinopsida; order Cupressales; family Cupressaceae; genus Sequoia; species Sequoia sempervirens. The sequence continues at coordinate 130,272,154 of VDFB02000015.1, read as the reverse complement.
ATGGCACAATGAGCATCATTCCCCTGTAGATGAAATTTCATTGTAAGTGCAAGGCACCCAAATCATGTAGTAAATCTTTAAGGGGTTATTCTTAGTGAAATAAATCAGAAGTTCCCTATCAAGGTCTAGTGGGATGTTTCAACCATGAACTCATACAACCTTAATTTTTTCTTCATCAAGAAGATAGTGATTGGGCAAAAGAGTGAGTAGTGATAGTTTCAAAAGGAAAATAGTGAATAGAGACTTGGAGAGGTAGTATTCTATAAGTTTTATGTCGGGTGGCAAGTGTCAAGCAAAACAATAGTATGATAAAAGAATGAAACATGACAATGAGAAATATTTGACCATTTGAAAATCATAAGATATAGTTTGACAGCTTCAAAATACTCCCAATTGTGTTAGCTTTTGAGAGTAGGGTTCAAGGACAATGAACAGTCATAGTCATGATAGGATAGTCACTTCATGTTTAAAATCAATCGATTACAGTGAGGAATGTAGTGGTTTGAAGAAAGGCAGTTATGAAGTGACTTCAATGTTGAATATTAGTCCTTTTAGATGCAATCTCAAAATAAAGATAGTGAAAACCACTATCAATGAATTTTAGATAGTGAGACCGTAGACCTAGTGATAGCAAGATGATTAACAGAAGAAGGGTGGTGAATGAGAATATGGGGATAAATTAGAGTCATAATGATAATGATATATGTCAAAAAGGACCCTACAATTTCTCCTACCCTAAGAAGCATATGACTTTTCAAGCCTTTTTTGGGTGCCCTATGTACTTGGGGAGAACATCAAGGTAGTTTAGATGAATTAAAGAGCAACTATGAGTAGTTGCAAGCATCTAGGGGTAGTTTGAGGAGCTACAAAATAGATGAAGAAAATCTAGGGTAGTTTTGAATCAGTTTGAGCTTTTTGAGGGTATCTAAGATCTATTTAAGGAGCCTTGATGGTATACAAGCTCAAGGCATGACTTTTTCTTCACTCCAACAACTTTTTGGAGCACTTTTAGGGGCTATAAAGTAGGGGGGACAGTTTTGGACGACCAAAGTGTTGGAAGAATGAAGAAGAATGATCATCTCTACAGTTTTGCTTTGTCATTGATGTCACCATGATTGTGATTGCAAGTCCAAGTTAGTACTTCATCCAGTATTTTGGTCCAATATCTGAATTAGTATTCAAGCTACACTCTCCAATATTTTAGTTTGCAATCCTCTACAATTGATAGTTACTGCTTGCAGATTTGGGAAATTGTTTATGGTTGCTAAAAGCATGTATGTTCAGAATATTTTGTGCTCTGGTGCTCATACAACATATTGGCATTATCATGTTGATTAATTTTTGTAATTAAGTCTATTTCTGGCCGACTTCATTGATAAGTTGTGATATGGTGAATCAATTTTGATATGCAGATATATGTGTGACCTATCTTAGGTCTATGCCAATATGATGTAGAGTGTTGAGTGCTTGAATTATTTTTGGGAAGATTTTGTGAATGCTTGTAGCCAATAGTCGGTATTTTTGATGAATAAAGAGTGCATCTAATTAGGCCGACCTAATTGATGCTTGCAGATAGATCTAGTATATATGTTGAATAGTTTTTGAAGATGGTGTGATTTTGAAGAGGCAATTGCGAATGTGAAGGAGAAGAAGTGTGAATATAATGAAGTGTGTCAAGTCAGTCTACTGAGCATTACTATAACTGTATTAGCACTTGTTAGGTGCACATTCTTTAGTTCATTTTGGATGCTAAGCCAACATCTTGTTTTGTAAATCCTTTTTGTAGGCAATGAGCCTCCTTGTAAGTAGTGAGCTTTTGTATTCAGACAATGAGTCCTATTTAGGGCAGTGAGCCTTATATACTCGGTTTTGGAACTACTTTAAATTGTGAGTTAATCCTCACTGTGGTTTTTCCCTCATTGGGTTTTCCACATAAAATCTAGTGTTCTTTGTGTTGATTTTTCTTTCTATTATCCGCATTTCATGTTCATACTTAATAACAGAATAGTGTGATTGTGAAGTTAATAAGTGTTGAAGTTTTGAGTTTAATTTGGTGACAACTGATTCACCCCCCCTCTCAGTTGTCCTGCGCCTTTTAACAATTGGTATCAGAGCTTTGGTTCCTTGGTATAAAGCCTAACTGCTTGAGGAAGATTCTGAAGATTGATGATATGGATGATAAAGAAGAACTTCGGGTTGCACTTGAGGATCTTGACAAAGTTGAAAATGAAAACAGAGATCTGAAAGAAAATATTGATGATGCAAATGAATATGTCTGGAAGCTGAAAGAACAATTAAAGAAATTCAAGGAAAGACATAGAGAAGTGAGTAAGCAGCAAAAACAAGAGATAAGTGGTCTTAAAGTGCTTGTGGAAGAAAAGAAGAAAATTGAAGAATGTCTGAACACAATGGTGCAGAACAAATCTAATGAATTCTCTAAACTTGAATAGGAGGTAGTAAACTTGAGAGTGGAACTAGAGAAGGAAAAACTCTGTGAGAACAATTTCAAATCTAGCTCTGACAAACTTGAAGAACTGCTTGTTGGACAAAAACCAAGTAAGGACAAAGGTGGCTTGGGAAATGAAATAGGTGAAAGTTCAAAGGACAATTAGAAGACTCAGAATAAAGGGAAGCAGAAAATGAATTCAAGAAATTTTGCAAAGAGACTGCCTGTGAGATAGCCTAATGCACAAAGGTATCCCTCTTTCAATGGCATTTATTTTTCCTGTAATAAATATGGTCACAAAGCAACAGATTGAAAGAGAAGGATGAATCAGTTTCCTGGCTCTTTCTTTGGACAATTTTTTTCATGCAATAGGGTTGCACGTAAGTCTAGTGAATGCAAAACCTAGATGATGAATCAATTTAATGGAGGAAGAACGAATCAATATTTTAATGGATACTGCTATACTTGTAACAAATTTGAACACAAAGCAAATCAATGTAGATCGAGAAGTAATGGCAGTCAAACTAATAAGAGAAGTGTTGTCTACTATAATTGTAACAAACCTGGACATATCTCAAAGGTTTGTAGAAGCAAGAAGGGAAGCAGTTTGCTCTAGTGGAGAAGAATGAACGAAGATTGACAAAGAAGAGATGAAGCAAGAGATGAATAAGATATGGAAGAAGAAAGAAGAAGAAGAACCTGAAACTACTGATGTGTCTGTGCCCTCATCCATTATGGAAAATTCCTCTAGGAATTAGACCTAGCATGGTCTTAGGGGGAGCATTATCAAAAAACTATAAAAACCCCCTGAATGAATGGCGTGTCAAAGGTTGGCACGAGGATGTAATGCGAAGAATGATAAAATAGAATTTTTGGAAAAGAAACCAGAAGAAAACATGTTGACATGCTAATTTGCATACTGAATTAGGGTTTTTATGTGTTGAGAAGAATGGTTTTAGCAGCTTTTTTACATCTATTGCATTTAATGCGAGTTAGGGAAAATCTATGGTGTATAAAGAAAAAATTGTAAGTTTGTTTTAATCATTTGAGCACTTGAAGAGTTTGAAAGGTGTCTTGGGGTGTTCTCGAAGTGATCTAAAGCAATCCTAAAGAAATTATTATGGATACTCAAGAATTATTTCTCAATCTGCGAAGGGAAAAGGAAGAAATTTTGAATGAACATCAACGAATTCAAGAAAGTTAAGCATGGAAATGGATAGAGGATCGAGTGGTGTCATTCCACTGAAGTTGAAAGGAGTTGAATTGGAAGGATTTGATCATAGGAAGATGAAGGAAATGGAAATAGGGATGAAGGAAAATGAGTTACAAAACATAAAAAACCCTAGGTATGGATTTATGGGGAGAATTTCCCTAGTTTGCAGATAAAGAGTTCATCTTGTTCTTGTTGAGTCGATTCAAGAACAATAGTATTATGTTGGAAAAACCCTACCTGATCATGAAGGATGTGATCAAAGTGATTACTAGTTTATGTAGTGTTGGGGATCTCCCCTGGGAGGAAAACCGTGAAATACAAAGATGTGGAGGAACTTACTGGCATTGATAAAGACCCTCGAGCTCTATTGATAACCACTCTTGTGGATTTTGTTGTAAGGTATGTTGCGTACATAATTTCTTACAAAATTTATTTTAGAAATCATGAAGGTTCGACTTTGGCTATTGTTGTATATCTTGCACAAATGATGGTTAAGGAAAATAGGCAGTTTGATCTGTGTAGCCAGTTACTTGAAAACCTAACTAAGAATGCTCAAATGTTGTTGGTTGAGGGTTATCCTTTTTGATTTGGATCATTGCTTGTGTGCTTGGATTTTTACTTCTTGAACTCACTACTGGGAAGAGAAAATTTTATGTGGGAATCTGGTATTCCTATTGGGAAACAAGTTTACAGATACTTGGAATTGTTGGCAGACAATGTAAGTGTTTGTAGAACATATTTCATGACCTTAAAACAAATATGTGCTCTGGTATGTCTGTACCTAGTTAGTTTGAAGTGGGTTCATCCTCCGGTAAGAGAGAGTTGAAAATTATCATTGGTGAGTCCCCTTCATAATTGAAGAAGAGGAAAACTATTGTAATAGATGTCCCAGAAGAAAAGAAGAATGAAGAAGAATTCCTGTCTGGATCTGAATCCTTTGATCCAGAGGATATACAGATGATGCTAGTCAAGGGTGAAATGAAGAAGATTAGTGAAATGTGGAATGTGTGCTCTTTGGTTGAGAAACTTAAAATTGATGATGTACTGGTTGATCATTTGCTCAGTAAGGGTTTCTTTGTTTCTGATGTGTCTGATTCTTTACTAGATTATCTATTAGAGATTGTTGAAGAGAGAACATTGTTGGAAGGACCTGAAGGTCATAAGTTCAAATCTATGATTGAAAGAAGATGTAACAAAGCAAAACAAGTGTTATCTGAACATATTAATGAGACAGAAGAATGCATGAAGGAAATATCTAATATCTACAGGTATTTTCTCTGGTGGCTGGCAGTTGTTGACAACTTTAGAAGCAAAATTGAAGCTATTGAATCTAAGATGAATAGTTTTGGAAAGAACTTTGATTTCTTCAAAGATCAGGATGGAAAGTAGAGAATAAGAGTTGGAGAACTATAGGTGGATCTGCTAACTACTCAGAGGAAAAGAGCAGACATGGTTAGAACCTTCTAGTTGGTTAAGGAAGTTGCTGAGGTCCGGTTGGATCATCTCTCTAGAATTCTCTTTGATGCAGAAAATTGTGAACGACTGTGTCTTTCTTCTTATCAGACACCCTCCTTTACGCAGTTATCTTTGTTCGATGGTATGAGTGCAATAATTATTTTGGTTGTGCTTTCTTGGAAAATAATTCTTCCAATCATAAGAGAGAGGTACAAGAAAATATTTAATGTAAAATGTGTCATTCTTGTTTGAATACTTGAAATGGGAAGTTGGAATACTTGTGTATATACAAATTCATCATATACATACATTTACATCCTACCTTTTTGGTCACCCTTTGCCATTGATTATAAAGGGGGGGAGAGTCATGTGAGCAGGGGAGAGAGATATGCTAAGGTGATAGGAGGAAAGAATGTTGTGATTTTGAAAATTTTGCCACATGTTGCCATCAATGACAAAGGGGGAGATTGTTGGAAGAATGAAGAAGAATGATAATCTCTACAGTTTTGGGTTGTCATTTATGTCACCATGATTGTGATTGCAAGTCCAAGTCAGTACTTGATCTAGTATTTTGGTCTGGTATCTGAACCGGTATTCAAGCTACACTCTCTTGTATTTTAGTTTGCAATCCTCTGTGATTGATAATTACTGCTTGTGGATTTGAGAAATTGTTTATTGTTGATGAAAGCATGTATGTTCAAAATCTCTTGTGCTCTGGTGTTCATATGGCGTATTGGCATTATCCTGTTGATTACTTTTTGTAATTAAGTCTATTTATGGTTGACTTCATTGATAAGTTGTCATATGGTGAATCAATTTTGATATGTGGATATGTGTGTGACCTATCTTAGGTCTATGCCGACATGATGTAGCATGTTGAGCGATTTGAATTTTTTTTGGGAAGATTTTGTGAATGCTTGTAGCCGATAGTTGGTATTTTTGATGAATAAAGAGTGCATCTAATTAGGCCGACCTAATTGATGCTTGCGGATAGATCGAGTATATAGATGTTGAACAGTTTTTGAAGATGGTGTGATTTTGAAGAGACAATTGTGAATGTGAAGGAGAAGAAGTGCAAATATAATGAAGTGTGTCAAGGCAGTCTACTGAGCATCACTGGAACTATATCAACACTTGTTAGGTGCACATTCTTTAGTTCATTTTGGCTGTCAAGCTAACATCTTGTTTTGTAAATCATTTTTGTAGGCAGTGAGCCTCCTTGTAAGCAGTGAGCTTTTGTATCTAGACAATGAGTTCTATTCAGGGCAGTGAGCCTTATATATTCAATTTTGGAACTACTTTATATTGTGAGTTAATCCTCACCGTGGTTTTTCCCTCATTGGGTTTTCCACGTAAAATACGGTGTTCTTTGTGTTGATTTTGCTTTCTGTTATCTGCATTTCATGTTCATACTTAATAACAGAAAAGTGTGGTTGTGAAGTTAATAAGTGTTGAAGTTTTGAGTTTAATTTGGTGACAACTAATTCAACCCCCCCTCTCAGTTGTCCTACGTCTTTTAGCACAAAGGATTTGACACAACAAACAAAATGTTCCTAATCTCTTGCAAGTTGTTGAGCAACATAAAAGGAAGGCCTAAGGGAAGATTTCAATTAGTTCTTTCTCTTCTAGCTTTGCATTGTGACTTATTTTCAAAGGTCTTTCAAGCTGGAGCAACTTTGTAACTCAATTTTCAAGCTTTTATAGTAGTATGTAACACTTTTTTATCAATAAAATAAGTTATTTTTACCTTCTCATTTGCTATTTATTGTGCAAATCTTTTAGATAGTTGATAAGTAATCTTGTGGTGATATCTTTTCCCCTTGAATTTTGTCCTATTTTCCTTACCTTTGAGTAGAAAGTATGCATTTTTTCAAGTCATAACTTGTGTTAACCATTTAGGAATAGAGTTTAAGTTGTGATAACACTCCTAAATCCTTCTAAATGATATCTTTAACACACTAAGTCTTGTTATGAAACACTTTTGCAAAGACATACAAAATATTGAGTGATGTATGGTTGGTTTTAGATTGTTGATCATTTTGGAGTCTAAACAATAATATAGGCTTTGAAAAGACATTTTTTGTATCACCTTTTAATCTTAGGATTCACTTTCATGTTTTATTTCACCCCTTTTCTTAGCATCAATAGTAGTATAGGTTAGATTAGGTGAAGTTCCAAGGGAACGAGCCCTCTATGGAGGTTGATCTCCAACATTTGAGCCCACACTCAAGGAGATCATCCCATGTTTCACGAGGTGGCTGAGTGATTTCATCAACTCAACAAGGGTGCAAACTTCCATGCCAATAGTCACTAAATAGAGTGAAAACGTGTTGCTTGCAACCCAATTCACCCAATAAAAATTGCAACCATAACATTTCCTTAGTACCTTCAGTGAGAGAAATGTATTATACTTTGGTAGTTGATAATGCAACCACTTGTTTCAATCTAGAAACCCAATTGATCGCTACCCCAACAAATACAAAAACATAACTAGTAGTTGACCGCATTTTATCCAAGTCACCAACTATATTGAAATCAACAAACCTTGCAGTTGTGCATCTTTTCCTCTAAATCTCAAAACCTAATCAAAAGATCCCTTCAAATACCTCAAAATCCATTTCACATCTTGCTAATGATTTTTACCCAAATTGATCATGTATCTGTTAACTACTCCCATTGCATGAGAAATATCGGATCTTGTGTAGACCATTGCATACATGAGACTCCCAACAAAAGAGGAATAAGGCGCTTGTTCCATAATCTCTTTCTTTTTTTTTTTGTAGGACACATCTAAGCTAAAAGTTTGAAGTGATCAGAAAAAGGTGTGCAAACGGGCTTAACATTCTTCATGCCAAATCTATCTAAGACCTTATCAACATATTTCCCTTGTGAAAAATTAAAATCTCTTTTTTTCCTATCCTTGATGATAGAAATTCCAAGAATTTTCTTGGCATCCCCTAGATCCTTCATAGATTTTTTTTTAGCTAATTATTGTTTCAAGTTACTAACAACAACCATGCCAGTTCCAATCACTAGCATATCATCAACATATAACAACAGCTAGAAAAATTCACCATTCTCCAAAACCTTGTAATAAACACACAAATCAGATTCACACCTAGATAAATTTTGTTTGGCCATAAAGGAATCAAATTCGGCATACCATTGTCACAGAGCTTGTTTCAACCCATACAATCTTTGTTTCAATATGTAAACTAGATTCTCATGTTTTTCTTTCTTGAAACCTTTTGGTTGTTGTATATATAACACTTCTTCTAGATCACCATGTAGAAATGTGGTTTTGACATCAAGCTACTCCAATTCAAGATTGTAAACAACAACTAATCCCAACACTGCCTGAATAGTAGTCATTCTTACTACAGGTGAATTTTTTTATGTGAAAATAATGCCCTTCTACTAATCATATCCTTTCACCACCAATATGGTCATGTAAAGAGTCACTAGTCCCAAGTGTTATTTGTTATCGGTAATCCCATCTCCTCCCTCATTGCATCCATACAAATTTTGTAATCTTTTTCATTACAATCTTCTTCAAAAGTAGTGGGATTAGTTTGATCATAAATTAACAAATGATGAATAAAATCATCATATATTGATGGGGCTCTAGACTCCTTGGTAGACCTCCTTAATTGAGGAATTGGCTCTTGTGAAATCATCCGCCCTTCATTATTTTTGTGTAAAGACTCATTTTTTATGTTGAGTGGTAGATTTGGAGGTAACTACTATGTGGAAATTTCCATACTAGGATTTCTCATAGCCCACGTGGAGTTTGAGGACCTTTGTGTAGAGGTGGAAGAAGTGTAAAAGGGTGATTGTGATAAATTAAATGGACCGTGTGTGGCATGACTTCAATGTATGTTGGTATATGCATTGTTTTGGTTGTGCCTGGGTATGTTACCATGGTTTAAATGCAACAACTCCATTTGTGATATCACCCAATGGAACATATTCTTTTTAGGCATCCCCTATTCAAACAAGCTAGGCATTACCTTTTCATTGAAAATGGCATCTTTGTTATGTGTGACCTTCTTAGCAATTGGATCCCACAACCTGTAGCCTATTTATCATCTCCATATCCAACAAAGATGCATCTCTTAGACTTAACTTCAAGTTTCATTCATTTTTCCTATGGGATATGAATGAAGGATTCACACTCGAATACCCACAGATGACCATATGAAATTATCCTTCCATACCACTTTTCCTCCATAATTTCGAAAGCTAACCAAGAAGATGGACCATGGTTAATCAAATAGATAGTTGTATTAATAGTCTCTGCCTAAAATTGTTTTCCCAAAACAGCGTTGGAGAGCATATTATGAGCCCTCTCCAAAATTGTTCTATTCAACTTCTCTATTGCACCCTTTTCTTGAGGGGTGAAAGGAATAATTTTTATTCGCTTAATATCATTATCTACACAAAACTTATCAAATTATATGGAGCAAAACTCACCACCATTATCCATTTTTAAGCATTTAATTTTATTGTCGATATGATTTTCTACAAGGGCTTTAAATTTTTTAAATATTCTAAACAATTTAGATATTATTTTTAGCATACAAACCCAAAATTTTCTAGTGCAATCATCCAAAAAAGTGAAAAAATTCCTACCCACCAATAAAAGTTACCTATGTTGGACCAAATACATCTGAGTGCATGAGCTCTAATGGTTTGGCTTCTTATCGTTTCCTTTGGTAGAGAATTGATCCTCCTTTTTTTTTTTGTAGATACAATTGTGAACCAAGTTTCCCAACTTGTAGAAACACAACAAATAATCAATAGATTAGATCAAATGCATGTTAGAATAGAGATTCCTCAAGAAATCCATTTGAATGTAAGAGAAAAGGAATAAAATGAACACAACACACTTAAAACAAAGATATCAAATCCTATTCTAAAACAAAGCAAACTCTTAATCTCTTAAGGGAGTTGGTGTCAATTTGATGTGAAAATTGGCCCTTTCCCAACTCCAATGGTGTGATGAAGATGATTGATGATGAAGAGTGATCCACTTGATGAAGACCTCCAATATGCTCCAAGATAAAAATCTACATAACCTAGCTAAGATTGGATGAAATTGGATGAAAATTGCTATGAATTTGAGTATAGTAAGTTTACTCAAGTTGTGGATGCAAAATACAAAGAGAAGCCTTCTATAAATAGAAGAACAAGATGAAGGAATGAGCAAAATGGATGAATGTGGGATCATTCAACATCCAATGGGCAAGTGCCACTTGTCAAGATGTGAATGGAGGAAGCTTGAGCACATTTTGGAGAATGTGCAAAGAGGGTGGAGATTCAAATTCAAAAGATGGCTTGAAGGATGAGGTGAAAGGTGAAGTTAATGTCACATGGCTCAAGAAAAGGACTTGTAAGAGATGTTAAATTCCATGTTTGGAGGACAAGACCTTTTGGGGGGAGATTTCAAATTTGAGGAATATTCCATCTTTGATGCCTTTTTTGAATGAAAATAGATTATTTATAAAACAATTAAATTGATTTTCATGTGCAAGTTGCAAAATATAGAGGATTTGATGGATTAAGACTAAGATTAATCAGGTTTTGATTAAAATTTAAAGGAGATTAGCTGATTTGACCATTTGATTTAGATTTTGAGAGGAATAATGATTTTAGACTTAATTAAATAAGATTTGATTTATTTAATTAAAGAGGATGGTGTTAGCTTTAAATCAAATAAAGATTAATTTATTTAATTTAAATGAGATGACTTTAGAGATTAATTAAATAAAATGAATTATTTAATTAAAAGAGGGACTATAGGATTAATTAAACAAAGTGATTTATTTAATTAATATGAGATGATGACTTAATCAGATAAAAAATGATTTATTTAATTAAGAGATGAGATGTGATGAATTTAATTAAATAGAGATTATTTAATTAAATGACTAGCAGAGAGATGATTCAGGATGAACTTGGTGTTAGTAAAATTAGGATCAGGTATGTCGGTATATTTTCCATGTCTACAACAATGCTCACACAACTCTAAATCAATTGATTTCAAACTTGGAAGTTGATTTCTTTTATGCAAAATCTTAAGGCCATTTTTGCTCATATGACTGAGCCTCTTGTGCCAAATTTGTGTACCATTGTTTGTAACTGCCATCACAACTCCCACTTCAATGTGACTCTCTAGCACATACAAAGTGCCTAATTTGTTCCCTCTAACAATCACCAAGGCTCCCTTTATCACCTTCCATGTTCCTAACTGAAAAGTGATGCTACAACCTTGAGCATCTAGTTGTCCCACAAAAATCAAATTCTTTTTGAGTTGTGGAACATGTTTAGCATCTTGTAGTTACCAACTATTTCCATTATTTAATTTCAATAAGACGTCTCCTTTGCTAACAATGTTACAAGGTTTATCATCACCAAGATAAACCTTACCAAAGTTTCCCTCTTGATAGGTTTTGAAGAACTCTCGACATGATGTAGCATGGAAAGAAGCTCTAGAATCCAACACCCACACACTTGTTGTAGCTTCACCAATGGACAAAAAAAGAGCACCTGCATCCTCTTCATATGTAGTATTTACTTCATTTTTCTTTGGCTAATTTTCAGCCTTCTTAAATGACCAACAATTCTTTTTGATGTGGCCTTGCTTGCCACAATACCAAAAACCATTGTCTCTACCTCTTGACTTTGATCTCTTGCTATAATTTGATCTTCCTCTATGATTATTCCTTTCTCTTTCTTGTGATCTCCCCCTATTTCTGAAAAACAAAGCCTCTTTGGGTGAGGTACCTTGATGTTTTCTTCTCATATCTTTGTTGAGGAGAGTTGTAGCAACGTCATCAAATTTTAATATGCCTTCCTTGTTATTGGATTCTTTTCTTTTGGATACCGAGTTACTAATTGTCATAACCACTCCTCCCCAACTATCAAGAAGAGAGCACAAAAGCAACATGGCTCTAATTTCTTATTAAAAATTAATATCAATAGAAATCAATTGGCTCATCAAGGTATTAAATTCATTAAGTGGTTGGAAACACTATTGCCTTCCTTCATCTTTAAATTAAACATTTTTTTCATTAAGAAAACCCTATTAGCTGAGTATAAGCCCTCTCATACATGTCGCACAATTGATCCCATATATCCTTTGTTGTCTTCTTCATTGCAACATTAAATAAGACATTGTTGGATAGGGAAAGAATAATAGTTGTTGCAGCCTTCTTGTCCAAAATATCCCAATCCTCATCATTTATTTTTTCAAGCTTCTTCGACTTTCCCTCTAATGCAATTGAGAGATCCTTTTGGATTAGGAGAGCTTGTAATTGTAGCTTCTATATCCTGAAAATTTGACTAGAGAATTTTTCAAATCTCCACTTATTTGCTTCTTCCATCTCTATTCAATATCTCCATGATTTCTCCTTGGTTCTAATACCAATTGTTGAATATTAAGAGAAGATAAAGATATACAAATACAAAATTTAAACAAACACACAACACAATAAGTATGTGGTTCACAGTTAATGGTTACATCCACGGGAAAAACTAGGAAATCTTTGTTTTATTATGATATCTTGTACATCAACTTAGAATTACATATATATTACATTATCCAAAAGGTATTTCAAAAGTCTCCAAAATATGAAGAGATAATTGAAGGAATTGAAGAGGCAAAATAATGGTCCATAATTGTTGGACTTCACACTCAACAATATGCACCTTTACAATACCCCCAAAAACTCATTATAATAAGAAACTAATAAAAATAGCAATTAACATTCATTAACAATATTTTTGAACTCTAAACCCAACCTTATATTATTATTTTAATAAAAAAAATTAGATGTCAAATAAAAGTTCTTTTTGGTTTAACATACAAAATCCATTCCAAGAAAAGGATACATTATAGTTAGTATGAGTATATTTTAAAAAATTCATTATTAAAAGTTATTGTTATATATGAGAGTAAGTGTTTAATTTTTTTTAATGTTGTCATATATGGTTAATATGGAGCATTTTTTATAAATATTGAATGAAGCATAAATAGAATACAAAGTATATGAAAAATGACTGTGAACATGTAATATGGATATTTTTTTAAAAAAATTCTCTTATTCTAGATATACATATATATCTTATGAGAAATATCTTTGAAAAAGTAACTACAATTAATAAAGGATTTCAATAAGTGAAGACCAAGAAACCACCCTTAACTATTTAATAGAAGAAAAAATATTAAATAGAATCCACATACACTTTCTAGATTTTGATAGAAGTATAATCTTTTTTTTTTTTTTTTTTTGATTGCATAGGAGGTATCTCCAACCAAGGCCCAGCGATTCCCACCAAACCTTGCCTCGGGCTTACTTTTGTGCCAAGTTTTGGGGTATTGGTGGGGCGAGCCAAGGCGAAACTAATCCCCCTGGGGAGAAGCCCCAAGCCCGCAACAGGACTCCTCCGGGTAAACCCGGCCAGCGTGAGTCGAACCTTGGACCTACATGGGACGAACCCAAAGCCTTAGCCCAACCATACCGACCGTTCGGGCTGCGGGGCGAACCCCAAAAGTATAATCTTATTATTGAAAATTGATTTGCCACCTATTCAAAATATAAATAAAATTAAATATATAAAAATCAAGCATAACTTCTTATTTTTTAGTTGTTGGAGGGTTTTATATCAAATTCACATAATCGTTTAACTATCTAATAAGAGAGCATGACTCTCACGTCATCTCTTATAATGTGAAGGCCTTGTATTTAACAAGACTTGATCTTATTCAAAACCTTTCACTTTCACCATAGATAAAAACCCTTAATCATTTTAAATATTGACATCTTTGAAAAAAATCAAAACTTATTTCTCATAACAACCCATAAGAAAATCTGGTACATAAAATAATATTTATAGGAAGATTTGGTACATAAAATAATATATAATTTAAAAAAAAAAAAAAAAAATTAACTAAATTTGAAGATATTATACTCTTAGCTACTACCGACCTTTCCTACCCATTGGAACGCGTTGAAAGCAAACTAGATATTATTTCACATGGTGAGACTTTATACCCTTACTAAAGATGAGAGATAATTTTTTATTATTTTTAATATTTAGTTTGTATTTGAGGAAGAGACATAATAACCTCTTTTTAAAAATAGGTTAATTAAAGTTATAAAGTATTTAATATAAAAAATTAATGTAGATAATATATTTTAATTTATATATGATTTTAAAAAATTAATATATAAATAAATGATTAACATAAATGTGATTTTTGTTGTTGGAGAGAAGGAGATTGAATTGATTTTGACCAGGTTTGGTATTTAGAATTTAAGACTAGAATTTGACATAGATGATTGAGATGAATGTGTTTTATAAAATCTGGAATTATGCATAAACTTAGATCAAACCCACATTTGTGGTCTTAATACTCACAACTACAACCTTGACCCAAAATGTACAACCTTGAACCAAGAATTATGGTTTTGAATTTGAATCCTTAGAATTTTGATACCTACAACTTACAAATGAAAAATTTGGTGGTGTTAAAAACCGTCATTGGTGTTTGCCAAGCTAGGGTGTAGAAGTGTACTAAATTTTTCATTATGCCTTGATCATGATAGGTTAGGTGTGTGTTGTACACCTTGTAAGCCTTGTAAACATTGTAACTCACAATTAAGATTGTTAAAGTTAGAAGCACTTATCTTAGAAAATATTGGAATTATTTGATATGTTAATTTCTTGTTTTGTAGGAGTTCGTTTATTTGTGTTATAACTTTGTTTTAACTTGTAATTCAAGTTTGTTTTGAAACCATACTATTCTTGGGAGTGGCTTTTGGTGTTCTACTTAATTGCATGAATTGAGATGCTTAAGTTGCATGGATTAAGTTTGGGTTTTCTTTATGAACTCAACATTACTTTTGGAGATTGAATTGTCAATTTTAGAGTAGGCAATTTGTTGTCAGAATTGCTCTATGAAGTTGGTGGTTGTTATTATTACATGAAGTTTCTATATGTTGAAGATCTCGTGAATAACACAAACTTGATTCTTATTATTTTTTTAATATTTTATTGTGAATGCAATCTAAATATTGCTATTGTTTGTTAGGATCCTTCCAAAATTGTTTCTTAGGCTAAATTATGTATCATTTATTATTTCTCTACTAAATGTTATTTGTAGAATCTCTTCTATTAAGTTTCAATGGGGTTGTCTTCATTACGTCCATCACTCAATATTAGGGAATAAACTCTTGATCATTGATATGAAAGGAAAAAAATTAATTTTTAATATTTTGATCAATGGAAGTTTTCTACAAATGAATATTTTTGAAGTATAGAGAAATGACTAGCAATTTTAGAAGAATGGAAGTTGAAAATTTTAATGGGATAAATTTTGAACTATAGAACCTTAAAATGAAGGACTTCTTAGTTAAACATGAATAATGTCTACCAAATTTTGGTTGATGAAGAATATGAAAATTTGTATAGAAGGGCTAGATTAACCATTAGTTGTGCCTTTTAGATTTAGTACTTTTGAATTTATTTGGAGATTATACTATTGAGAAATTATGGAAAAAGTGGGGTTTTCTATCACACAAAGTTCTTGGTTGATAATTTTTTTTCTAAGAAAAAGTTGTATTATTTGAGAATGGGTAATGATATTGAATTATAGAGCATTCATATTCGTTTAACATCTAGATAAGTTAATTTCCATTCATTGATATAAATTGGTAAAGAAGAATGATGCATAACCTTTATATTTTCTATACCTTTTTCATGGGACAACATTGTAATGGCAATCAATATCACCACTTCTAAGTTGAAGGTAGAGGAGGTTGAAGATTTATTGTATTAGGAATCAAATTGGAATTCCATAGAATTTTTGAAGGATGCTTTATTCATTAAAGATCATGCAAAGGAGAAAAGTAAGAATATAAATGTAGAAAAAAGATTAAAATCCAAATGGAGGTCAATGTATCCTAATGTAGGAGCATCTTAGGCTAAGTAGTAATCAATATCAACTGTTCAAAGTAATTGTTTATATTTTGTTGTTTGTTTAGCTTTCTAAGTATGAAGAAATATATCTTCTACTTATAAATCAAGTTCAAATTCATATTTAAATTGCCTCTCAAAAGGGTGTTCTATATGTGTGGGATACTTCACTTCAATTACAAGTTAAAGATTTACAATGCAAGCGCCTAGATGGAGAGATTTAAGGAGTTGATTTAATGGAGAGTTGGAGTTAAGGTAGGGGATATTAATTTGCATGATTCACCTTTATAATGCATGTCTATATGCTCAATACATGCACTCATGTGATGGAAAAGTTTTAAATTCAATTTAAATCTTACATGCCACTTGGAGAATGCATGTCTCTTTCCTAAATCTTAGAAGCCTTGGTGTAATGTGTTCTATGATTTTTCACTCTTTTTAAAGGTTGGGTGCCACATTATTGAGCTCATGCATTTGGATTTGATTTCTACTTTGAAGGAGGAGTTGCTTTCTAAAATATCTCATATTTTCTCTCTTGCTCATTCTTTTATAATAGTAACTTGAAAATGTTGCTCATTCTTTTATAATAGTAACTTGAAAATGCTTCTTTCTTAGGTGTCATATTAAGAATTTTAAGGTTGGTGAACATGGGGATGGAGAAGAAAACACATTTATGATGTTTATTGTAGGTTGGAAGTATTTTGATGTCTTGGGGTATCATATGTAGAAGCTCAAATATGAACATAATTTTAGGCTTCTTAAAGACTAGTGCCTAGTTTGGTATTCTATGTTAGATAATGAATTCTTTGTAGTTAATTTTAGTTGCAAGTCATTTTGAAGGATTTTTTAAATTAGAGAACGTTACATTTTTAAGAGGTTATGATATAAAAAATTTCTAATTCATTATTATGGTATCACTTTTTTGTGATAATAAAATCAACACATTTCTAGCATATTTATCTATGTAAATGTAATAGTATGAAAGTTCAAAGTTGTGTCTCATTTAGACCAAATTTTTAGCACAACTAAATTTAAAAAAAATTAATTGAAAGTTAATTTTGTTCAAAATATGTTCTAACTAGTTTAGATCTTAGAGACAGCAACTTTTCTAGTTGGAAGTGTCCACTACATACATATGTAGCATCTCTTTGGTGTCAATTTATTAAAAATATAAATTTGAAAAACTTAATTGTAGACACCTAAAAATGACTAATGCATTTCCATTTTTTCATTTATCATTTTCACATCAATTCTTCTCCCTATGTTAATTAAAGATTATTTAATTATTTAATTAAGATAATGTCTTCTTTTTGCATCTTTAATAATTAAATAATTTATAATTATTTAATTATCTCAAATTTTTCTTATATCTATATTAATTCAATCATTTTTAATTATTTAATTAATTTATCATTTTCCCTCCAACATTATTTTTGGTCCAATATAATTAAATAATTTTCAAAAAATATTTAATTAGCTAAGACTCCTCTCAATAATTAAATGAATTAAAATAATGTATTTAAGTTTAAATTAAATCTTTCCCTCCAAAATAAATACTAAAACTAATATTTTATGCATTTCTCTAACTATACTTTATGAATAAAAAAATTATTCAATTCTTTCAACTATTACACCTCATCAATCCAATATATTTGCTATTTTTAGCTCTTATCCTATCTCAATTTTTCTTATCCATTGATTCTTCTAATTAATCTCCACCCTTGATCAAATATCAAGTGAATCATATATATAAAACCCTTCATTTATACATTATCCCTTATAGCATAATTCCATATCATTAGCAAGAGTGATCATTATCAAGAGTGATCATTATCAAGAACTAGCTATCATTATCATTATCTAAAGCAACATTATCTTGAGCTACTATCTATATCATTGTCTATCTATTATCTTTGAGCATATATCATTATCAATGCAATTTCATGCTATCATATTATCATTGTGTTATCATGGTTATGCTATTTTGAAGAGCAACCCACATATCAAACATTCAAGAAAATATCAAAGACACAATAGAGCAAACTAAGATATTTGCTATGTATAATTGTTCATTATTTCATTTTGTTCATAGATCTTGAGTTTTATTGAGTGATTGTTGAGTGTGAATTTGGTACTTTCATTGCATTGTTCCTCTTTTATATAATTCACATTTTCATCATCCACATTAATATTTTCAAAACTCCTAGTCACATAAATAATATTTAAAAAAATTAATGGTAGATCTAATAGCGTAGTTTTTTTTAAAATAAAAATTTAAATATTTTAATTAGTATTTAAATATTTTCTTTTTATTTTTACTAAAAGAAAGTTATCAACACCAAAATATAAGATTGATTGGTTTCTTAAGAAAAAATAATAAAGTTTATTAAAAAAATTGAAAAATATGAGGCAGAAGAGGAGACATTTCATTTTGAAATGACATAATCATTTTATAATCTCAAATAAATAATTAAGACAAAAAGTGGAAGCCCCTCGAAACTATTACATTTTTAGCACATGAGATTTTCAATATTTTTTAAATATATTTTTGCAATGAAAAAAATCAATTTATACACTAAAGTTTGACGAGGTTAGTGATAATATAAATCTATTAGGAAGATTATTGATTTATATAGATCCAATTTCGATTCATTCACACAATGTTGAGATATATGATACAAAATCTAACAAGGACAATATAGGAAATAAGGATAAGATTTATGTGGGAAACATGGAGTCTAAAACCACATTTCTTCTCCCAATACACCATTGATTACATTTTTGGAGAGGGAACATACTTAGTTTCACATTTATCCTACATATCAATATAATAATTTAATTTAAGAACAATTGTTAACAATTGTATTAGAGAACAAGAGTATGTACATTCTATGGCTTAATTGAATATGACTATTGGAATGTTAACTAACACAGTGGAATGCATTTTTGTACATTTGAGAGTTGGACCTAAGGAGCATTTATGTACATTTGAGAGTTGGACCTAAGGAGCAACCTATTTTGCATCATGTGATATCATATGTTAATTAATTTGGTGAATAATTTAGGAAGATTGAATGGATTCACCAATGGAGAGTTGTTCATTTTATCTTGTATCAATGTGTTAAGTTTGTTCATGAGGGAAATATGGTCAAAATTGAAAGAGCTCTTTATAAACCAATATCAAATATTGTCCACTTCACATTATATACATTTATACAAAGATCAAAGGATGTTCCCTATAATCTGAGAAATGATGATATACATGGTTGTAAAAATACATCTTGATATCACTATGAGATCAATATTTAAACACCCAAATGGTATCACTATGAGGTCAATATTTATCAATCTAGTAAAATCATGATATATTCTCCTTGCAAGAATTTGTTGACCTCAAACTATTACCTAGTCTACCTTTAAATCATTGTCATGACTCAGATATCAACTACACAACAAATATGTGTATTACAATACTACAAAGGTAGGTACTTGCCACTACATGATTGTGATACATATGACTTGGAAAAATATACTATTTCAAACTATTATCCATCCTGCCTTGAATTGGTATATCATAATTCATCTATCGACTAGCCAACAAATACTATTATTGCAATACTATAAAGATAAATACTCGCTACTACCAAACACTTATTATTAATATACAAATCATTATCACACTATAGAAAAAAAACCACTAACTCTTAAATATAGGTGTATACTATAAAATCAAATGAAAGAAGAAATCAATTACAATCCATTATTTCAAATTTTAAAATTAAAATAAATAAAATAAAATAACCCCGTGACATGCGTTGTCGGGCACATTTTACTAATGGGAGCCACGTAACGTTAAATCCAACATTGCAATGATTTGATTTGATAATACGGGGGAAAGGTGTGCAAGAAAAAGACGAAAAATTACATCCCATTTTAATTTTCATTTAGTTTCAACTTCACTTGGTTTATTTATTTATATGGATACTCACTCGGCTCTATTTTATTTATGTGTATAGATATTTGTATGTACTTGATATTTATAATATTTATTATTACATTTCTCTAGAGATCCATCTTGTATCTAGACCTCACATTTATAGATCAAATTCTTAATTTTAAAAAAATAAAAATAAAAATTTGTTGATTTTCATTTTGTTTTTATCATGTGTCGATTTAGTATATGTACTTGTATTTGAAGGTACTTAGTGTGTATTTTGATAATATCAAAGGATCATCAATTCATTCATATATTATTCTAGGTTCATTTTAGTTGGAGCACTAAAATGAATCTATGTCTTTGTTATTATTCTAGAGTATTTGCATGTGTAAAGATTGGTGTCCTTGACCACTTCCATATTTGTAAAATTAATCTTATCTGGGGGTTTACCTAAGAGAACATGATCCTTACAATCTCCACAATGTGTTTCTAAACACTTCTCATCATTGTCAATAACAAGTCAAGTGAATCAAAAAGTGAGTGTGCATAATTAGCCAAATCAAATCCATGAGCTACATGATAGATTTATGCTTGTGAAATCAACTCATAACAGAGTTGACATACTTTCTTAATTCCGAGACAAATTATAGACAACTATAGATAATTTAATGGTTCAATTATCACTCTTGTAGTTATCAAATAATTAAACTAGGTCAATGTATATTTTTGTATGCATTTTATTGGATTAGCCTAGATTAAGAATGGGGAAAGACTGTTTTCCTTTACATTTTTTGGTGAATCAATATCTACTTATACCTCTTAGGATTTGACCTTAGCACTATACTTTCACTATTTTAAAGATATTTTTTATCTATACTTTGTATTGTGATATCATTTTTCATATTTTTTTAAAGTTTTTTTTATTGCATTATGTTATTTCATTGTTATACCTTTTGGCCTCCAATTTGTGCTTTATTGTGTGACATCACTTTTACCTATCTTACCCAACCATGGCTACCCTTAGGGTTTCACTTCATATTTTATTTTTAACTAATATTCTAATTTATAGTATATTATACATTATTCATTTATCAATATCTTCTCCAATTAGGTTTTTGGGTTTTTTTTGCATAACTTTTGAACTCTATATCCCACACTTGGATAGATCTCATTTGTTATATATCTTCCATTATAAACTCTCATAGTTCCTTATCCTAGATTGACATTTACCCTTCATTATAGATATTGACATGTTTATACAACTTATGACACGCAATCCATTTATTCTCAATTCACTCATGTGACATTTTATCATATAAATGGGATCACATTGTTTATGGAGGTATTGTTGTTGGCAGAAGGTGTCTTGTTCACCTTGCATAATGATAATATAAAAATTAATATTAATTTTTGTGCACCTAGGGAAATGCATCACATGGTTTAGACATTCTTGGGGTATATTTATGTGTTGTAACATTGAGATAACTATTTAATGCGAGTTTGCACATTGAGATAAATGTTTAATGTAAGTTTCCACATTAAGAAAATATTGAATATTAGGTGTAGCATAAAAAATTGTCACCATTGACAATTTCAACTAGGTATAGCTCCCCCCTATGTGCTTGGACCTAATTATGCATTTAATCTTTTTTTTTTTAATAAATATCTTCGAAAAATTAAAAGATGAGATTGAAAATAAACATTTAATATTTAATACCAATGTTTAAGGCCCCAAAAAGGAAGGATTTGGACTAGGGTGCTCAACGCCCTTGTCCATCCCATTTTGGCTAAAATTTAAATTTGTCAATGTCAGCATTATAATATTTGGAAATCTAAAATTATTTGTCGGCTATCGGTATTTGTTTTTTGGAAAATTAGAAGAATTGCATATAAATACAAATAATTTTCACCATTTTAATCCTAGTGAACCCTAGCAACTTTGAAGAACAAATCCTAAGGCAATTAATTGAGCAATTGAGCAATCAAGAGCATAATTAGAAGAATTATAATAGAATTTATTTCAATCAAGCATCATATTAGCCATGCATTATGTTTTCATGTGATTATGTTCATGTTTTATGTTTATTTATTTTTTGAGTACTAACATGTTAGGATTTAGGCAAATATGAGCAATAAACATTACCAATTATATTCCAATTAAATAACCCAAAAATAACAAAAAAGAGATCAACACAAAATTTTAATGTGGTTCACCCAATATGGGCTACATCCACATAAACTCAACCATCCAATGATTTTATTATCTAGTGCAAAACATATTACAATCTCGTGAATATCATACTGCAACTCACATCCCAACCGCTTATAACAATCTTTTTGGAAGCTTCTAGAATTAGGGTTTTACAAAGTCATTTTTCATTTCTTGGTGAAAAAGGGGGAAAAATTTTGGGGGTTGCGCCCCCAAACCCCTACTCGGGGCCTAGCCCGACAAGGATACATAAAGAGTGTACAGTATTTGCATGATCAGTCACCACATACCAACAATCTCCCACTTGGAGACTACTCAGGCTCCACACCAAACAATCTCCCACTTGGAGACTGATCTTGGATGACATGGCTGCAATTGCAGCTCCCACTAGATTACAAGTCTGGCTGATTTATTATGCCCACCATTATTAGTCGTGAAGGCCAACAAAAACTGATGAGGATATCAGTTTCTCCCATGTATCTTCCTTTGTGAACATATTTGCAGGATTCTCACTTGTGCACAAATTTTCTCTAGCTTCAACCGTCCATCCTCTAAAATTGACCGAATGAAGTGGTATATGAGCTATATGTGCTTAGTTTTTGAATGCGGATTTGAATACTTAGCAAGATGCATAGCACTCTGGCTATCAGTGTACAAAGGGATATCTTCTTGTCATTGTCTCAATTCCTCCAGAAAATGTTGTAACCAAATCATCTCCTTGCTAGCTTTTGTAGCAGTAACATATTCAGCTTCAGTGGTTGAAAGCACAACAACCTTTTGCAACCTTGAAATCCAACTGACTGCAGTACCTCCTACAGTAAAAACATACCCTGTAGTACTCTTAAATATTGGAGAATCCATTTTACCACATTCTAGTGTTCCATTCCCGAATTGCTCATATACCTCCTCAGAACTCCCACTGCATGTGCAATATTTGGCCTTGTGCATACAATTGCATACATCAAGCTACCAATTGTTGATGCATATGGTATCTTAGAGATTTTTTCTTCCTCCTCTTGTTTCTTTGGACACATCTCCTTAATCAACTTAAAATGACTAGGCAAAGGTGTACTAACTACTTTTGCATTTTGCATATCGAACCTTTTCAACACCTTCTCTACATAGTCACTTTGAGACAAAAATAATTTCCTGTTTGTCTTGTCTTGTGTGATCCTCATACCAAGGATTTTTTTTGTTGCACCCAAATCCTTCATAGCAAATTAATTTTCTAATTTCTACTTAAGTTCATTAATATGATGCATGTTAGACCCAACAACAAGCATGTCATCAACATAAAGCAACAAGATAATATAGTTGTCATTATCCAATTTCTTAAAATAAACACAATAATCAAAATGACATATTTTGTAACCTTGCTCAGTCATAAAACTATCAACAAATACCATTGCCAAGGTGCTTGCCTTAGGCCATACAAACTCTTCTTTAACCTACACACAAATTCCTCCTTACACTTGACCTCATATCCCTGTGGTTGTTGCATGTATATTTCCTCTTCCAAATCCCCATGGAGAAATGTTGTTTTCACATCTAGTTGTTCAAGATGCAAGTCTTCCACAGTCACAAGACTTAGAATAGTTCTAATAGAAGTAATCTTTATACAACTGAAGAAAATATTTCATCAAAATCTATACCTTTTTTATGTGCAAAACCTTTTACCACGAGTTTGGCCTTATATCTTTTCTTGCATCCATCTTATTCCTTCAACCAATAAACCCATTTATTTGGCAATGCTCTTTTACTTGTAGGCAATTGGACTAAGTCCCAAGTCTAATTCTACAGTAAGGAATCCATTTCCTCTTTCATGCCTAGCTCCCACTACTTTTTGGTATCTATCTGTATTGCTTCTTCATAACCTTCAAGCTCACCACAATCAATTAATAATATATAATATGACGATGGAGAAAATATTTCTGGAGGTCTAGTTATCCTTGTAGATCATCTAACACTTGCAGGAGTATGTGGGATAACTTGTTGTTGTTGAGCATCAGGTACCACTAGCATTTTATTTTCTGGAATCTCATCTAACACCACATATTCCTTTTTGGCCTATTCATACTTCTTTTCCTGTAGCTGATCCTTATACATGACCTTCTCATTGAATATAACATCTCTGCTCCTAATGATTTTATGATTTTCATAATCCCATAACTAATAACCAAATTCATTGACTCCATATCCAATGAAGGTACATTTTTTAGACTTAGCCTCAAGCTTGGTTCTATTTTCTATATCAACATGGAAAAAATCTTCACAACTAAAGGTTTTCAAAAATTAGTAGTTTACCTTTTTACCCGTCCATGCCTCCTCTGGAATGCCACCATCCAAAGGATTTGAAGGTCCCCTATTTATTAAATAAATAGCGATATGTACAACATCTTCCCAAAAGTGTAAGGGTAGTCCAGCATGCAATCTCATGCTCCTTGCACGCTCCATAAAGGTCATATTCATCCTCTCAGACACACCATTTTCTTATGGGGTTCCAAGAATCATTTTCTTCCTTTGAATTCCATTGTATGAATAGTAATTTTCAAATTCTCTGCTGCAATACTCACCTCCATTATCAGATCTGAGACACTTCAATTTTTTTTCCTGTCTCATTCTCAACCAAAGCTTTCCACTTTTTAAAAGTTTCAAATACTTCTAATTTTTGTTTTAGGAAATACACCCTTGTTTTCATAGTTGCATCATTAATAAAAGTAACATAATAGCAAGAGCCACCAAGAGAAGATACTTGAGCTGGTCCCCATACATCTGAATGCACAAGCTCGAATTTCTCACTCTTCTTCTCTTTCCCAACTTTGAGAAATTAGACTCTTTTGTTTTCCATAAACACAATTTTCGTAGAACTCCAAGTTAATGTCCTTCAGACCTGGTAGAAACTTTTTGGAGTGAAGGATATTCATCCCTTTCTCACTCATGTGCCCAAGTCTATGGTGCCACAATTTTATTTTTGTCCCTGTAGCAAGTGCTATAACTGTCTCAGTAGCAACTTTTTCTATAGTAGCTAAGGTAGAAAAAGTATTACTAGTGCACAAATACAATGTGCCTACCTTTTCACCTTTAGTGACCTTCCAGACTTTGTCTGAAAAGGTAACCATGCAACCTTCACCACCTAGTTGTCCTGCAAAAATTAAATTCCTTCTCAATTTGGAACATGCCTTACCTCCTATAGCAACCATTCATTTCCATTCTCCAACTCAATTTTTATCTTTCATTTTCTAACAATTTGATAGAGTTCATCATCACCCAAATATACTTGTCCAAAATCACCTTGAACATATAATCTGTACAAAATATTTCCTATGGGGTGTGGCATGAAATGAAGCCCCTGAATCTATTACCTAGGAATCATTAGCATTATCTAAACATAGAATTAAACAATCTTGCAATTTATTACTTGCAACATTAGCTTCCTTACTATCATCATGTTGTATGTCTCCTTGTTTTCCCTTTTGAGACCAACAATCCTTCTTCAAGTGTCCTAGCTTTCCACAATGCCAGCAATCCATTCTTCCTATGGATTTAGATCTTCCTTTCTTTGACTTCCCTTGTGACTTACCACGATTTGTTAGGCTTTTTCCTCTCTCCTTTGTTCTTCCCCTATTCTCTACAGTCAAAGCATTACCCGATGTTGAACTCTCACCTGTGTTTTTCGTCACATTTCCTCACTAAGGACAACACCAACAACATCATCAAATTTCAATGTATTTGAACTAGAGACAAAGTTACTTACAACCATTACCAAGCTATTCTAGCTTTCTAGCAAAGAACATAAAATCAAGAAAGACCTCACCTCTTCATCAAAATTCACTTTTACAAAAGTTAACTAACTGGTAATCATATTAAATTCATTTCAATGATCTGTCACAGATCCACCTTCAATCATTTTCAGTTTAAACAAACACTTCATGAGAAATACCTTATTTGAGGTTGAGGGTTTTTCATACAATTTAGCCAGAGCTTCCATCAAATCCTCTGTTGTCTTTGCTTTTGTTATATTGAACGCCACAGATGGTGACAAGCACAACCAAATGGTTCCCAGTGCCTTTCTATTGAGAATCTCCCATTCTTCATCAAACATCGTAGCATCTTTCTTTTATTTTCCTTGCAATGGCCGCCATAGATCCTTTTAATACAAATAATCTTCCATCTGCATCTTCCATATTTGATAATTATAGTTGCTGAACTTTTCAACCTTGAATTTTCCTTCTTCCATTGCTCCCTCAAATCTAGACGTTTTATGCCAATCAACTGAAATACACGTGGCTCTAATACCAATTGTTAGGATTCAAGAAGATCCGAGCAATAAACATTAACAATTATATGCAGATTAAATAACCCAAAAATAACAATGAAGAATAACACAAAAGAGATCAACACAAAATTTTAACATGGTTCACCCAATATGGGCTACATCCATAGAAACTCAGCCATCCAATGATTTTTGTAGACACCGAAATCTGGTTTTTGGCCTGCGACTTCAATATTCTTCATAATTCCTATTCTTCATGGTCATGATTAAATAATCCTAATTATTTAATTAATTCACCTTAACATTAATTCTTCTATTGATTAAATAATCTTAATTATTTAATTAATTCACCTTAACATTAATTCTTTTATTGATTAAATAATCTTAATTATTTAATTAATTCATCTTCTTTTATTTCTTCTATTAATTAAATAATCTTAATTATTTAATTAATTCACACTTTTCTTTATTCTATCTGATTAATTAAATAAACGCTTTTTATTTAATTATGTTACTAATTAACCTTATCCATCTTGTCAAATTAAATAAATTCTTATTTAATTTATTCTTTATCATATTTCAACTATAATTAAATAAATTCATTATTTATTTAATTATTCATTTAAAATCCCTTCATCATTTAATTAAATAAATCTTATTTATTTAATTATTCTTCAAATATCGAGTCTTGAATTAAATGCATTATTTAACTCATTAATTCTATTTTAACGCATTCCTCTATATTTTAGATAATTATGTGAGTTATCTAAGTATTCACTTTTACTCGACTCGACATCTATTTTAATCGCTCGTTAACCTTTGATTTAATGTCTGAGTGGCTGTCTCGAGTAATCTCTTCGTCAAGTCAGTCAATCGTCTAGTTCTAACTCAATTGCGTGTACATGCGGATTAATTAAATATTCTTATTTAATTAATTAAGTGTTGTGCATGCATTCGAACAGAGAGTCGTTGTAATCAATCTTCATCTTTGTCATGCAAATATATTTCTAATGTTTTCAAATTCTGAACTGAAGATTAAATCATTTATTTAATCTTTAATTCTATTTCTAATTTGAATCACTCATGTCATCACTGTCAGTTATCAGAATGCATGTCTAATCAGTCAATCTCAACCGTCCGTTGATCTTTCAATCTTGACCTGTCATTCGAATAATCAATTTTCTATAAATTGATTTGTCATTCTTCATTCCAATCTCTCTCGCGAATTTTATAACTTTGGAGAGCACTTTGTCTTGAATCTTCGATATTTTGCTAATCACTATCTTAGGCTATACTTGCACGAATTACAAGAAATCTGAGGGCAATCAAGATGAATCATGGAAATACGTTTGAAATTGGTGATTTTGTTCTAGTTTTAATTGCGTTTTTACTTTCCCATGTTCTTTGTTGCTTAACGAATGAATTTGCATTTTAGATTTTAGTATTCTATGCATGCGTGCTTCTAATGATCTTCTTTGTTGTCTATTGTGCAAAGCTTTTATTCTGCGTTACAATTTTATTATCCAATGCAAAATATATTACAATCTCATGAATACCATACCACAACTACATCCCATCTACTTATAACAAGTTTTTGGGAGATTCTAGAATTAGGGTTTTATAAAGTTTTTTTTCATTTGTCGACGAAAAAGGGGGAAATTTTTTTTTGGGGGCTGCACCCCTGAACCATTGCTCATGAGGGTTGTTTCCTATGAACCCCCACTCAAGGCCTAGCATGACCCTGAACCCCGGCAATGATACGTAAAGAGTGTACAATATTTGCATGATTAGTCACCACATACCAACATAACAGTTGCAGGACTTCAATTCAAGCATCAATTTCTCCTTGAAGGTGATGAGTACATGACTTTAGTCCATCAAGGAATGCAAATTTGAGTGGTGAGTTACAACAATTATCAATTTATCACTTTTTTACCATTTAGCCTCTACCTAACTGAGGGTAAGCTCTCATTTTACATCATCATAGTTATTGTAGAGGTAGCAATACCAAAACAAGGTTTGACTTAGGAAAGCCCCTATATGACACAACCCTTCCCCAAGTCTTTCATGTGCGTAGGTTATAGATCTGAAGTGAAGAAAAGGAATATTGAAGACCTAATTTCTCATTCATGCATTCAAGCCCTACAAGTCATGAAATCAAGGAAAGTGGATTTTATCAACGACAAACAAAGTTTTGATAGTGAGTCCAAAAGAGAAGAGCACACAGACTAGGAGCAAAAAGAGTGTGAAATCAGATCTTGAGTGGTTGTTACCTAGTCTAAGGCACCCAACGCCCTTGTCCAACTATTTCAAGGCCAAATTTATATGTTAAATTTTGTTGTGTCTTCCCTCTGTTGTTTTGAACTCTACTTTTTTTTGTTCTATGTTTTCCAAAAATCTCAATAGTTTTTTGTACTTGGATAAATAACCTAGGAACATTATTAACTCATCAAATTTAGTCAATTAATAATCAATTAATCACCACATCATCCTCCAACAAAGGGATTAAAACCCCAATCCACCATTTTGGCTCTTCCATTGAGGTTTGTAGCCAAGTGGGTATTGTGATCACTTTTAATCCCCCATTATTATATTTGAAGAAGTGTGATTTAGGATCTAGATCTCTTTTTACAATACAACATTTTGGTGAACCTGATTGTTTGTGCACTTTAAAATCTTCTAAAATCTAAAATATATCATTTTAAAATTTGACTATAATCTTAAGTTGTGTGAATTCATCATTTATGCATACATAGTTTTTATAAAAACTATTGAAAAAGTCAATTTTCATAGCATCTTTCATTCAAAAGACAAATAGGATTGTAAAGCTCAAAAAATCACATACTAAAAATAGTATTCCAGAAAGTAATGCATATTCCAAATAAGGAAAGTGAATCATATTTTAATTAAAATATCTATAAATGCTTTATAGCAAGTTACATAATGAAGTACATATCTCATACACCAATAG
This sequence comes from Sequoia sempervirens, assembly GCA_007258455.2. Taxonomy (NCBI): domain Eukaryota; kingdom Viridiplantae; phylum Streptophyta; class Pinopsida; order Cupressales; family Cupressaceae; genus Sequoia; species Sequoia sempervirens. Next base: position 130,242,670 of record VDFB02000015.1, on the reverse strand, counting down.
GGTGTTACAATACATCTATTTCAATGTTACAAGTATACGTTTTGCATCAATACATCAAATACATCCATGAAGTTATTTACACATTTTACATATTGGCTAAGCAGTCGTACAAGAATAATACAAAGAAGTATATCCATTTAATGTAATAATATTTTTCATCAATCGCCATGACTCTGAAGGTCTTCTGCAAGCCGAGGCCAAGAGTGAGGTTAAGACGCTTTTAGTGCCCAACCACAAAGTACTGGACTTCCTCGAGTTTCTTCCTAACACAAAGAGAGCACCTACCCTACACGAGGAGCCTAGCAACCTAGAATGGTATAAGCAGGAGGGAATCTCTCGATGCGTTTCTAATGCCTATATGCAATTCCTATACTAGAATAACATAATACTCGCATACAAGATGTGGCAGAGACATAATATAAAATCTAGGCTTTTCAAACCATCTATTTCACTAGTACAGTAGCTTGGCCAAGCAATAATAATAAAATGGTAATTTAGAAAAAGTAAATTACCGTCTCTAGAAGCCTACATTTGGCATCCTATCCTGGAAGTAATTCCATATAAATTAAATATAACATAGTATCTCATAAGTTTGTTAAAATAACAAACACTCATTAATCATTAAGCTCTTTCAGAACACATTTTTATTCCAAGTTTGCTATTTGGTTTGCATGTCTATCTATATTTACAAATGAAATAATCCATAAGAAAATAAGTTGTATATATATAATTTTGCATCCAACAATTAACTCAATTCAATCAATTTGCATGTAAAAATATATATATATCTTGCTATTTGTGCACAAAAATAATCTAATAATTCAGTTTGTATAAACAATTCCCAAATTAAAATGGTTCTAAAAAAAAATAGAGATTTATATTCAGATATTCAAAAAGAGTACTTTCAGAGTCAGTTATACATATACATTTCAGAAATAAATCTTCCTCATTCACATATGTGTATATATATAAAAATAATATATAGTAAAAAATATATGTTATTTTACAACATATGTAACTATCACTGATCAAATTAGAGATCTTCTACTCCCAAACAAATTGTTAATTTATAGAAGTTTACATATATAAATATTTATACGTAAATATATAAATATATATATATATATATATATATATATATATATATATATATATATTTTCACAGTTCAAACCTTTCAGGAAATTGCAGTTGAAAAATGAAATTGCAACGGATTTTCAAAGCAAATTAAAAGCTAAACAAGAGATTCAATTTTTTTCATATCACTCAGGCTTGTGAGGCTGAGAGAGAAGGCCAACAACCTCTTATAGGAGCGCTAGATGTGGAAGGTAGCGCCCTTTCCACAGGCCGCAACCTATGGAAGGGCGGTTGCTTTTCCACGATGCAACCCCTTCTCTATCAGTCATTGGCTGTAACTTAACACAGACTTAAATTCTTTAAATTTTATTCTGTAAAAGCTTCGCTCCAGCATAACTTGCAGTCAGTACCCCTCAATGAATTCATTTCTTTCTATGAGATTATTATTCCATTTCCAATATATATATAATGATATATATATATATATAATATTATCATATTCAATACTGGAAAACACAATGATTCAGTAAATCATTTTAAATGCAAATCATGTTTTTTGTTCAGTATATAAAATATTCATTACTAAATCTTGCATCAGTAAATGTATATATATATTATAAAAGAAATATGAATTTATGGTCCAGTTCAGCTATGATTCGTAATTCATCATATAGAAAATAAAAGATTTAAACACCCAAACACATAATTTCATTTGATATAATCAAATGGAATAAATTAAGAGATTTATCCTTTCATCCAAACTGAGATCATTTTAATCATTTATTTACACAAGTTGAAGTTAAATACAATGGAAAATGAATAAAAACCTGGTAAAACGCTATATGTTTTGGCTCACTCTTGTTCTCCTTCTCTTTCCATTGTTCTTTTTCTACTTTGCTCAAAATCCCTACTCTAGTGTGCATGTTTCAGTTATTGTTTTTTGCAGAATGAAAGATAGAGAAAATGAATCTAGAGTTATGAATGAATCATTTGTGTCGAAAGAATAGGAGTTTATTATCTTTTATTATTTTCTCTCTTTTTCTATCTTTGTTTAGCTTTTTTTTTGTTTCATTTTTCTAAATTTAACTTCTTTTCTTCAATTTTTCTAATTTTCTATTGTTTTTTATCTCATTGTTTTGTTTTTGAAAATATTTCTTTCTTTAAAGTGATTTATTTTAAATTTATCCAATAAAACTAATTTTTAAATAGCAAACATGATTTTCTAGCCATGCATCACAATTATCCACAAAATAATAAATAAATAACAATATAATCTTCAAATGAATCAATAATTAAAATAAAAACTATTTATTTTATTTTATATGTGCATTTAATTTTACCACCAATTAAATTAAATAACCACTATAAAGTAAGAATCAATATAAAATAATTAACTAAATGAGATTCTAAATGCAACTATATGTCTACTAAGTGTTGTGTGTGTGCGAGAGAGACCATTCCATTTTAACCCTGCCAGGTAGCTAGCCTCATCTACCTTAACCACACCCTTGGTCTTCGACAACCTGCAACTTATGTAAACTCAAGAACCCATTAATAGATTAGTGTCTAAAAATAAATCGAAGCGTTATAATTCATCATTTCAAAATAACATTCTTTATATTGCATCATTTTGAAATAAAATATTATTCATCACATTTCATCTTTTTTGAAATAAAATAAACATTCACTTATTTCATGTTTCAAATAATATAACATTTATTCTACCACATACAATTACCCATATTCAGTTCCACATAAAGTAAGTTTAGGTAGCATCAAAGTATGAGACATGACAAGGGTTAATTTCAATTGTTGCAAGGTAGATATAGCTCGTAATTGCATTAAAAAATCTACATTAGGTCGTCATAAAGTCTAAAAACAAATATGAAAGTTTTTAAATTTGTCATTTATGCATATGCATGTTGTTGAAAAAGTGAAAAATTACATTATTGTTATTGTCATTTCAAAAAGAGAAAAAAGTCATTGCCTAGAGATTTTTCAAATTAGGATTAGTTAATTACTACACTTTACAATCTGAAAATTACATTGGACTACATTATTATTTGAAAAATCTGAAAATTGTAAAATTGTGTTTTCCATATTGTAAAAAAAGTTAAAATTTGTGCATTTTTGGAAATCTGGTGTTTATTAGACCTAAACAGTTATAGATTAGAATTCTCAAACATTGAAATTCATTTCCAAATTTTGAATTATGAAAAATTAGCTCACTAGTTTAGGATGCTCAGTGCCCCTATTTTGGTAGTCTTTTTTATCATGGTTTGGTGATAGTAGTCTCTGAAAGTCTTATATCCATATAAGGTCCTAGTTTTTGTTTTCACTATGTTGTGACAGTCATTATCTTAGTGCATATATTTATTAGTTATAAGATTTCATAATGGCTAAGTGCTTTGGAAAGATAATGTCTTCTTTGAGATCCTTGGTTGATGTTTCATGTTGTGCCTTTGGTAATGATTCTCCTACATGTGATGAAGCTCATGTTTCCTTGTCTCCCAATGCATTTCCTCCCAGTGAATATATCTTGGTGCATGATGAAGAGGCCATTGATAGCTCCTTAAATAATATATTACCTACCATTAGAATCAGCATTGTCCTTCATCCTCCATCGATGTTGCCCACTCACCCTCCTCAAAAATCAGAAAAATGTACCTTACCTTCACTTAAAATATTTTAATCCTCCCACAAAGAGAGTGATATACAATTTATACTTCAACCATTGCAAATAAAATCCCTTTCCAATGCAAATAAAGATAAGCATATGCCCAAAACTAATCATCCATCTTATGTAAACAAAGTTAGTGATACACCCATTAATCTAGAAAAAATTTATGGTCATGGATTTGTGATTCTTGTTAAACAAGGTTGTGATACAAAAAAATAACATGAAATTCACACTCTCTTAGAAAAAATGATGCAAGATTTTACAAAAGGGATTGGTTATCAAGGTCCTCCACCTTTAGATAAGACATTTCTACTCTAGCTACAACTCCACTACCACTTCATGGTCCAGTTGGAGATGGATTTCTTCTCGCTCTGCATCCTTTGTTTGAGATAGAACATACATGTTATGCACATTTTTGCAAGGGAAATTAATAGTGTTACCACCTATTCGTGAAAGGATAAAAATTAAAAAAATCATCCTTTTGTGCATATCATAAAACAGTGGTCATTGTACGGATGAATGTTGTGCTTTAAATAAATAATTGCAATGGTTAATTCAATTATATGACATTGATGTGGATCCATACAAAATAATAAATTAGTTACTATGGTGTTTTTCCTTTCTATGTGGCATTTTTAGTATCATAGGATGCTCATTTCCATGCATGGGGGCACAAAAACACTTTGTGTGACCATATTTCATCAACAAGGAGCAACATAGTACTATCCTTGTCCTCACACTTGGGGGGAACGGATGGTTGAACTTGTGTGGTGTGTATCATTTCTAAGGGATCTCCTCTTCATCCATTATCTCTTTAAAATATTAGTGTAGCAAGTAAACTAACATTTTAAGGGGGTGACATATTCCCCTATCCATTTGGGCTAAATTACAAAAACATAAAACCATGATTTCCCCCTTTAGTGGTGATGTTATGTATGATATCTCCTAAGGTATGGCCCAACATCTCCATATTGCCCCTTTAGTGGTGATATTTTGCATAATATCTCATAAAGTTTGGTCTTCCACCTCACATGGTATTTCCTTTAGTAGTGATATCATACAAGATATCCCCTAAGGCATGGATTTCTTAATCTATGTTAGTTTCCTCTTAGTGGTGGTATTATGTCTAATACCCCTAAAGGTGTGACTCTTCATGTCATGATATGTCCCCTTAGCAGTGGTGTTATGGTTAATACCCCCTAAGGTGTGGCCCTTCATTCTATGATTTGTCCTCTCTTAGTGGCGATGTCATGAATGATACTCCCCAAGGTGTGACCTCCCATACATTAAATTGTGTCCTTTAAAGTTTAATAATCCATCTTGTTGGCATGTGCCCTTTGTGATGGTGTTATTTATAACACCCCATGAGGCATGACTTTATGATTTTTCACTCATGACATTAACTTTGTACACCCCCTAAGGTGATTCGTCCCCCCTGATGTTAAACTTTCTACACCTACTATAGTGATTTGTCCCACGTGATGTTAAACTTTGTACACCCCCTAAGGTGATTTGTCCCCTGTGATGTTAAACTTTGTATGCCCCTAAGGTGATTCATCACCTATGATGTTAAATGGTCCCCCATGACATTAAACTTTGTGCACTCCCTGATGCATGATTAGCAAAATAGTCCATGGATTTAGCATAATGCAACTTGTTGATTCATGAACTTGAGAACCCTTTTAACATGGCTAACTAACATAACACAAATTTATTTCCAGTGGATTCATGTGTTTCATTAGTATACTAGCAATAGCATAATGCATAGTTTGCTAGCTTGAAGGAACCTTGCTATCCTTGTAGGTGCTTAGACACAAAGAGAAAATTTGTCGTAAACTTCATCTATTTGTATCATCATTCTTATCTATGTTGTAATCTTTGATATTCACTTCAGGAACGATGCAAACCGTTCAAGCATTTAGGCCTCTTCCATGCTGACCCAAATTTTATTTTTTAATTTGTCTTCATGTGCTCTTCCCATTCTAATCTATTTGGGGGGTGATGAAAGTTCATACATACTATATTATATCTATTTATCAATTTATATCTTTGAGTAGTTTTGACCCCAAATAATTAGATCCCCTTATGATCTTGATTTCTTCCTCCCTGCTTCTCTTTTTCATGGTGTTGTGGTTTCTATGTGTTGTCCCTCATGTGACAACATTCCACAAATACATCTCGCTATGTATTTCATGCCAGAACATCTCTTGTCTTTCTTTCTCCTTAGAATTTCATGTGCTCCTCTACGTAGCACACATCATTCTAAGGGAGGGCTATCATATTAGCTTAATTTTCAAAATGTTTCAAAAATAAATTACAAATATTTCTTGATGTCTTATGTCTTGTTGTCTAGCTTGGGGGCAACCTAACTAGAATTGTCTTGTCTTTTATGTGATTGTCCTACAATGCAGTTTGTAGCAGCCACATGCCTATTTGATTGTCATATGGTCTCTAGCCATGCTATCCATACCTATTAGCGTCATCTTTTATCTTATTAGACTATGTCATGTCATTTCTATGAATTTTTTTTATTTTTTTATTTCTATGAAATTTTATCATGTCTATTTTTTGCTTTTTTCCTAACATGTTTGTCTATAGCTATCATGTTTGTGGTGAGATTGTAGTCAGCTTTGTAGGATCATAGACCTGTGTCCTCTTCACATCCTGGATCAACTTTTCTACATTGTATATACCAGATTGAAGGCCTACATCCTCTTTGTCTAGGGTATATTCTCTTCAACCTCTTTCTACTTTATCTCATACATGTTCAGGTACATATGCTTGCTAAAGTGGGGACAAAATGTAATATCATAAAATTGCACCCCCAATGCAATTTCACATTAAACATAACCCTTACTTTAGCTTAATAAGGTGATAATTTGAATCCCCCTATTTCTCACCCTCATTTTTGTCCTTGACCCCATCATTTTCAGTCATTGAGGAATTTTGGGGATGCTTCCATGTTGCACAAATGTCTGTGTGCCACATGAATGTCTTGATAAGATTCTCGATCTTGTGGTTGTTGGGACATTACACTTTCGCCTGCCCACGAAGTGTAACACCTTTGCAGTCACAAGCACACCCAAAAATGACCCTTTGCATAAAATTCTTCATTAAAACTTGTATTTTCCCTCTCATTCATCCATTCTCACTTCTAGAAATGACACCCTCTCAATCTCTCATTCTTGCAACTTCACTCTCTCATTCTACACCTTTCATTCTTGCATTCTTTCTCTTCTACATCAAGCTTCTTGTGTATTTGTGGCTCTACATATTTGTCTCAAGCGAGATCTCAAAGAATTTCACTCTCTCTCGGCTTCTCAAGCTTGTTGGAGGGAGGGTAACAGTTTACTTTTATCACATTATCATTCGCATTTTAGTAGTATATTGATACCTTGCATTTTCTCTTTCTTTATCTTGTCATTTTATACTATCTATTACTTATTTCTCTATCTTATTTTCTCTTTGGCTATATGTGGAGATGGAAACAGCAAAATAGGGGTTTGACCAAGGAAATCCCTGAAAAATCCCCAAAACTTTTTACTATTTCCTTGTGTGCAGGTTGTTCATGTGGAGATTTGTGGGATGCTTCATAGCTAAACCACCTGTGAGTTTGTTCTTTTTTTCCACCTCTTGTCATTTCGTTTAATATTTTAATTACTTGTTCATTTAGTATTCTTCTTGTTTTGATTTTCCTTATTTTCATCATTCTATTTATCCTAACAAACTATCAAAATTCAATTTCTGAGTAGTTAGTAAGCCCTGCTAGTTTCTAGTGACCGACTCTATTTTTGGTCTGTGTAAGACACCAACGCCCCGTCAAGATGCTAACATGTCACATTGTCATCCTTGGTCTACGTTGTTGTCCTTTGTCCAAGAACTAGTATGTTTTTCTCCCAAAACCTTTGATGCATGCTCATTTAGCTTCTAAAGTTCCCTTTCCATAAATAGTCATAAAATATAAAAACAATGTAGAAACTCTCCTTTACCCTTCTAGGTTACTTGAGCTTGTTTCCTTGAGTTAGTTGAGGATAATTCACTCCTTGTAGACTCTTCCCTATCCTAGAGACTCAGGAGTAACAAATCTCATCCTCTACATGCTATGTGTGTAAAAGCCACATCAACAGGTTCACTCTCAATCATGAATTACAAATAAGCCTAATAAGATTCACAATTGGTGGTTAAAGCACCACAAAGTGATTATTTCTCCCATATTAGATCCCGAGAAGAAGCAAGTTTAATATATTATAAAATTTGTATTTTTTACTTTGAATTTTTTTGAAACCATTGATGTTTTATTAATGAGATAGTATGTATCTCATATTTGTAAATTTTAATATCTTAAAACATATCATTTTAAATATTACCTTATATAATGAACTTTGTAAAGGATTTGTAATGATGTTAAAAATATATTTTTAATAGAATATTTAGACTAAGTTAAGATAGTCAGCTTAAAGTACCCTAATTTGACATTGTGATGTCAACTTTCTTGCGTAGAAATTTTGATATTCAACTAAAGTGGAAATATTTAAAAGGAATAAATGTTATTTTTTCTTTAAATTAAATGTGTGTGTTATAATTATTTTAATATTTACATTTTTTTATATATGGAAATGTAAGTGGCATGCACTATATAATGATAAGTATTGGTCATTTGAATGGGTTGGTTAGTTGTTATTGGGTTGTTCATATGAGATAAACATATTAGGATTTTTGGTAGAGAATAATTATAGTTACAAAGAGTCTTTACATGTATATATTTAGGATTGGGTAGCATAACACAATTAGGTTTCACATATTAGTGGCCCTTAGTATTCTTTCAATTATTATTTCTAATTCATTTAGTTTCTATTGTTGCCCCATTGTTTCCTCCTTGAATTCATTTCATTTGTGTACTTTATATGCTTATTTTATAATTGTTCATTCAAACCTTTAATTTCCACTACACCAATCTAGTACTAACGATTTATTTTTGAAGTCCTAGAGCTAAGCTCATGTGAGTTTCATCAATGAATATTTTGTGTTAGTTTTCATTACATTGTAGGTGAACTAGTGAAGATTATTCACTTTGCAAGAAGATGAGGTGCAAGAAAAAAACAATTGACCTATTTTGTACATCTATAAAATGCATTAGAACATCATAATAGAATAAATAGTCATTATCTTCTTATTAGTGGATAGGAGAAATATAAGGTTTGGTCTACCTAGCTATTCAATAAGATTAAATCCAAGATATGTGATTGGATAGATCAATGGGATAGATGATACTTCAATTTTGGAGAAATAGAAGACTTGAGAAGATTCAATCATGCCAACATGAAGTTAAAAGGCATTGTACCTTATGGAAGGACTCGATCTAGAAAATCTATGTGTAGGAAGAGAATCACAAGATTTCATGAGATCACATGGTGGTCAAGCTTAAGAGTAAGTTTTTGTCAACCAACTATGTGTTGGATCTACACAATAAAATATAAAACCTACACTAATGGGATAAATTTGTGAAGGAGGACATGGAGGAGTTCTATATACTATGAGTTCACATTTTTCATGTGGAAGACATTGAGAAAGTATCAAGGCATGTAACTGGGTTGTGCATGTCCATCTAGGATGAGATGTGTTTTCTTAACAATTATTTCATTGAGGAAGCCTATCAACTCACATTGAGGTTGGAATAGAATTTTTCTTGTAGACAACATAGCAAGCATAGTAATGGGAAGGACAAGGACATAAATAGAAAGTAGATTAGAAGAATGCATTTTTTTATATTTCAAGAAAACATAGAAACTAGTAGTACCCCACCAAGCATAAAGTACAATAGATCTTTGATCAAGGTGGGGATAGAAGAAAGATTTAGGGAAAATGGTATATAGGAACTTACTTTAGATTTGGGCAAGAAGTTCACTACATATTAGAGCATCCAAACATCATGCAAGATCAAGGTCACATATAGAAGTGTGTATGTGGTATAGACTAAAAAGGAAAGTTTATGAGGTAGTGAGCATGAAGCACTAACCTTGAATCTAGAGAGCACTTGATGATGTGAAGGATTTTTTTTAAAACTTTTATAGAAATATTATTCCATGTGGTTGAGGAATATCCTATTATAAACTAAGTAAAAGTTGAGAGGTATGTGTTACAAAATAGTTATTGATAGAGGTAGCATTGACAACTTAGTATTCATAAATATGGTGTAAGATTTGTGGTTGAATACCATTATGCACCCCATTACATATAATCTCTTATTTTTAAAAGGGACAACAACTTATGATGATAGAAAAATGTCAAGTTATATTCCATATTAAAGGATACATACATGAAGTATGGTGTGGAATAATCTTGATAGATGCATGCCATGCATTAGTAGGAAGGCCCTAGTAGTGTGATTGATACATGATGGGCACATGAATGCTTGCACCACCAAGAAGGATAGGAATATTTTTTAATTACTTAACATGAGGGATGAAGAGGATTCCTACATAATGGAAAAGTAGAAGTAGTAAAAATATTCGTATAGCTCTAAGGAGGATTAAATTTTCTTTATCGATTAATCATCTCTATCTAGGATTTCATCATGAACTTTAGTGGTATTTTCACACTGTTGATACATTGTATGTGTTATGCCTTGCATAACCACCCCATTTTATTCTGGAACAAAATGGGTCCCCCTTTCTTTTTGGTTTCTTTGCCTCTGTTATTTACTTTTTCTCTTGGGGTCTTTCTATTTTTCTTCCTGATTTTGTCTGCTGGTTCTATTAAATTTTGGTTCTGTCTCAGCTTGAGTTGGTTTTCTTCTTGCTAAGAATCAACGAAATAATCATGAACAATGGTGTATTTTATATGCTCCAAGGACTGACTGAGGCATTTTTTTTGCAGGATTGAATCACTCATCTAGAAATCTTTCTCAAGGAATTTATCTTTAAAGCATGCTTCAGTCCCATTCAGCATAAAATTCCTCAGGAAAAAGTCGGTGAGACCCTCCTGTTGTCTGGCCAACTAGTAGTTAGGTTCTATTCATTTGAAATCCAAGGAGTCGCCGAGACATTTCAGTCGCTATGAGCTCTCGGTGACTAAAAGGAAGTCTCCCCGATCGTTGTGCAAGACTAGCATTGCCAAAGGATAAAGAGCTCAGCATAATTTCTTGCCGACCCGGAGGCTTGTCTCCCCGAAATGAAATAGGATCGCCAAAAGGTAATGCCCTTCGGTGAAGGCTCTCGCTGATGGTTGTGAGTCTCGGCAATAGGATGGTAGCGTCGGTAAGAGGTCTCACCGACAAATGAGGCTCTTGCCGACAATTATTCGCAGGGGCTCTCAGAGAGGTATTTGTCGGGAGGTTTCCCCGACAGAAGGAGGTCCCACAGAAAGTTCAAGCTCGGCGATAATTTTTTCCTTCGGCAGGAGGTCTAGGCGATTAGCACGGGTCTCGTCGAAAGGTTCTCCCTTTGGTGTAACATGGCGGACTCGGGGAAAGTGTTTTGCGTTCACCAAGAGGTCTCTTCAATCGAAAAAAGTCTTGGTGACAATGGTTAGCATCTCTAAAAGATAAAACCTTCGGCATGATGTTTGGCCGAAGAAATGATGTCTCAACGAAATGGAGCGGCATCAGGCAAAGGATTTGTGTTCGGCATGAAGTCTAGCCGAAAGAGATGAAGTCTCGCCAAAAGGTTCTCCCTTCGGTGTGACGTTTAGGGTCCCGCCAAAAAAGGATTTCATCGTGGAAACAAAGTCCCGCTCACTATGATCTCCCACCGACCAAGAAGTCTCCCCGACAGTTGTTTAAAAGGACTCTCAGTGAAAGAGAAGGCTTCGGTATAAGGTCTAGGCGACTATAGAGAGTCTTGCCAATAGTAGTGAACTCGATGATGAATAGGGAGAATATCGCTATAAGGTCTCATCGACCCGACTGAGTCTCATCAAAATATAATGAGCCTGGGGAGAATGAATGCATTCAGAAAAATGTCTGGGCGACTCCAAAGTGTCCCGGTGATAAAAGAGAATATCGCCATGAAGTCTCACCAACTCGGTAGGGTCTCATCGAAAGGAAGTAAGCTTAGGGAGAATAGAGTGATATCGCCACAAGGTCTTCCTGACTGACGGAGGTCTCCCCGACATAAGGAATGAGCTCGCAAAGGGATTCTGAGCCTCGTTGTGATGTCCTGCCAACCCGATAGGGTCTTGCCGATACAAAATGAACTCAAGGTGGCTCGCTGTGACGTCTCCCTGACTGATGTTGGTCTTGCTGACTGCGATGGATTTACCAGTAGAAGGGGATATCAGTATAGCCAGGGCGAGCTCGCCATGACCTTTTGCCGATTGAGAGGTCTTGCCGAGAGGAAAAGGAGCTCAAGCCCGAAGAATAAAAATGAGCTTAGAGAAGCTCCGAGTGGATGATAAAGACTTCGGGGTAGCATCTTTCCGACCCTCTGAGGTCTTGTCGAATGTGGGTGTGCTCGCGACCGAAAGAAAGGGCTCACTGAGAGGTCATGCCGACTAACGACTGTCTTGTCGATAGGTTTTGTGGCATCGATATGACTTTTGTAGCTCGCCAAAAGGCCTTGCCGACTGTCTTATGCTACGTCGATAGCTGCCAGAAGAGACATAATCGCATCGGGGAGACACGATTAGTGTCTTATCGACATACGATTCCATTCAAATGACTTTTAACCACCTGAAAGTCTTGCGTGGCATATGTCTAACCAATCAGGAGGAGCTCAGGAGGCAGACCAGTAACAGTTTGACTGATTGACTGTTTTGGTAAAACAAAAAAGGGAAGACCAACAGAATGCAAACGACATGGATTCATTCTGAGATCAAGGTGATGGATCGGCTCAGGTGATGATGTTCAGACCTAAAGAGAGCCCCGATGATGCTTCCAGAAGATGGTCAACATGCAGAAAGGTCTTGAACATGAAGGAGGCTGATGGAAAGAAGCAACCATGACTCACAAGGATAGCTGTAGTGACCACTAGTAGGGGCAGATTGGTATTAATGGAAAAATACTTTAGAGCATTCAAGACAGCCCTTCGAAGGAGTTGAAAGATAGACACGAATACTAGGAGTAAATGCTACTACTACAAAAGATCTGAAGGCTTCTCCTGAGGTCAGGCTGCCATCGACATGGACAATAGGGATACACATTCAATGCAGAACCAACTCTTTTCAAAAGATCTGAGGGCCTACCCTCCTGCGACCAAGTGAGATATTTTGTAAACCCTAAGACAGGGGACAACACATTCTTTTTGGTACACTCTGTATATATGGCATTCTTTCATCTTTGTAAAAAGGGTTAGAAAAGAGTTAGAAGAAGTTTAATAATACATAGGGAAATAGAGGAAATATAGAGGAGAGAGAGCTGCATCTTGATTCTTTATAATAGGAGCTTCTTTTGTCTTCTTAGTTAGGAATTAGATTTAGTAGAAGCCTGTAATGTATCTTTCAAGTTTTCTTAATATAAATGGAAACAATTTAGAGTCATATATTTTTTGTACACTGGTAATTGTGCCAGCTTTGTAAGTGTTGCTTATCTATTTCATTAACAGTAGAAGCAACCGGATCTTAATCTACTTCAGATTTTGTTTCAGAATGGTGTTTGTCTTAAGTTAATCATTTGATTTGTGAAGCCTTCAAGGAATGGAATGTTGTTTTGGTGTTTTATTTGAAATGGTAACTAGTACTCTATTGTAGAAATCAACACTGTGAATTAATGCAACTGTGTGTTAATCACAAGTTAATTTTGTTTTTCAGTTTTAGTTTACAATTCCTTGAAGGATAACAAGTCTAGTTAAGATAGGTGAATTATCATTCTTTTCTGTCCCAAAGCTCTGACCCATCTTTTTTATGTTTCTTTAAAAACCCCTGGTTAGAGTAGGTTTAAATTCATGCTTGATCTTAGAACAATCCAGAAGCTCACACCAGTAGGCCCCTTGAACATAACTGTTACATTGACCACTGAGGGACATCAACACAGTTGAGAACCAACTACAAAGACCTTGGGAGCTAAGATATCCATGTGTTATCTTTCTCTTTCAGGAGAAATAGAATAGCAATATTTTGTTTAACTGTTGTTGTGCCATTTTGACCATCAACAGAAGTTGGTGCTAGAGGGAGGGCCTAGAAGGGAAAACTAGATAAAACTAGGTTTTCCTCCCTAGAAAGGTCCCACAGAGTTCTTCGATCAACTAAAAATCCATCACCTTTCATAGAACTCAAGACCCCAATAAGACACAAGAGTCATAAGCCTAGCTCAACCATCATACCACCCTTATCAGCTCCCCTCACTCCACAAGGCTTTTCACCAATACCCTAGTGGATACCTATCAATCCACCACCACATCCATCTCAATTGTCTTCACAGTTGGTTCAACCCATATGACAGCTGGCTCAACCACCACCCCCACCAATGGCATTCTTTCAGAATAACCCCTCTCCATTAGGGACTATTCCTAGAGGTTTTCATGAAATGCCCAATAACCCTGAGAAACTTTTCCCCAAGTACATTCATGGTGAATCAAGGAGTGTTGAAGAGCATATACAAGCTTTCAAGGATGCTTGTACCAGAGCTCAGATAGCTCACCATGATGTAGTTTGTAGGTTGTTCCCTTACTCCTTAGGGGATATGGCATACAATTGGTACCTTAATCTTCCTCAAGGTTCCATTCTGACCTGGACACACTTGGAAAATGCTTTCATCAATTAGCTCAGGGTTTATGTGGATCCAACTCTTTTATACCACCAATTTGCTACTATTAGGAAGGAGCCATGTGAATCCTTGCCCTTGTTCAATACCAAGTTCCAGTGAATGTATAGGAGATTGCAAGATCCCTATCTAGTCACTGAGAATAGTGCCATTCAAGCTTACTTTCGACTTATAGACCCCTTGCTTGGCTTGTTCCTGCAAAGGACTTATCAACCAGCTGATATTGATTCTCTATCCAAAATCTATCACCTAGCTATCAAGTTGCAGCAACAAATTAGTTCTCAACAAGGAAGTCTGGGAGGAGGTTTCCCTTCAATAGGATATCAGATGCATAGCCCAACCCATCTATTTAATATTGTCCCAGGAATGTCTCCTTCCCATTACGGACCTACGTCTGAATTGCAAACTCAACCACATGTTCCATTCTTTGCTAATGGAACTCCTGACTTCTTCCAACAACCACAGGTTCTTCAAAGTTCCCAAGGTCTTCACAACCAAATTGGAACACCAAATCATGGTGATCAGCCACCTGTTGTTAAGAGTGTGGAAAGTGAAAAGATAGTTCAGCTTACAAATGAGGTAGAAACCTTGAAGAAAACACTATCTCAAGTTACAAATGACATGGCTCAGCTTCGATTGAACCCCTCCCAAAACCAAGGTAACTACCCTAATCAAAACAACAACAATCAGGGTACTTATCATAATCATAACAATTACAACCAAAGGGGTTATCAAGGCTAAAACTCCTCTAACCAAGGATATCAAAATCAGAATAGAGGATATAACCAAGGCCAAATAACAATAGATAGTGGAATACAGGGCCCAATAATGGTGGAGTTTCACACAACTATCAAGCTAATGAGGAGAGGTCACATACTGCAAATGTGGCTGACCTCAACTTTATGACTAATTGGTGTAGGATACATGATACTGCAACCCATTCTGAGGTGAATTGTCCTGAAATGGAGAAAGTTGTCAAGATGGCACATGCAGATTCTCAAACCTTCCAAGGAAATTCAAACAAAGAAGGCAGCTCAGTAGATACAACAATGACTTATGACCTCTTTGAGGAGGAACCTTCATTCCCAAGGCAAGGGGAGAATGAACCAGAGGAAGATTCATATGATGCCCAAGCCTTTCAGACGAAAGGAGGACACTTCCTGAGAAATCAGAATAAGGGTCCATTCACTACATCAGCACCCCCTAATCACATGGTGCCTCCAAATCAAAGTGCTGATAATAACCCTCCTCCACCAAAAGGCTCACCTGACTTCCATAACAAGGGTAATTCCTCTGTTGTTTTCAAAAGTAATTCAAGTTATAATACAAAATTTGATATTGTTTCTGAGATACAGAATCAGAAAACTTTGTTGTCATATTTTGACATCTTAAAGTGGTGCCATGCTCAAAGGGAGATAGTGTTGAAAGCTTTGGAGCAAGCTGACAAATCAAAAGGAAAGAAAAAGGTTGCCCCTGCTGCAGACATGAATGCAGCTTTGTATAGAAACACGATAGGTACTCCACCATTTCTTTTGAGTTTAAGAATTTTTGGGAAGAACCTACATAATTGTTTGTTGGATTCAGGGGCTTCAGGCAATGTTATGTCATTTTCCATATGTAAGAAGTTGGGATTAAACCCCATTCAGACAAACAAGAAGGTCATCCAACTTGACAAAATGGAGGTTAATGTGGTGGGGGAATTAAGGAACATACATGTGCAAGTAGGATCAGACCCCAGGGTTCAAACCAACATAGACATTCAAGTAGCAGACATTCTCGAGACCTATGGTATGCTGCTAAGCAGAGATTTGATGAAAAGTCTAGGGGGATATCTTTCCCTTGACTTTTCACATATGTGGCTACCATGGAGAGGGATTCCTACTCAGATTAGGATTGAAAGTGAGCCTCTCCTCAAGCATATCATCACTGAATATGATTTCCCTAATGAGGTAGCCTATTTCAAAACTGAGATAGGGGTTTACAAAAGAGATGAAATTTTAAACTTTTTGGTTCTTGATCCTAAAGAACTGCCAATACAAAAGTTCCCTGATTCTGTGATTAGTGAAAACCAACAGGAATTGGTCAATAAGCTACAACAGGATCAGCTGGTCTTGGTGGAAGACATCGATTTGCAAAGTCTTCTACTCCCTAATTGGTGCAGGGTGCATTACCAAAATCATTCTGAATTGACTTGCCAACCCTGCATTGACATTCTAAATCATGTTGCCCAAGCTGAGGATGCTAGCTCAAGTCACCCCGAGACCGTTGCAAATCACTTCCCGTTTGAAGCCAAGGAAGCAATAATGTTAACCAGGGATAGGATACCTTCAAAGGGAGTTCCTTCTCAAATTGAACCTACCCCAGATACATTTTCAAATCAGCATATTAATAAGGAGCAACCCCAAGATTTGTTTGTCACCCTTGCACTCACAAATATACCAAAACCCAAGGGGTTAACCAAAGATGCAAGTGAATGTCAAGAGGATAACCTTGGGTCACATAATACCTCTATGTAGGGATTGGGAATTACTCCTGAGGAACCTATTGAGCACCTGTTCCCTATATCTGATCCAAAAGATCAAGTAACCCCACCCCTGGCTCATTCTACCCAAGTGCCCACCATGACCTCAAAAGGACCAACTCTAGCTCATGATCAGTTGTGGACCCTCATGTTTGATGGATCTAAATCTAAAACAGGTTGTGATGTTGGGATTGAACTAACCAACCCGAAAGGGAAAACCTTCTTTGCTTCTGACAGGTTGCAATTTGGATATACTAACAATGTAGTAGAATATGAAGCTCTAGCTTGGGGGCTGATGTTTGCGCATAAGAAGGTCACTGCCTTAGTGGTCAAAGGAGATTCAGAAATAGTTATCAAGTGCACAACCAATATACATGTCACAATAAAAGGTTAGCAGCATATAGAAATAGGGTATGGAACCTGATCGAAGACTTTGATGCCTTTGGGATTAGCTTAATCCCTAGAGAAGAAAATCAGATAGCTGATTCTTTAGCTATTGCTGCAAGCACCCTGGAACCTATGCAAGGCTCCAAGCTTAAGAAATTCTCAGTGGAATTAATTTCCACCCCAGTTGTTCTTGATAATATTAAGAACTTTCAGGTCTTTGATGATGATCGACATATCCTTGCTTTCCTAGCAAGTTCAGATGTTTTTGAGGGGCAAATTATTGATGAGTCCAACAGAGATCAAGGGGATTGGAACCCTGAAGAATGTGATACAGAAGGGGTCCTCAATCTAAAAGGTAATAACATTCCCAAGGGAATGGTGGCCTTGGAAATAATTTTTGACTCAAACCCAAGGGCTCGAGAGAAGATATCAGCTGAAGATAAGGGAGGCGAATATGAAACTGTTAACCTAGCTGATTCTAGCCCTAAAAGGAATGTCTACATAGGGAAAGCCTGCCCTGAAGCAATCAAAAAGGACATATTGACAGCACTGAAGAAAGACATTGCTGCAATAGCCTAGGGATATGAAGACTTAAAGACATTTGATGCTTCTGTAATGACTCATACTATTCCCTTGAAGCCTGAAGTTAAGTCATTTCGACAGAAACAGTGCCCTGTGAACGCCTTGATTGAACCATTGATCTTGAAAGAAGTTCAGAAATTGCTTTCTGCAAGGATAATCTTCCCTGTACGCCATTTGACATGGGTGGCTAACTTAATTCCAGTCCGTAAGAAAAATGGAGAGATTAGGCTATGTGTGGATTTTAGAAACCTGAATAGAGCTTCAGAAAAAGATAATTACCCACTTCCTTCTCTGGACGAAGTCTTGCAGACTGTCAATGGATCTCAGATGATATCTTTCCTGGATGGTTACTCTGGATACAACCAGGTAATGGTTAACTGTGAAGACAGGATTAAGACAACATTCACTACAAAGTGGGGAATGTTTGCATACAGAAGGATGCCATTCGGTCTAATAAACACCAGGGCAACTTTTCAATGCACAATGGACATAGCATTCAAGGATCTAATTGGAAAGTGCATCATCGTCTACATGGAAAACCTGATGGTATTCTCCAAAGATTGACTGAACCATGTTGCAGACTTGGCTAAGGTTTTGGAATGATGTATCCAGTATGGCGTCTCCTTGAATCCTAAAAAATGTGTGTTCAGAGTTTCTGAAGGAAAGCTCTTGGGACATATAATTTCAGAAAGAGGAATATCAATCAACCCAGATTGAGTTGAGTCCATTCTGAAGATCACCAGGCCATGAAGCAAGAAAGAAATGAGGTCTTTCTTCGGGAAGATCAATTTCGTGAGAAAGTTTATTACAGGCTTTGCAGAAATCGTAAAACCTCTGAATGAAATGATGAAGAAAGATGCTAAAACAGAGTGGAGTGAGGAGGCAAAAGTCGCATTTTCACAGATCAAGCGATCCATTTTAGAAGCGCCAGTCCTTACCAGCCCTGACTACACGAGGCCATTCTACATTTATTCCTTTGCTTCGGAACATTCCTGCGCAGCTGTATTAACTCAACAAAGGGAAGAGGGAGAGGAGAGACCAATCACTTTCATGAGCTCTCCATTCAAAAATGCTGAAGTTAAGTACCCACCGCTTGAAAAGAAAGCTTTTTCACTGGTCAGGGCTGTCAAAAAGTTTAGGCACTACATTCTTTGAAGTCAGATTATTGCGGTAGTCCCTGATGTAGCTATGAAGTCCCTACTCATGCAAAGTGAGCTGGGCGAAAGAAGAGGGAAATGGATGGCCATTCTGCAGGAGTTCGATCTGGAGATACACCCAATGAAACTTGTTAGAGGTATGGGCCTATCTAAGTCTATGGCGAATGCTGGTGACAACATCATTTGTCAGCAATACACAACCCAGTCCTTCTCCAATGACCCTTGGTATGTTGATATTGTCTATTTTATGCTCAACAATCGGTGTCCACAAGGAATGAATGCAACTCAGAGAAGGGCACTGAGAATGAAGAGCTCACATTATATATTCAAAGGAGGGTTACTATACAGGAAGAATTTCTAGGGGGTGTACCTATGATGCCTTGATCAGCAAGAGGCTAAACATGTGATCTCTAAGTTTCATGGGAAACACGGCACAGGTCATGGTTCTGCAGATTCATTAGCACACCAGATCCTCAGATCTAGTTATTATTGGCCTTGTGTATTCAAAGATGCCCATCAGCATGTGAGAACATGCCACATATGTCAGATTTCTGCATCGAAAGAATGCCATGCAACCATGGCATTGCAACTTGTTTATGAGGTAAGGCCATTTGCCCAATGGGCACTATATTTTATTGGGGTAATTAACCTGAATTCTTCTATAGGACACAAGTTTATTTTGACTGCTACTGATTATTGCACAAGGTGGATAGAGGCTATACCCTACAAGAACAACACAACAGAGGTAGTGATCAAGTTCCTCACCGAGTGCATCACCACTAGGTTTGGGATACCCTTCACTCTGGTATGTGACAATAGCTCTGCATTTTCTTCTACTTAGTTTATTTCTTGGGCTTACGATCACAAAATTATTTTAAAATATTCTTCAAACTATTTCCCACAAGGCAATGGAGTTGCAGAATCAACCAACAAGAATCTCTTAGGGGTAATTAAGAAACTGTTAGAAAACAATCCTAAAGACTGGCATACTCAGCTGAGATTTGCATTATGGTCAGATATAACTAGGATCAAGGTCGCTTTAAAGACCTCACCATTCAAGTTGGTATATGGCCAAGAGCCTATGTTCCCTATCCATCTACAAATACCTATCCTTGAGTTCATGCAGAAATTCTACTCTAGTGACAATAGGATAGAAGTAAGATTAGCTGCTTTGTTGAAATTGGAAGAACAAAGAGATGCCACCTTGCAACAATTCTTTAGGCACCAGGCTGTTGTCAAATGTTGGTTTGAAAAAAGAGCCAAAATCAAAGCTTTTAGGATATCAGACCTTGTGTTGTTATGGGATAAAGCTAGTGAAAAGAAGGGCAGTCACCAGAAATTCGATAAGCTTTGGCTAGGTCCTTATCAGATTGCTGAGATCCTAGGAGAAAATGCTTTCAGACTGAGTAGTTTAACTGGAGAACCTGTTCCCTTGCATGTCAATGGACAGTTTCTTAAACACTATTTTGAGTCGTGAAGTTGATAATTTTGTTGGGTAATGCATCTATGTAAATAATTTCTTCTTGTAAATAATTTTTGTGTGTAAATAACTCTATTTTTTATGTGAATAATTTGTTGCTCTTTATGTAAGTAATTTGCTCCTTTCTTTGTAAATAATTTGTTATTTTTTTGTTTGTCCTTTCTTTCTGTCTTTTTGTTTCCTTTGTTCTTTTGGTTTCTATTTTTTTTTGTTCTTTGGGGTTTATATGTTTCTTTCCAACTTGGAATGGTGGGTTGTTATCTGATGCATACTTTAGTTGATAGGAGAGAAGTGGTTTAGATATTTTCACATTTTCTAATTGGATGATTTTTTCCTAAATTCATTGTTTCATGCTTATTGTCAATAAGAGTTGTGGAAAGTTCTAAAAACAAGGTGCAAAGTAAGTAACCTTCATTATCCCCCTTGAATCTGTCACAAATCATCAAGATCATCTCCTCTTGTAATGGTATATTTGTCCTAGGATGATAGTGCTGTAAGATTTGAGTGAAAAATCCAATCTCCCAAGTGTTGTTATGAGGTCCATGGTAGTTTTCAACCCAGAACAGATGTTAAACATCTGAAATATTGAAAAAGAATTAAATGAAATAATCTGAAATTCCAAGAGAAAATAGAAAAGGAAAAAAAAAAGAGAAAATAATTATCTAAAGAGAAAAAAAAGAAAAGGGACTCAATATGAATGGGTAATTCCAGTATCTCTACCGGGGCTATGGAAGCCTGACTGGCAGTAGAGCAATGTTGTGAGAAAACTAGAGGTATCTCCGTCGGGGCTATGAACGCCTGACTGGTAGTGGAGCAATGCCCAGGATATCATTGCACGACAGCTAAAGGGGAATCAACTCATGTAACTCAAATCTTGTACTTTATTGTCTGAAAGGTCGAGAAAACTTTATAAAAGAGTGATGCACAATCAAACACACACATAGATTCAGGAGTAGCTATTGTTGATTTACATTTGAGATTCTAGCTCAGCCTTGGTTACTAAAACTGACCCAACTGGAGTTGTGGTGTTCATGAACCAGAGTTCTGGGTAGCTGAATCCTTCAGTTTCATGAAAATGGTTAAACCATTTTTCCAACCGAGTCGCCATTTGTTATGCCTTGCATAACCACCCCATTTTATTCTCGAACAAAATGGGTCCCCCTTTCTTTTTGGTTTCTTTTCCTCTGTTATTTACTTTTTCTCTTGGGGTCTTTCTATTTTTCTTCCTGAGTTTGTTTGCTGGTTCTGTTAAATTTTGGTTCTATCTCAGCTTGAGTTGGTTTTCTTCTTGCTAAGAATCAATGAAATAATCATGAACAATGATGTATTTTATATTCTCCAAGGACTGACTGAGGAATTTTTTTTGCAGGATTGAATCACTCATCTAGAAATCTCTCTCAAGGAAGTTAGCTTTAAAGCATGCTTCAGTCCCATTCAGCATAAAATTCCTTAGGAAAAATTCGCTGAGACCCTCGTGTTGTTTGGCCGACTAGCAGTTAGGTTCTATTCATTTGAAATCCAAGGAGTTGCCGAGACATTTCAATCACTATGAGCTCTCGGTGACTAAGAGGAAGTCTTCCCAATCATTGTGCAAGACTAGTGTCGCCAAAGGATACAGAACTCGACATAATCTCTTGCCGACCCGGAGGCTTGTCTCCCTGAAATGAAATAGGATCGCCAAAAGGTAATTCCCTTCGGCGAAGGCTCTCGCCGATGGTTGTGAGTCTCGGCGATAGGATGGTAGCGTCAGTAAGAGGTCTCATCGACATATGAGGCTCTTGCCGACAATTATTCACAGGGGCTCTCAGAGAGGTATTCGTCGAGAGGTTTCCTCAACAGAAGGAGGTCCCACCCAAAGTTCAAGCTCGGCGATAATTTTTTCCTTCGACAGGAGGTCTAGGCGATTAGCACGGGTCTCACCGAAAGGTTCTCCCTTCAGTGTAACATGGCGGGCTTGGGGAAAGTGTTTTGTGTTTGCCAAGAGGTCTCTTTGATCGAACGAAGTCTTGGCGACAACGGTTAGCATCTCTAAAAGATAAAACCTTCGGCATGATGTCTGGCCGAAGAAATGATGTCTCAACGAAATGGAACGGCACCGGGCGAAGGATTTTTGTTTGGCATGAAGTCTGGCCGAAAGAGATGAAGTCTCACCAAAAGGTTCTCCCTTCAGTGTGACGTTTAGGGTTCCGCCGAAAAAGGATGTCATTGCGGAAACAAAGTCCTGCTCGCTATGATCTCCCGCTGACCAAGAAGTCTCCCCGACAGTTGTTTAAAAGGACTCTCGGCGAAAGAGGAGGCTTCGGTATAAGGTCTGGGCGACTATGGAGAGTCTTGCAGATAGTAGTGAACTCAGCGATGAACAAGGAAAATATCGCTATAAGGTCTCATCGACCCGACTGAGTCTCACCGAAATATAATGAGCCAAGGGAGAATGAATGCATTCGGCGAAATGTCTAGGCGACTCCGAAGTGTCCCGGTGATAAAAGAGAACATCACCATGAAGTCTCACCGTCCTGGTAGGGTCTCACTGAAACGAAGTAAGCTCGGGGAGAATAGAGTAATATTGCCACAAGGTCTTCCTGACTGACGGAGGTCTCCCCAACATAAGGAATGAGCTCGCAAAGGGATTCTGAGCCTCGCCGTGACATCCTGCCGACCTAATACGGTCTCACTGATACAAAATGAACTCAGGGTGGCTCATTGTGACGTCTCCCCGACTGATATTGGTCCTGCTGACTGCGATGGATTTACCAGTAGAAGGGGATATCGGTATAGCCAGGGCGAGCTCGCCATGACCTTTTGCCGATTGAGAGGTCTTGCCGAGAGGAAAGGAGCTCGAGCCCGGAGAATAAGAATGAGCTCAGAGAAGCTCCGAGCAGATGATAAAGACTTCACGGTAGCATCTTGCTGACCCTCTAAGGTCTTGCTGAATGTGCGTGTGCTCACCACCGAAAGAAAGGGCTCGTTGAGAGGTCATGCCGACTAACGACTATCTTGCCAATAGGTTTTGTGGCATCGATATGACTTTTGTAGCTCGCCAAAAGGCCTTGCCGACTGTCTTATGCTACACTGATAGCTACTAGAAGAGACATAATCACATCAGGGAGACACGATTAGTGTCTCATCGACATGCAATTCCATTCAAATGACCTTTAACCACATGAAAGTCTTGCGTGGCATATGTCTAACTAATCAGGAGGAGCTCAGGAGGCGGACTAGTAACAGTTTGATTGATTGACTCTTTTGGTAAAACAAAAAATGGAAGACCAACAGAATGCAAACGACATGGATTCATTTTGAGATCAAGGTGATGGATCGGCTCGAGTGATGATGTTCAGACCTAAAGAGAGGCCTGATGATGCTTCTAGAAGACGGTCAACATGTAGAAAGGTCTTGAACATGAAGGAGGACGAAGGAAAGAAGCAACCATGACTCACAGGGACAGCTGTAGTGACCAATGGTAGGGGCGGATCGGTATTAATGGAAAAATACTTTAGAGCATTCAAGATAGCCCTTCGAAGGAGTTGAAAGATAGACACGAATACGAGGAGTAAATGCTGCCACTACAAAAGATTTGAAGGCTTCTCCTGAGGTCAGGCTGCCATCGACATGAACAACAGGGATACACATTCAATGCAGAACCAACTCTTTTCAAAAGATCTGAGGGCCTACCCTCCTGCGACCAAGTGAGATATTTTGTAAACCCTAAGACAGGGGACAACACATTCTTTTTGGTACACTCTGTATATATGGCATTCTTTCCTCTTTGTAAAAAGGGTTAGAAAAGAGTTAGAAGAAGTTTAATAATACATAGGGAAATAGAGGAAATATAGAGGAGAGAGAACTGCATCTTGATTCTTTGTAATAGGAGCTTCTTTTGTCTTCTTAGTTAGGAATTAGATTTAGCAGAAGCCTATAATTTATCTTTCAAGTTTTCTTAATATAAATGGAAACAATTTGGAGTCATAGATTTTTTGTACATTGGTGATTGTGCCAGCTTTGTAAGTGTTGCTTATCTATTTCATTAACAGTAGAAGCAACCAGATCTTAATCTACTTCAGATTGTGTTTCAGAATGGTGTTTGTATTAAGTTAGTCATTTGATTTGTGAAGCCTTCAAGGAATGGAATGTTGTTTTGGTGTTTTATTTGAAATGGTAACTAGTACTCTGTTGTAGAAATCAACACTATGAATGAATGCAATTGTGTGTTAATCACAAGTTAATTTTGTTTTTCAGTTTTAGTTTACAATTCCTTGAAGGATAACAAGTCTGGTTAAGATAGGTGAATTATCATTCTTTTATGTCCCAAAGCTCTGACCCATATTTTTTGTGTTTCTTTAAAAACCCCTGGTTAGAGTAGGTTTAAATTCATGCTTGATCTTAGAACAATCCAGAAGCTCACACCAGCAGGCCCCTTGAACATTACTGTTAAATTGATCACTGAGGGACATCAGCACAGTTGAGAACCAACTACAAAGACCTTGGGAGCTAAGATATCCATGTGTTATCTTTCTCTTTCTGGAGAAACATAATAGCAGTATTATGTTTAACTGTTGTTGTGCCATTTTGAGCATCAATAGTATGGAGAAGAGATTGTGAAATTGGATGAATTTAATTATCAATATTTTTGTTCTCTTGAAGAAGAAAGTGACAAAAGATCAATGCTTACACTCCCAGACTTTGGAAAGGTGAATTCACATATTTCAATGAGAAGTTGAATGAAGTTGCACAACAATATTATACCCATGAGTAATAATTCTATACCATAATGCTTGAGCTTTATGCAAGTGGATGCATTTTATGTTGTATATAGACCATTAAGAATTGAAGATCACTATAGTTAGCAAAAGCTCTACTAGAGGCACATGAGGTGGGTATAATAAATATAATATTATTCTCTCGTATTGAAGCATTGTCTAGCCAAAAAGAACATAGTTGTAGATACCTTAAGTATATGAGAAATTAGTGGACATAGAGATAATGAAGGATTTATATGGTGCAAATCTAGATTTTGCAAATGTATGGCACATAATATTCTTGATATGATATATCATGCTTATATTGTCATAGTATTCTTATTGGAGCCTCTACTATTATTTTACATTGATCAAGGATTTATATCATGCTTGCTATACCTTACATAATATTTTTGCTATGATAGATAATACTTGCATTGATATATTATGCTTACTAGATCCTCTACTATAATTTTGCATTGATATATCTTGTTTTTGATTAGTTAAGTAGGGAAGGGCCTTGATCCCATGGTGTCAGCCAATAGAAAAAAAGGAACCGAAATAAGGTGGGAAACAACACCACCAACAAGCACCAAAAAATAGCAACCAGTGTGGCATGCAGGCCATCATTCAACATTGTAACCATAGTCCAGCCAATATTAATAAAAAACAATAAGTTTCTTTTAGAATACTTAAATCTACATAAACCATTGATCAAATATACCATATCCTAGGTAGTCCTAAACCATAACAAGTCTATTATAAAATAGTAGTATGCGATTAGGAAACAAAATGAAAAAAAGAGGATAGCAGTCATATAAACAACAACAGGAAGCCATTACTTGGCTTTTTTTAGCAGGTCCCCATATTCACCAGTGAGGGAGATGTACTCCCTCCAGTCAGGTCCCTAAGACTCATCCAACATCTTTAAATCATCAATCTTCCCCTATTTTTTCAACTTCTTGGATATTTTGTTTGTCTTGAAATAGCACCCATCATCGCCCTCCACATCAGCCTATTTGTTACCCTCATAAGTGTAACCAAGGCTTTCTCCATATCGTCCACCTGAACTTGCAAAAAGGTTAATCTACTCTTCATAAAATAAATGTTAGAGTCCTCAGTATTAGTCTCAATTCCTGTAATCCATGCATCCTGCACATTCAAATTATCATTCTTTTGATCCTCTTCTTTCTCAATTTTTTCCTCCTCATCCTCTTCCTTTTCTTTATCTGAGCCCTCTTCACCCATATCATAGGCAGAATCCTCGAAATCCATATCTTTAGAAGCTTCTTCCTCTTGGGCTTCAAAATCTTCAAATTATAGGTCTTCCTCTTCACACACTGAGATTTTTTGTTTACCTTTCTTGTCCTTAGAAGCAGCTTTAGCTAGGTGGGTTGGCCTTCTACCACTGCTTCCTCCACTTCCTTGCCCCTACATGTTCTTTTTCAAATCCTCTTTTTTCACACCCTCCTCAATAATAGGAACGACATCACTAGGATTAAGATCTTTTTTAAATTCGTTCGCCTTTGGAAAGTCCAACAGAAGAGGTGAGTGTTTCCTCTTCTTTGGGGTAGCCTTGAGCTCAATCTTAAAAGCACCTTTTCCCACTATTTTTTGCATCATTGGAGTTGAGGGATTTGAGACATTGGCAGCAAGGGACGGGCTCTTAGCAGGAATTAGCACCATCCTAGCAACAACTAAGGGAGGCGGGCACGAGTTAGGTGCCTTGACAAGAATTTCATCAACAAGGGGTTCCCCATTATCACCTTTAAAGCAGTTAGGATTATCATTTCTAGCAGCTAGAGGATTATTTTGAGGGTTATGTGCAAGAGAGTACTTATACCGGGCTAACATCAATCCTTGGTGCAGTGGAGGACTAGCACCCTTCTCTATGTTAATTTTCAAAGAAGACAATAAGTAGAAGGGTAAGTCGATTCTCTCTCCATGCCTAATATGATTGAGCAAAGGGAAATGGTATGCATGTACCGACATATATCTACCTTCTAAAGTAAAATACCTCATGACAAATAGACTAACCAAAGCATATGGAGGTGGGAGTTCTAACCTAGCATACCTGTTTTGGAAACATTTTAGGTTCTCCCCTTCATGCAGGAACTTATCCATGAACTTCTGATAATCAGACCCACTCTTCTTAACCACTTTAATTCCTTGATTTTGTAAACCAAATGCATCCGCTATCAACCTCGTCATGACCTCAAACTTAACCGCTCTGATGGAAACACTTCCTTTCCTCCATGAATTGGTAAACTTGGCAGTTAGATTCTCATTGTAACCCTTCAAAGATTCAAAAAAGGAACCATGCCCACATTTTCAAAAAGCCTCCATAAGTCCACATTCTACTTTAATGCCTATAAATTAGGTGGCTCGGTGTGCTTCCTTGGACCTCCCATTTTAACACTCTACAAATTTTTTGGTTGTTGTGAGCTATTCCTCATAACCACCCACTTCTTCGACTCTCAATCCTTGTTGCAGAAAACACTCTTACTCCAAATGACAAAATGAGCCCATAAAAAAATGAGAGATCAAAAAGTTTCTTTTAGGGAAATCCAATGACACAATTCCCACTACCACGATCTCATCATTTTTATTACAATTTTTAAACATCACATTTAATTTCATACCTTGCAAAACTTTACAAATTTGAGCAGGGCTAACATTAGGCATATCAGCACGATTCGAATTGACATACCTTTGCAACTTAAAAATATCTGTGTGATTTTTAGTCACCTCGGCAAGAAAAGAATGATTAATTTTTCCTCCTAATGAGATCATCAAGTGCAACACCATACCCCCAATAACATCATTAATCTACAATCCTTTAAGCACATCAAGACTCCCATGCTTCACACGTAGCTTCAACATTTCATCTTTGTAAATTGTAATCATTTTCAAATTTTTCATTTAATATCATGTCTCTTAAAGACTTCGGCATGTTATTATTTATCCAACGGGTCCACCCTGTACACATCAGAGCCTCCTTGGAAGCACAATCGACAGCTTTTTTGCCTTCTCTATAGACGTGTTGCACCCTTTAGTTGGTGAAATAACTCTTCAAGGCCATGCACTTGTCAATTGTATTTTTTAGCTCACATGGTGGTGTAGCCACTCCATTCAAAATATCCACAATGAGCTTAGAATCCCCTTCCATTATGACATTTTTAAAGTCATACTCCTTAAGGGTATTGAAGCCCCCTAAAGCATCCATAGCCTTAACTTTTTTATTTGAACAAACACCCATATTAACACCGAAGCTCACTATGCATTCCCCTTTGTGGTTTCTTAGCAAACCCCCTACCCCTGTTATTCTCGGATTTCCTTTAGAGCACCCATCGAAGTTACACTTTATCCAATCTATTTGAGGAGGACTCCACACAGTATCCATTTTGGTTGGCATCTTGGTCCAGTTGAGGTTAGTAAGATTCTTCCTTATGCCCCAATTCTGCTTTATCCTCATCTCTTTGTAGTTAGGCCAAATTTTGGAGAAATTGTATCTTCTAGCCTCCATATTCTCCTTAATCTGTATTTTTATTGCCATGCTTACCTCCTATCTGCTTCTCTCCACATCCCTGAATATCTTGTTATTCTTTTCCTTCCATATTCCCTAGATAACAAAGGGGGGAACTTGGTTCTAGAGGTCAACAATAACATTATGGGAAAAAGGAAAATTAGACTAGCTTTCTATAAACAACTTCATTGAGTGAGGAAAAACCTATTCAAAGGAAAGAAAATCCAGGAAGAAGGACCACACCTCTCTAGAGAATTGGTACTGAAATAAGATGTGCATAATTGATTCCTCATCCTACTTGCAAAAGGAGCATCTATTAACCAATTGGAATCCCCTTCTTACCAGGTTGTCAATTGTAAGAATTTTATCATGAGCAACAACCCACCAAAAATAGTTCATTTTGGGAACCAAGTTCTTTAACCAAACCTTTTCCCATAAATGGTCTCTAATGTCAACCAAAGGATTCACCAATTCCTTGTAGGCATTTTTAATCGAGAAACAACCAGAAGAGCTACCCTTCCAAAGTCATTCATCTTCCCTTTCTCTATCAAATCACTTAGCCTATCCAATTAGGTTGTGCAACCTTTGAAGGGTCGGATCCCAATTGATCTATCTTTGACCTCTTAAATTATCCCTCCTTAATGGCATATTGAGATCCTTCTAGTTAGGTTCATCCATCTTCCAATTAAAATAGTCATAAACCTTTTTGCCACAAATTTTGGTTAAGCTTTGTTTGAGAGGATTCAATTCATCAACTGAGGACAAGGTAGAAGTCTCAATCCATGTCAGGTCCTTCCAAAAGTTAGTATTTTTTCCATTCCCAGTTCTCTTTCTGACCCTTAGTTTCAACATATTTTTTTATTTTAACAAGGTGATTCCATAAAGTAGAACAAGTAGGCAAGTCAGACATAGAGAGAAAACAACCAGGGTTCATGTTCTTCAAGTACTTGGCTTGAAAAATCTTCACCTAGTTTTTAGAGCCTTCAAGGAGATTCCATCCAATTTTAGCAGTTAGGAATTTGATTAGCAAGGTTATTCTTCTTATACCCAAACCACCCACCCTTTTGGGAGTGCATGCTTTTTCCCAACTGACCAGGGACAGTCTATTTTTTTCTTTAGTTCTAGACCACAAGAATCTTCTCTGAATCTATTCTATCTTTTCCCCTATAAAGGCAAGAATTTTGAAGAGAGATAGGTAGTATATAGGAATATTCTATAAGGAGGCTTTAAGCAGTTGGATCTTCCCAGCCAAGCTAAGAAGCTTCCCCTTCCATCCAGCCAACTTGTTTTGAACTCTCTCAATCAGCTGATTCCAGTAATTATTTTCCAACTTCTTGGAGATCAAAGTTAATCCAAGATAGGCATCAGGTAAGGCAGCTTCCTGACATCCTAAAATTTTTACCACTCTATCCTTAATCTGTTGGTCAGTATTAAAAAAGTAAATCTTATTTTTTTGATAGTTAATAAACTGGCCAGAAATAACAACATAGTCATTCAGAACATGTTTCCAAAGCCTAGCTTCCCCCATTGAGGCTTCCCTAAACATAAGAGTATCATCAACAAATTGTTTGTGGGAGTCAGACATAAGATGAGGCGGCTTTAACACCTTTTTGGATGTTCCTTCCAAGGAATTAAGCAATAATTATGAAAATGTAGGGTGAAAGGGGATCACCTTGCCTGAGACCATAGCCACAAGAGAAAAATCCTTGGGGGACACCATTAACTAGAACAGAGAACATGGGGGAGGTAACACAAGCAGAGATCATCTTAAGGAATTTTCCTTCTATCCTAGACTTCCCGAGAATAGCAAAAAGAAACGGCTAGGAGACTTTATCATAAGCCTTGGATATATCAATTTTGCAGGTCATCCCTGGCTTTTTAGAATGGTCCATGATGAGGTAAAAATAACCTCATCATGATAATACCATAAAGACCTGGTTCATACATACAAATCTCTATCCTCTGCCAATTAATTAAATTTTAGGAGAAATAATTGCTTAATTTTTAGTGAGAAATTGTATAAACTTTATTTCTTTTGATTTCTTGAAGTATTTTGCCAATACATATTTAATGGGTTATTTTAAGTGTTTTGTAGATAATAATCGGTCAATCAAAGTTGTAGATTGAAGCATCCAGCCAGCACGTGCTCCAGAACAAGTTGAAGATATACACTGGAAATATGCTTCAGAAATTTAGGGTGATGGACCGAAGATATAGTTGCTCTTAAAGTTGTTATTTATGTTATCCTTTGAATTAAAGACTTTATGGCTCGACTTGAGCCTCTTAAATACTGTGTAATAAGTTTTTAAAGACATACGAGTTATCTGTAGATCTATTTTAGATATTTTCAATGGTTATCCATACCATCTGAAATATAGGATGTAGTTATAGTTTCTCTATAAAAGATATGATCTCTAGAAGTAAGATATATAGTGAAAAAGTAATGTTATACTGTCAGAATGTTTCTGAGGTTTATGAATAAAGAGATTGTTATCTAAAAATTTTGATTTATGAGTTATGGATGATAACTACGATTGATTGATTTATGTTTCTGAAATAGTTGTGAATGTGAGCTGAGAATGAATGTGATAACCCACGAGTTGGCCACTGAACGGGAGTAGATAAGTGTTTTCTTTTATTATGATGTTGTTCTGTAGAGAATCATTAAATTTATTGTTATGAAATTTTAGTTCTGAAGTATTTGTTGATTTTCACTTCCGTAGTTTCTGTTATTAACTGTTAGAATCTTTATTGTTAAGAAAAAATTTTATGGATTGCTATAAGTTTTTTTGCTTTTATAATTTTTTAGCTTCTTAGTTTATTCATTTTTGTGCTTTTCAATTTAGTTATTATGCTTTCTAAATTAGTTTTCTTATGCTTTCAGTTCAAACATTTCATGTTTTGTTAGGAATAAATTGCTTTACAGTTTTATAGTTAGATAGTTTGAAGTTAGAATTAATATTAAGTTCTTAAAAGTTAGAAAACCTGAGGGAGATACTTTGGACTTCTTCTATTGCAAATTTCCTTGAACACTACCCGGTTGACAAATTGAATTTTATATTCTAAAGTAATGGGACCTAACAACAGCCTATCACTTTTTGGGGCTGTTGTCGGGGACCCCTTAGCTTCTTTTGCTTGAGCGTTAATAGAAGACACCTAGAATATCTCTTTTAGGCAAAAAATAATGTCTTTGGCTTCCTTTTCTGCATGGTCAGGAAAACTGGCCCTCATGGATGATCTATACCAAAGACCCCCCAAAAATACGTCCCAGTTATACATAGGGAGGCCCAACGCTTAGAAGACCATTCTATTGACGAATTACTTGAGCCTAAACCCACCCAAGGCTTTTGACTATTTCCGAGAAGATCATCTTGTAGTGCAGCCTATTGTCGAAGAAAATATTTTTGAGGAGCATATTCCTCTGAACATCATGGGAGATCGGAGGGCAGAAGCTAACCGTAATGATGCCAACTGTAATAACAATGATCCTCAAATACCTAGAACGTTCACTTATCCTATTGCTCTAGATGCAGATGATGATACAACAATGAAAAACATCTCTCCAGCTTTCCTTCCAACCTTTCGCGGTTTATCTTCAAAAGACCTAGACCAATTTCTCTTTGAATTTAAGGTCCTTTTTCAAACCTATGACTATAAAAATGATAACCAGAAACTGAAGTTGTTTCCTTCTACTTTGAAGGATTCAGCCATGCGTTGGTTTATGGGACTACCGTCCAGAAGTATTACATCTTGGGAAGAAATGGAGACTGTGTTCTTGAATAAATATCAGATTTATTGTAGGGTAAGTGATCGTAAGGAAGAGCTATTTAAACTTAGGAAGAATGAGGATGAGAGTCTAGAGGACTATTTGGATAGGTTTATTTTCTTATCTAAACGATGTGGAGAAACGACCATTAGTGTTGAGATTCTCAAGACTATATTTCTTAAAGGACTCAATGATGATGCAAGAAGTCTTAATTTAATGGGAAAAGGTGACGTGTCTCAGTTAAACCTTGAAGACATGTGATTTATGTCACAATTTCTCACGTACTCGAGGAGGAATCTGAAAAACAAATCTTTTCAGAGGAAATAACGAGATAGGTAAGCTCCGAGAAGAAATAGAAAATCTTAAGACAAACATACTTGTCCAATTGAACACTACGTTGGATGGTATACAAGCAAAGACACGTAACCTTGAGACTTTGTCAATCTATTGTCCTAGGTGTCGAAATAAACATCTTTTACGTGAGTGTCCTTTAGACAAGGTTAATGTTTGTCAACTTTGTGAGCAAAACCACCCTACCAATCAATGTGAGCTTCTTACTGATCTTAAGAATACTAAGAAAAAAAATCCTTAGGTTGAAGAAGAAATAAATGTGCTAAATCAATGCCGGGGAGGTAATTTTTCTTATGGGAAGAATTCCAACCCTGCATGGAGACCCCAGAACAATTGGGCTAGTAATCAATGGCCTCCATCTTAGAATCAACCCTATCCTCCATAGCCTACTTGGGGAACTCCTTATTTGGGATCTCCTGAATGGGCCAGTCAATCATGGGGAACTTAGCAGTGGCCAAACCAGTCACAACCACAATGGTACCCACAACATATTGCTCCCCAATGGATTCAAGGACATAATCAATTTTATACTGGTCCTAGGAGGAATCAACAACAGAATTTGTTACCACCACCTCAGAATCTTCCTCAAACTGAGTAGGTAAATCAACCTCAACTTCCAACACAACCACTTCCCAATCCTAAGAACAATCGACAAAATACTCCGGTATATACTACTAAACAAGATGATGTTACAGGACTTAATGCCATTCATTGTGGAAATGTTCAGTTACGTTCCGATAGGACAATTCAATTGTCCACTATTGAGGAAGTAGTGGACAAACCTATTCCTCAAAATTTTGAGAAAGATACTACCCTACCTACAAATATTACTGAGTCTTCTTCAGTGACATGAGATGTTGACTTACCTCGGGAGGAGGGAGGTCAGTCTTTGACTAAGTTTAGTAAGGATATCCCTTCAAAGGAGAAAATTCAAGCACCATTTCTGGAGCGTTTGAAATCAACAATTCTGAAAGATACTCTGAAAATGACATTAGCCTTTGAAACTGCATTAATTCAAGAAATTAAACAATTGCAAATAGAGGTTCCTTTGCTACAGGAAATAAAGGAAATTCCTGAGTTAAATCAGTTGATCAAACAACTATGTATTAAAACTCCAGGAAGGAGACCAAATAAAATAAACACTATGCACATCAATGGTTATCTAGCTAAATTTTTGTTTGGAAAGACTGTTGCTCCAAAATATGATGATCATGGGAGTCCATTGATTACTATTACAATGAATGAGGTAGCAATACCTAATGCACTGGTGGATTTGGGAGCAGCTATTAATGCAATGACGGTGGATGTAATGGAAAAATTAAGTCTTACTGACTTAAGTCTTACAACTACAGTCTTACAGATGGAAAATTAGTCTATAGCCATTCCAAAAGGTGTTATTAAAAATGTTCTTGTTAAAGTTGATGGATGGGAATATCCAGTTGACTTTCAAATAATCCAATCGCTTACTCCTAAAGATAGTTATCCAATAATTTTGGGAAGACCATGGTTGGCTACTGTCCTTGCTAAAAATTAATTGTCGAGAAGGAGGAATGACCATTTCACATGGTCCAGATAGTAAACGTTTATTTTTATATCCTCTCGCTAAACCTACCGAATATAATAAAGTCTGGGTTGATGAACCAGAAGAATTTAGTGGGCAAGACAATTTGGCCTCCTTGGCCATGGTAGTGATTAAACAACATGGAGAGGAATTAGAGGATGAGTTAGTAAATGAGGTTGCACACTTGGCTATAGGCTCGAGTGAAGAAGTAATAGAGGATGTAGCAAAAATTTTGGGACAACCGATTGATATAAGTGGGATGGAACAAAATTATGTTACCATGGGGATGCCTTGTCCCTTGGCTAATATGATTCCTAGAACAAGTTATTTCTTTGATGATATTACGAGATTTCACCGACTTATACCTCATAGTTGTCCTCTCAACACTTTGTTATGACCAATACATACTGTCACTTCAGCCTATCCAAGAACAAAAACAATTATGTTGCTACCAGGAAAAATTGTGAATGTCAATAGTTGGTTGACAGAAATACAAGAGGATAAATTATTTAATGTGCTGGTAAAAAGGTCTAAATATTTTTCTTGGGACTATACAAACATGAGGGGGATTCACCCGAGTGTTTGTACTCATCACATTTATACTGATCCTAATATGAGACTTGTTTGTCAACCACAGAGGAGACTCAATCTAGCATTAAAGGATCTTGTCAAAATTGAGATTGAGAAACTCCTCCGTGTAGGATTCATTTATTCTATCTCAGATAGTAAGTGGGTGTCACCTATGGTAGTTGTACCAAAGAAAAATGGGAAGTGGAGAATTTTTTTGGATTATAGAGAACTCAATAAAGCCACTTTTAGAGATTATTTTCCCTTACCATTCATTGACCAAGTTTTGGACAATTTGGCTGGGAGGAAATATTTTTCCTTTTTGGATGGATTTAGTGGTTACAACCAAATTCAGGTAGCACCAAAAGACTAAGATAAGACAATTTTTACTTGTCCTTGGGGCACATATGCATACTGAGTTCTTCCTTTTGGACTTTGTAATGCTCCAGCGACTTTTCAGAGGGCCATTTTGGCTATATTTTCAACACTTGGCAATGATTGTGTAGAGGTTTATATGGATGATTTCATAGTATATGGGTCAACCTACGATGAAGCTCTTCAAAACCTGGATAGGGTTTTAGAGGTTTGTGAGGAAAACTGACTGTCCCTTAGCCACGAAAAGTGTTTAATAATGGTGGAACAAGGAATAGTCTAAGGCCATCACATTTCCTTAGAAGGAATAAAAGTTGATCCTAAAAAAAATGAAGTCATTCAACAATTGACTGTTCCTCAAACACAAATAGATGTTTGAAGTTTTCTTGGACATGCTGGATATTATAGAAGGTTCATAGAAAGCTTCAGTAAGATAGGAGCTCCTATGTTTTCTCTCCTCCAAAAAGATGTGGAGTTTAATTGGATGTTTGAGTGTCAACAATCATTTGAAATGATAAAAGAAAAGCTTGTCTCTGCTCTTGTACTGCGTGGACCAAATTGGAGTCTTCCCTTTCACATTTATGTTGATGCTTCGGATGACGCAATTGGTGCAGTATTAGGGAAAGAAGATGAGGATGGGGGTAAATATGCCATATATTTTATTAGCAAAAACCTAACATCTGCTGAGAGAAACTACATGACAACAAAAAAATAATTCTTGGTTGTGGTTCATGCCATCAAAAAGTTTAGTCATTATATTACAGGATATAAAGTTATAGTTTATACAGATCACTCAGCTGTAAAATATTTAATGAATAAACCTGTAGTTAATGGTCGAATAATGAGATGGTTACTACTCCTTTAGGAGTTCAATGTGACAATACTTGACAAGCCAGGGAAAATTAACGAGGTGGCAGACTTTTTATCTCGAATCAAACAAGAAGAGGGTGATCGAGCACCTATGCAGGATGAGTTCCTAGATGAAAATTTGTTTGCCATCTCTATAAAGGTTCCTTGGTTTGTTGATATTGCCAACTATTTAGCTACTTCTGAAGTACCTCTTGAATTTACATCAAAACAAAGGAAGTGACTTATTTGAGAGTGTGCACCATTTAAATGGATTAATGGGATTTTATTTCGTTGTGGACTTGATATGATTTTGAGATGTGTCAGGGTTGATGAAACTTATAGTATTATGAGGGCCTGTCACGATGATCCTTCTGGGGGTCATTACTCTGCAAAAAGAACTTCCCATAAAGTTTTAGGTGTTGGATATTATTGGCCTTCAATGCATAAAGATGTTAAAAATTATGTTTGTCGTTGTGATGAATGTCAAAGAGTAGGAAGACCAACTGCTTCTACAGAAATTCCTTTGCAGCCTCAGGTAAATTTGGAACCATTCAAAAAATGGGGGTTAGATTTTATCGGCCCCATAGATCCTTCCTCTCAAGGGAAAGAATACATATTAGTTTGTACCAATTATTTGACGAAATGGGCAGAAGTTCAAGCTTTACGAGTTGGTAGAGAAGAGCAAGTTGTTGATTTTCTCTATAATAAAATTTTTCTTCGATTTGGAGCCCCCCGAACTATCGTTACAGATCAGGGACCCCAATTTATGTCCAAAGTTCTCCTAGCATTTACAGACCATTTTCAGGTGAGTCATAAGAAGTCATCCCCTTATCACCCTCAAGCAAATGGTCAAGTAGAGGTGACTAATAGGGAGTTAGAAAATATACTGACAAAAATTGTCTCTTCAGGAAGAAGAGATTGGGCCAGGAAATTGCCTGAAGCCGTTTGGGCATACAATACAACATGGAAATCTACAACTGGATTCAGTCCCTATGAGCTTGTTTTTGGGAAGAAACCTCTTCTTCCCATTGAATTTGAACCTCAAATCCTACATATAGCTATGGAGTTGGGTCTCGATTTGAAATGAGCTCAAATAAAACAAGTTTTATAGTTAAATGAGTTGGATGAGCTTCGTTTGGATGTTGTCCATCAAACTGAACTAGTTCAACATCAATGGAAAGTTTGGCATGGCAAATATATTAAAGAGAGAATTTAATAATGGTGACTGGGCCTTGCTATTCGATTCAAGATATAAAGACCATAAAGGAAAACTCAGAACTCATTGGCTGGGGCCATATGAAATTTCTGAAGTTTTCTAGAAATGGCACAGTTCAGCTAAAACCCATTGATGGTGATTTACGAACTCTCTTAGTTAATGGTCATCACCTACGTATCTACCATAAACTTGTTAATAAAGAAGAATTTACAAAGTTGGTAGAAATGCAAGGAGAGATCCAATGCATTGACTCTGCCAAGGTAGAGTCTACTTGATTTAATATCTATATGTTATTTTTTATTTTTTAAATGATGAAAAGTTGTAATAAAAAGACATGTTTACCAAAAAAAATTTCAAAGCATTTTTCATAAATTTTTGGTCTTAACACGTGTTTTCATTTTGAAGGACCTCTCATAAAGGAATAACAACTTCCGGAGCACCATTCCAAGATGCTCTGGAACTTGATAATTCAATTGGCCAGTGCTACGAAACTTGACAGTCTGAACACCCGATGCTCTGAAACCCGCTCTTTAGCCTACCATGTTGGAAGGATGTTCTTGTAGAATGATATAACTCCTAAAGTTTGAGTTAATTGGTGTTCGTCATTTTCTTCTTTCCAGCTGCATCTTTCGACGATGCTCTGAAACTTTCATTTGGTTGCTGCTCCAGTTGCATCTTTCGATGATGCTCCAAAAATTTTATTTGGTTGTTGCTCTGGTTGCATCTTTCGAAGATGCTCTAGAACTTTCATTTGGTTGTTGCTCTGACTGCATCTTTCGACGATGCTTTGGAACTTTCATTCGGTTACCATTTCGGCTGCATCTTTCAGTGATGCTCCAGAACTTATCCACTTTCTAAGTTTCCAATGCATGCCTTATGCGTGCTCCGAAACTTTAACCACTTTCTTTGTTCTGAATGCATGCTTTATGCGTGCTTCAGAACTTATTCATTTTTCATTTCGCCGCCTCCTTTCTAAATTTGTTTTCAAATCTTCCTCGATGCTTTGATTATCATACATTGGTACACATGCCTTCTTTGTCCATTATAAATAAAAGCTGCCATAATAGCTTGTCTTCATTAATGACTTCGTCATCCATGAGCTTCCTCATTCATGTCATAATAACTGTACCGTCACCTCAGCCAATACCCTTGCATCATCCTGTCAAATCGGTAGAGGTATAAGATCTTCAAGCGATCATGGAATGGAAGTACAATTTTTTGCTTTAAATAAGTAGTTATTTTCAAATAAAATATGATTGATTGGCAAGAGTTTCCTTTCCCAATTTAGTAAATTGAGCCACTTGGTGATTAATTGTTAAGTACGCTACTCTTTTTGCGGCCCTTCATGCAAATTGAAATTATTACACAGCAAGCTCCGAGCAAGAGTAGAGTAAATAATTATAGTCCGATCATATTTTCAAAAATATCAGTGCACAAGTATCTGGCATTATTGAATTTTTAGCAATGTGGTGGAGACAAGGTAAAAATGGGCGGTACAAAGAAGAAATCTGAGCCGGCTTTCTGCAGAAAAATTGTTGGGGTTAAGTAACATCTCTCGGCTATTTGAAGAAGTGGGTTGGTTGGATTTTGTCAAGAAGTTCGAAGGGTATAATGAAAAGCTGGTGAATGCATTTGCGGAAAATTATTCTAATGGTTAGGTGATTCTACATGGGAAACGTTTCAAGGTGAGTTCAAAAATTATCTCTTCTATTTCAGGGTTAGAAAATTTTGGCATTAAAATATCTGAAACAACACAAACCACATATTAGAAATTATCAGAATTGTTTCTTAGACAGGGAGACCCTCAACCCATGATGGTTGTCAATATTAGGGGACAAAATAACGGGTTTCAATGAGCTTTTATATTAGAACCCTAGGGTACTGTTGTTGCATGGATTATTAGGTATTTTACTTGTCAAGGTCAACTCACTACTGTGGTAGGACCCGCATTCTGCATGTTGATACATTTGCGGCATGGGAAGGAAAACCCTGCTCTAAGGGTTAATTTGCCTCATTTCTTGAATGATTCTATTAATTCTTCAATAGAAAGATATAAAACTGGTTCAGGGCCATTAAAACATCATGGGTTAATTCAATTGATTTGTAAATATCACTTCCGTAAGAAACCTAGAAGTAAATGGGAAAAAGATTTTGGGAAGTTTGATAAGCCTACATCAGGAAGGAAGTTAGAATTAGGAGAATCTTCAAAACAATTTGCTTCACCTTCCAGAGCAACTTCCCCCAAAGACCCTAAGGCTCCTAAAGCCCAAATTCCTACCATTTTTGGTGAGGAAGTTCCAAAATTTAGAAATGGTGAGTTTGAAACTTCGGCCCAGATAGAAGATGTAGAGATAATGAATCCAAACGTGGATACTCATCCTGTTAAGAAGAGGAAAAGAAGAACTATTCTTCTAAATGATCCAACCATTTTAAATTATCAGGATACTCCTCCTTTAAGGTGGAGTAAAATATTATCCTCTGGATCTACAGAAACCCCAATACAGAGTAAAGGGAATAGGTCAAAATCTAAAAAGCAGAAGAAAACCTTGGAAACTAAGGAGTCAATTCACCAATCCTCAGAAAAAGAAATGTTTGTTGAAGAAGTACATTTTCATTTGGTGTCTGAAGAAGAAGCTATAGAACAAGAAAAACAGGAAACAAAAAGGGGACAATCTCCACTTCCTATGGAGGTTGATGACAGTATGTTAGGAAATTTGTCTCCATTTATCAATAAAGTTGTTGAAATAGTTGAAACTGAGAATATTAATATAGAATTAGAAAAATTTAAATTAGAGATAGAAGAGTTAAGAAGTCAGTTGCATGGAAATAAGGAAGAGATGGAATTACAACAAGAGGAAATAATGGTGTATAAGACTGTAATAAATAAAAGGGATCAAGAAATTCAGGATTTAAAGTTGGAAATGTAGGGAAAAGATACATCTATTAGTGAGCTGCAAATACAAATTCAGAATTGTAATGAGGAAAATAGGATACACAGAGATGGATTAAATAAATAAATTCAGAATTTAAAAGGAAATTTAACGCTCATGTTTTCAGCCTTTGAAGAAGAAAAGAAAAGACAGAAGGAAGAATTAAATGCTTCTCTTAGTAAGATTATGGAATTAGAGCAGGACTTGCAGGAAAGCACAAGTAAACCAACGATGGAATTCAGAGAAGTTCAAACCGAACCAACAGTAACTAAATGGTTCCAAATTCAAATTCCTCCATTATTAATGAAATGAATGGAACAGTGATATTTCCTAAGGAATGCACAAATTGAGAATAACATATTGAAAATGGAAATGGTGTTATTAAGAGAAGCATTTCATAAAGCTTATAAGGGGAAACAGGATGCATGTCAAATAATTGAATTTCTTTTATCCTGTAGAAGACCATCAAGATTGTATTCAATGTTTTTTAATGAACAATGTTTTAGATGGAAATTGCTTAGAATTTACACTGACCAGCCTCATGAACCTAATGATAAAGAATTTGTTAAAACAATTGCAGACTCAAAGCCTGAAGAGCAAGATATGCTCTGTGAATTCTTTGCTCATGATATTTTGTTAGAAAAGCATACTAATTTCTTTGTTAATCTTTTTTTGGGGGAAGTACAATTAAGATCTCTATTGTCTACTATGCGGAATCAAATCCATTGGCAAGAATGTAATAAGGAATATGTTCAAGCAGAGAAAAGTATAGGACTTCAAATGAAATCTCCAAATAGTAGACCAGTAGCTTTCAAGAAGACATTTGTAGCTCTTTTGTTGGATGAGAAAATGAAGGGGAGGTATGATGATAGCCTTCGAGTTTGTTATAATCATTTCATAGAACAACGGCAGAAATTGGTTGGCAGGGCTTGGCATGCATGTGAAGAGAGATACACTCCATTACCTATATATCTAAAGAAAAGAGAGGTGATCTCTCCTCTTAACATCAGATGGTCCTTCGGAAGAGCAGATGCCTTGACCAAAATTTTAGGAGATCTCAAAACAAAATGGATAGGAATGAGGTACAAACCTCCTTTATTGCTATATCCAGCCCCTACTTTTCATATTAATATAGATCAAGATGATAGAATTTTCAATGAATGGAAAGGGGGAGTTTCTTTTCATAGAGGTTTCCACAATTCCCCTGTAAACTTTGTTGTTAAAGCAAAATATTTGTATGATATTAGTGCAAAATATGAAGAAGGGAATAGAGGGCAGAGTTATAATCGAGGGACAGGAGGACCTGCCAAGAATTAGGAAGGGGAGGAAATGATGAGGTAAAAGTAACCTCATCATGATAATACCATAAAGACCTGGTTCATACATGCAAATCTCTATCCTCTGCCAATTAATTAAATTTTAGGAGAAATAATTGCTTAATTTTTAGTGAGAAATTGTATAAACTTTATTTCTTTTGATTTCTTGAAGCATTTTGCCAATACATATTTAATGGGTTATTTTAAGTGTTTTGTAGATAATAATCGGTCAATCAAAGTTGCAGATTGAAGCATCCAACTAGCACGTGCTCCAGAACAGGCTAAAGATATACACTAGAAATATGCTCTGGAACTTTAGGGTGATGGACCAAAGATATAGTTTCTCTTAAAGTTGTTATTTCTGTTATCCTTTGAATTAAAGACTTTATGGCTCGACTTGAGCCTCTTAAATACTATGTAATAGGTTTTTAAAGACATACGAGTTATCTGTAGATCTGTTTTAGATATTTCCAATGGTTATCCATACCATCTGAAATATAGGATGTAGTTACAGTTTCTCTAGAAGTAATATATACAGTGAAAAAGTAATGTTATTCTATCAGAATGTTTCTGAGGTTTATGAATAAAGAGTTTGTTATCTAAAAATTCGGAGTTATGAGTTATTGATGATAACTACGATTGATAGAAGTGTTTCTGAAATAGCTATGAATGTGAGCTGAGAATGAATGTGATAACCCATGAGTTGGCCACTCGACAGGAGTAGATAAGTGTTTTCTTTTAATATGATGTTCTGTAGAGAATCATTAAATTTATTGTTATGAAATTTTAGTTCTGAAGTATTTGTTGCTTTTCACTTCCGTAGTTTTTGTTATTAACTATTAGAATCTTTATTGTTAAGAAAATGTTTTATGGATTGCTATAAGTTTTTTTTCTTTTATAATTTTTTAGCTTCTTAGTTTAGTCATTTTTGTGCTTTTCAATTTAATTATTATGCTTTCTAAATTAGTTTTCTTATGCTTTCAGTTCAAACATTTCATGTTTTCTTAGGAATAAATTGTTTTACAGTTTTATAGTTAGATAGTTTGAAGTTATAATTAATATTAAGTTGTTCTTAAAAGTTAGAAAACCTGAGGGAGATACTCCAAACTTCTTCTATTGCAAATTTCCTTGAACACTACTTGGTCGACAAATTGAATTTTATATTCTAAAGTAATGGGACCTAATGACAGCCTATTAGTCCATAGAGTAGATAATTTCATGGGTGAAGATGATAGCATCAAGGATGTTTCTTCCCTAGACAAAACCTTTTTAGTTTGGGGCAATCATTTTACCAAGCACCGGTTTGAGCCTTAACACAAGGATTTTAGAGGATATTTTATAGACCGTATTGTAGAGGCTTATAGGTCTATAATCCTTCATAGCAGAGGCATCAACATTTTTGGGAATAAGGGCTAAAAAAGTGGCATTCAGTTGGTTAAGCAGCCTACCCGACCTAAAGAAATCTCTAGCAGTAATGAATAGGTCATTCTTAACAATATCTCAGTAGGTCTGGAGAAAGGTAGGAGGAAACCCATCTGGGCCAAGGGCTTTAAAAGCACCAAAGGAAAACACAACCTTTTTAACTTCTTCCATAGAGACAACATTTGTCATCATCTTTAAATCAAGATCAAAAATAACTTTAGGGATCACCTCAAGAAAGTCATCATGTACCTAATTTACATTGTCTGGTGCCATATGGTGAGAGGAGAAGAAGTTTACAACTTCCTGAGAAATCTCTTTTTCAGTAGATACCATGGAACCATCCTCTTTTATAAGCAATCTAATCATGTTTTTTCTTTTGTGTTTCAAAGTAGATTGGTGGAAAAATTTAGTATTCCTATCCCCTTTAGTTATCCATTGAACACAATCCTTTTGTTTCTAAAAGATTTCCTCCTTTTTTTTTATCCGAAACCATTGAGATCTGAGGTCTCTTTCCTTAGCACAAATCTCATCATCCACCTGACTAGCGTCCATAATATCCTGAACTTCCTTTAAGTTGTTTCCCAGTGTATTCTTTATCTCAAAGATATTGCCAAAGGTCACCTTATTCCACCCTTTCACTCTTTGCTTAATTCTACTAAGCTTTTCCACCAGACAATACATAGGGGTGCCATTTATAGGTTCCTTTCACCAACATTTAACAAGAGCAGCAAAGTTTGGGTGAAGACTCCACATAATTTCAAATCTGAACAGGAAAGGACCCCTATTGTAATCCACATTTCTTTTTAGCACCAAGGCATTATGATCAGAGCCAAACCTTGGGAGAGCAAAAAGATATAGAAATTGGGAGATATTCCAATTGGTTGAGATCAGGAACCTATCTAGCTTGACTTGGATCAGATGGTATCCATTCCTTCTATTTGACCAAGTGTACTTAGAGCCTTGGAGAGGGATGTCAATAAGACCAGTTGAGTTTAGGAATTTAGCCAGCTCCATCATGCTATCTGAATAGTCATCCTACCCCCCTGACTTCTCTAAAGAAAGGAGAGGGGAATTGAAATCCCCTCCCAGCATCCAATGATCATCTTTTTTCTTAGAAATAGCATCACTTAGTTGTTCCCAAAGC
This sequence comes from Sequoia sempervirens, assembly GCA_007258455.2. NCBI lineage: Eukaryota > Viridiplantae > Streptophyta > Pinopsida > Cupressales > Cupressaceae > Sequoia > Sequoia sempervirens. Next base: position 130,198,336 of record VDFB02000015.1, on the reverse strand, counting down.
AGCAATCTATCCCTGCTCAAGTTTGGGGCATAGATATTTATTAAGTTCCACTTCTCCTGGGAAGCCAAATCTTTCAAGGTAACAGTGAAACTATTCCTACTAGCCGAGCACATAGTTCCTTTTAGTTTAGAAGGATTACAAACAGTAGTATACCTCTAGAAGCCCCTTCAGCCTCACTAAAAAAATAATTTGCACCAAGACAAATGCTCAAAATAGCCTTATCAAAATTCTCTTTCTTCATCTTAGTTTATTGGAGGAGGAGAACATCCACTTTATTGTCAACGATACAAGTTTTAACCAAAAACTATTTATACGAGCTATTAAGGCCCCTTATATTCCAAGAAAGATACTTCATAGATAAAACAAGGTACAACACCACCCAAACCCTAGAGAAATAGCCAGGGCTACTTCTTCTTGGGCTTTGACCCAAAGATCGAATCCAAGGTTCTTTGTTTTCCAGCAGCCACATCCCTAACAATGTTTTTATCTCTGGACTCCTTTTGGGCAGGTCTTTCAACCTTATTCCCCCCCCAACATTCAACTTCTTTTTCATTTTAGATTTAATTGGTGCTTGAGACCACTCATCCTCATCCTCTTTATCACTAGGTTGAGGAGGAAATCCCAGTAAATCCAAAGAGTCACTCAGATTTCTTGCCTCCTTTTGGGATAAGAAATATCCTCCAATGACAGGTTGGTGTCAAAATGCACAAACTCTCCTTCAAACTCATCTCCCACTCCTAAAACCTAAACCTCTTCCTAGGGAGCCTACAATTTTTCCACCATTAGGGGGCCCACCTTAGGTTTTTCCTCAATATTAACTTCTTCTCCTCTATCTGGCATCACCATTTTTAAAGAACCAGGGGTTCGTAAGCTAGAAACAGGGGCATAAACCTCAAGGTTTAGAAAAACTAAGTTGTTAGCAATAGCAAGAGGTTAAGAGACAACCACCTTGCCTGGGATTGGAGGTTCCTTCTATTGGGGATCAGAAACCACAATGACAAGAGTTTTAGAAGGCTAAGCAACTGAAGCAAATTCATTAGCAGAGAATTCCTCCACAGGTTTTTTCTCCTTAGCAAAGGTTCCCTCAATAGGTTTGTTCCCACAAGAGTCAATGACGTGACCAAACGTCTTGCACAGCTGGCAGAAGAGATGGGCATTTTCATATTCTAGGGGTTGGATCTAGTTACCAAATTTTGACTTAAGGAGGATTGAAGATGGTAAGACCGTAATAACAACCACATTTACACAAATACAGGCATACACTAGTCTAGATCTATCCTAAGTAATCTTATCAATAGCCAAAAGGCTACCAAAGGAGTGGCTATACCTTTTAAAATACCCATCTCCCAGAACTCACGAGGTAGACCCAAAAGATGAACCCACGTTGGAGCCAAGGCACCCAGGTCAATCGACAGATCAAAGCCTAGTTTCCATTTGTAGAGGGAAATAAAGTTCTTAAAACTAAAGTCAAACACCTAGGGGCCAACAGTTAAAACCTTCAGCATATCTTCATAAACCACAAAGGAGAAAAGGAAGATACCTCTTGGCATGGCATTTATGGTGACGCTACCTTTGGGGTTCCAAGTGGAAGCAACCCATTGATGAACCAATTCAATATTTGGCCTGTGAGCCAAAAACTTACCAACTAACTATTGAAAATAGGATGTCATTTAATTGCAATCCTAAAAATTATTTATTTCATGTATCTCCTAAGTCCTTGGAAAGTGTTCTCAAACACTAGGATTAGAAAGAGATTAATATTGAATGAAATAATCATGTTAATTAAAATTTGTAATTAATTCTAAATGTTAGGAGCATGTGAGGGCATCCAATATGAGTTCCTAAATAATAGGGGCACATGCGGCACCCACATGGAAGGTGAAACCCACCTTGAGTTAAGTTAAATTTTTGGAGAAAAAGATAACACTTGTACAATGCATGCAAAGATCCTAGAAGTTAGGGATTGATGTTTACATGCATGAAGTTTAGCTCAATTTAGTTCAGTTCAGTTCAGTTCAGTTATGGTTTAGTTATCTTCAGTTTCATGTAGTTAGTTTCAGTTGAATGCTAGTTGACTTTAGTTGACTTGGAATGCATGACTAATGACTTGAGTTGCATGACAGATAATAGGTGCTACTTTCAGTTAACAGGGGATGACCATTCGTGCATGAATGGTGGAGAGATACGTTCCAGTTAAAAAAGAATGACTTGGACCCACCTTGGGTTCCCAAGTTGGCTTCTTGGAGTTAACACTTTTGCATGCTAAGATATTTTAGAAGGTTGAGTTAAGTGGGCCCATTCTTGGGCACCAACTTTGAGGGTAAGCTTTGAAGATATCTTTGGAATAAAGGTTGAGTTATGACTTCAGTTTGGGACGCCCAAATGGATGAAGGAGTTGATTTGACATTGTTCTTCACGGTTGAACTCTAATTGCAAGAGATAGGCATAGGTTTTTGGTGATAAGCTTTGAGCTTTGTAATTGTAACTCTTTGGAGTTTAAAAGGCTGATTATTTCCTATTTATCTCAAGAAAGTTGAAGAGAGTTCGTATCAGTTTTATTGCAGGTTGTGAAGAAGATTTGTTGAAGGCAGAAGAAGCATATCGAGGAAGGATTGGAATTATTGTAATCTTATTCTAAGATTAAATAATAAATTGATTCTTGGTGGAGTTTTTTCCTGAAAGGGTTTCTCAATGGTATATGCTATGTGTCTTCTAATATTCTGTCTAATTCTTCTACAACCTTATGTCTTCATTCTACAAATGATAAAATGAATTAATCAGATAATCACCCATAAAGAATCTGTAACAAAGAATACATATTTAGATTAGCAATCATAAATTTTTACAAAGTATTAAGCTACATAAACACCTCAATTTTCTACATTTGGTATTAGAGTTGAGGTTGGGTGGAGTATTCATATGCCTTTCTCTTAAAAGATTGGAGGTTTTTTGGCTGTAGTGGGAGCTTTTACTATTTTTTGTTATTGTTGATTTTGGAAAATAAGTTCGATACAATGAATTCTCATTTATATATTGAAAGGTTCAATGGATCTAATTATGAGATGTGGAAATTAAAAATGGAGGATCTCCTTGAAGAGAGAGATTAGTGGTTAGTTGTTGGTAATGAGACAAAGTCACCTACAACGATGTCAAATGAGGATTGGGATAAGCTTGATAAGAAGGAAAGAGGGACCATAAGATTATGTCTTGTTGATGTTGTTCTCTTGAATGTTTCAAAATAAACTACTGCATATAAGTTGTGGAAGAGAATAGGTGATATTTATCAAACTAAAAGTCTTACTAATAAATTGTATCTGAAAAGATAGTTGTATTCTTTAAAGATGAAAGATGGTGATTTTGTTGCAAATCATTTGAATTCTTTTAATTTGATTCTAAGTCAGTTAGCATTTGTAGATGTAAAGCTAGAAGATGAAGATAAATGCATTTTGTTACTTTGTTCTTTACCAAAGTCTTGGGAAAATCTAATTGTTGCTATCAATGGTAGTGGTGCAGATCCGAAGATGGATAGTATAATTCCTACTCTCCTATTAGAGGAGATGAGGAGGAAGTCTAAAATGGAAATCCAAGATGCCTTGTTTGTAAAAGGTAGGCCTAAGAAAAAGGAACCTAAGGGAGACAAGGAAGGAAGGGTAAGTCAAAAGGATAGAGTAAGGTAAAGTGTTGAAACTCTGGTAAATTGGGACATGTGAAGAAGGATTGTAAGAACAAGAAAGAGAATTTTGATTCTTCTACAGAGGAATCCTCGGATGACAGTAATGATGCATTGGTTATTTCAGCTAATATTGTTTGTGATAACTCTTTACTTGATGTTACAGAGTGATCTTCATGGAGAGGATGGTAGTCACGATGCCATGTGTGACTCAATACCATAGTTCAGTGGGAGTTGTTGGCAGTGACATGGATGCATCATTGGTAAGGTTATCCTCATGTGATTGGGGATATGGTTTTTTCTTGGTTTAGAGTGGTTGCTATTATGTCATGGTTTACTCTTGATTCTAGATTAGAGTTTGGCATATTACATGTTCTCTTGAGACCAGGATGTATGTTATGATGCATGTGATCTCCTAGGAGGAGATGGTTAGATCATGGATGTCATGTTTATGTTCAAACTTGGAGCTTTGACATTGATCTTGTGAAGTTCTCTTAAGTATTGGGTACATTAATCATTTTCTTGATTGCTTCATGATAGTGCTATGTTGCATTTGGAGTTTGGCATGGATTGGTTGGTTACAGGTCCTCATGGATATTTGGAGAAATAGGTGAGGCTTAAGTTCTCTTATGGTAAGAGATATATGTTGGAATGGTTACTTGTAAGAAAATCTATTTTCAACAGTAAAGACCTGGAAGCCTACACCTTGGTTGAACATGAGTCCAACACACTTGGCAGTTTCACATGCCTCCAAAGAGGTAGTTTGGTTACAGAGACTTGGGAAAGGTATTGGTTTTAATTGCAAATAAGTTAAACTTGAATGTGATAGTCAAAGTGCTATGTGTTTAGCCAAAAATCCTATATATCATGCTCGTACTAAGCATGTTGATGTTCAGTATCACTTTGTGTGAGAAATGGTTGAGAGTGGGAAGGTATTAATTGAGAAAGTTGACACTTTAATTAATGTTGTAGATTATCTTATGAAACTAGTTTCTACAGATATTTTTTCTTAGTTTTAATCATCTACTTGGAGCCTCATGATTATGCAGGTTGCATTTGAAGTTGGCATGGATTGATTAGTTGGTGCAGGAAGGTCATTGGCCTTAAGTCTTATACTTGATTTATAATAATTATTCCTTGTTTAGAATAATTGCAATGTATAATGTCAAGTGGGAGAATGTTGGAAATAGGATGTCATTTAATTGCAATCCTAAACATTATTTATTTCATGTATCTCCTAAGTCCTTGGAAAGTGTTCTCAAACACTAGGATTAGAAAGAGATTAATATTGAATGAAATAATCATGTTAATTGACATTTGTAATTAATTCTAAATGCTAGGAGCATGTGAGGGTGTCCAATATGAGTTCCTAAATAATAGAGGCACATGGGGCGCCCACATGGAAAGTGGAACCCCCCTTGAGTTAAGTTAACTGTTTGGAGAAAAAGATAACACTTTTGTAATGCATGTAAAGATCCTAGAAGTTAGGGATTGATGTTTACATGCAAGAAGTTCAGTTCAATTATGGTTCAGTTATCTTCAGTTGCATGTAGTTAGTTTCAGTTGAATGCTAGTTGACTTTAGTTGACTTGGAATGCATGACTAATGACTTGAGTTGCATGACAAATAACAAGTGACTACTTTCAGTTAATAGGGGATGACCATTATTGCATGAATGGTGGAGAGATACATTTCAGTTAATAGAGAATGACTTGGACCTACCTTGGGTGCCCAAGTTGGCTTCTTGGAGTTAACACTTTTGCATGCTAAGATATTTCAGAAGGATGAGTTAAGTGGGCCCATTCTTGGGCGTCAACTTTGAGGATAAGCTTTGAAGATATCTTCAGAATAAAGGTTGAGTTGTGACTTTAGTTTGGGATGCCCAAATGGATGGAGTTGATTTGACATTGTTCTTCACAGTTGAACTCTAATTGCAAGAGATAGGCATAGGTTTTTGGTGATAAGCTTTGAGCTTTGTAATTGTAACTCTTTGGAGTTTACAAGGTTGATTATTGCCTATTTATCTCAAGAAAGTTGAAGAGAGTTTGTATCAGTTTTATTGTAGGTTGTGAAGAAGATTTGTTGAAGGTAGAAGAAGCATCTCAAGGAAGGATTGAAATTATTGTAATCTTATTCTAAGATTAAATAATGCATTGATTCTTGGTGGAGTTTTTTTTCTGAAAGGGTTTCTCCACGGTATATGTTGTGTATCTTCTAATATTCTATCTAATTCTTCTACAACCTTTTGTCTTCATTCTACAAATGATAAAATGAATTAATCAGATAATCACCCACAAAGAATCTGTAACAAAGAATACATATTTAGATCAACAATCATAAAGTTTTATAAAGTATTAAGCTACATAAAAACCTCAATTTTCAACACTAACGCCAATTTGAGATTTTCCATCGCCTTGAGCATCAAAACTTCCAAGACATCTACTTCCCAACTAGTCACAGAGCAGGAAGCATATTCCAACAACCTTTTACCTGAAGCTGGCGAGTCAAAACCCACCAGTTTGTCCACGTAGGAAACCAGTTCTTCCACAGAGAAGAAAGAATCAAGCCCAAAAGTTGGAGATATGGGCGAATTTCCAAAAATACCCTCAGTCTTTTCCCTAGGGGAAAGGACAGAAGTACAAGGAGGGGTTGTCATATGGAAACATCAAGACTGGTCGCTGCCATCATAGGAACAACACCAAACAAGAAGATAGCATTCTTGGAATGGGGAGCCTTCCCGAGCCCCCTTCCCGACCGTCCCATGAAATAGTCAAATCTAGACATGGCCAAAATTTTAAAAAAATAGCCAGAGCGGGAAAGTTGTAGAGCAGAGCCGAACTATGCACACTAATATATCTTGTTTATTAGAGCTTCATACATTGATTTTATATATTAACATGTATCTTACTCCCTATAGTTATGTGTTACATTTATATTACCATATTATGCTTTTAGATCTTAAAGTTTGACCTTGCATTTATATAATCTACTTTTACCTACACATTAGAGGGGCATCATATCTCCTAGTACTTTATATATTTATGTGGATGTTACTAGGCCATTGAGTATTACACCATCATTGTCCATGTCGGAGCTAATATTCTTATTCACTAACATTATCTCTAGCCTATTATATTCTCACATTACATTCTTCACACTTATTTCTATATGATTCAATGTTTATATTCTTATATTATTCTATGCCTACATGCTTAAGCATTTGCTTCTCATTTACTAATTTTCCCTTTTTGTACAATTCCTTGTACCTATGGATAACTAATTGTTCAGGGAGGGGGGCATATCTTGTCACTAATGATCCTATGTTTAGATTTGTTGATAGATACATGTGTTTATAGAGATTCGTCTTATGGAAAAATACATACACAAAAGACAAATACATATTACTGTATCTTCATAGGGTTCATTACTTTATATATAGACCCATAGTGGGTATCATTTGAGTGTTTGAATATTTATCATGGATGTTTGTGAGTGATATACACTTTGACATACATATTCATTTAGGATTCATGTGCATCTCAAAGTGAGAGAAAAAATTAATTGTGAAATTTGAATATTCATGTCAATTCTCATTTAGTTTTGTATCTATTTTGAGGTATTGCTTTAATACACATACATAATGACAAATATCATGATATTTTATGAAGTTGGGCTCATTCCTCTATCATCTTTTTCCATTTACACACATACTCTATATATTTAAAGGAATTTAATGCTTTCGTTCCAATCAACCTTGAATCTTCAAGCATTTGAAAGATCAATCCTTCTAAAGATTAATTAATAGCAACATACTTTGATTTGGTGCAATAAAAAGAGTAAAGAACTTCCATCTTAAATACTTGCTTCTTGTTTTTAATATTTTTCAAATTTCAAGGGGTTGATGAAGGCATAATGCTCTCATGGCTTAATCATACAATAACATAATAATGTATTTATTAATATCATCAATCCCCAAATGCTCAAAAAATATAATGAATAATACTATGCATTGGTGAAGTTGTGGAACAAAACCTTACATATTGCTAGATGGATCTAGAGCATGGATATAAATTCATAATTCCAAATCTATTTCCCAAACCAACAAAATTCTCCTATAACAAGACAAAGATATATCACAAAATCACAAATAGTTACATTAACATAGACGCACAATTTTCAAAGTTTTATTATGGAATACAAATCCAAAATCTTATCCATTAATATCACCTCTCAATTGTCAAGCTAACCAACACCCTTCATCTAGTTCAAATTTAAAAGTATATGTCTAATATACTATTCTCAACTATCAATCATACTTATTATTACTTAATCTAGACTAATTGTATTTGTTTGATTGCATTACTTAATTAACCTAAATTTATCTATCCAAACTCATTATCTTCAGTTTTAAATATTTGAGCAATATTATTCTACTTAATTATTACTTGTTTAGAAATAGATTATCGTCCAATTGACTAAAAATTTCAGCTATTAAGAATGATTAAATTAGTAATGCTCCATTGATTAGAAAATCAAAAAAAAAAAAAAATTGGACGTTCAACATGCTTGAGAGGGAATCGTTTATCTGACAAAATTCCTTACCATTATATGGCTAAATGCTCTGTCATTGCCTTGTGCCATTATATCAATTATTGACAATACCACCCACATTAATTCTCTTTCTTTGGACTGCACACTCACATTTTGAAGATAATTCTGAGATTCTCACAAAAAGCTTTGGAAAGAATTTGTTCAAAGAAATTTAAATGATCTCACTATTATCCATTTTGAGTGAATAAGATATGATGCGTTTAAACACCATCTATGAGATACTAAAGAAAAGGAAGGTTGAGTAACCCTTTAAGCAGAGATATTCTTAATAGGAATGAGAAGGCATTCTACAGATTTGAAATGATAGAAATTTCAATATAAAATATTAAGAATTAAGTATGTCGTGGTAATAATAAATTCTTTGTGAAAATGTGATAGAATGATTAGAATATTAAAAACAACAAATGTTATGTGTCATTACAATAATTTAATGAATTACTACAATTCGAGTTAATAATGATCACATTGAATTATTTACAAAATATTTCAGATTATTTGTGAATACAAGTTAGCATTACAGATCCATCAAAATCAAATAAAATTAAACTATTTTTTGATCATTACAATAATTTAATTAATGATTACAAGTAGAACTAACAATGATCAAACCATATTGTTTACACATATTTCTATACACAATTAGCATCCTTAAACCACTAAAAATAAAAGAATACAATAAAAACTTAAATTTCTTTAACCCAATTCAATTTTTTCAAAACATTTCCAAAGAGTGTGCACAATTGATTGATCTCTTTTTTTGACAAAAAAATTGCAAACATTCAATGATAAGTGTTTAAAATGTCTCACAACTTTATATTCCATGCAAATGCACAATAAGTTTGATAGTCTTTCTCTTAAGAGAATATGCTATATCTAAATTTTCTACAAGATTAGACTAGAAAAATTTTCACAAAATTTTATGAATCAACTTGTACTAGAGTTTCTTAATTACTCTCTTTCTTCTAAGGTCTAATTTCTAATATGGAATCCCAACAACAAAAAATATGTACTTGACTCTTTGTTAAGGTTGGTAAAATTTCAAAGTAGCCCTTCCACATCTAGATAAGATAGTTTATTATAAAGATGCATAAACAAAGAACAACCATGAAGCAGAACAACAAAAATCGACAGGATGAATAGGCTTCCAAAATTATAACACCATAGACATTGGTTTTTGTATTCCATATAACACCATCACCAAGCTAATACTTCGATAAAATAATAACTTATAACATCAATAATGTGAATGTAGAGGAAATAGGCCAAAAAGATGAGATTCCTTTGTTAGAAGCATGAATTATAACATTGATAAAGACACAAAATCTCATTAAAGGATTTGGTAGATATAAAATGAAAATTTTATAAATGAGAAAGCATCAAAATGATCATAATGATCTCACAACTGCAAGGTGAGGGAATTGACAAAGGTTGTATGTGTACGGTAATATTATGAATAAACTATCACAACAATAACATCTATAACTATATATCAAGAGGACCCTAAAAGAGAGAATAAAACACACTGAAGAAACTTACTATAATTTTTATTAAGTTTTAAAAAGGTTCTTATATAGATTTGATCACAAGAGCTTTAGCTCTATTTGTAGATAAACAAAGAAACCTCTTTCTTTCAAAAAAAAAAATTTAAAAATCTTGCATAAAATTTTCATAAGAGCTTCAAATCTAGTTCTTTTTTTAACAAATAATAGGTATTTTTTTAATCTTTTACAAGCTTCTTCTATTATATAAAAGCTAAGTGGTTTCTTCCTTCCATATAAAGAGAGTCTTCTAATAGTAAAATTGTGTAGGACTATGTAAAAAAGGGTCAACAAAATCAATCTAAACCCATTTGGTGGCAAAGTTGGACCATACTCATAGAACAAGGACCTTGCAATAAGCAAAAATAAATAGAACATAAAAGAGGAATGTAGCAAAGATATTAAATGGTGAAGTAGTGCCATATGTAGGCATTATTTTATTCAATAAAGCTAGGGAAAGAAGTAAACAGTAGTTGTTGGGATAATTAATTACAACAATCCCCATTAATCACAACTACCACCACCTAGAATATATAAATGATCTCGTATATACAAAAATATTTCTTTTCCCAATGGCTTGGTGAAGATATTTGCATACTAATCTTGAGACCTATAAATTTCTAAATAAATATCTTCTTTGTTGATTAATTCTCTAATGAAATGGTATTTGGTGTCTATATGCTTACTCCTTTTTTGAAATATTATAATATTTGATAGTGTAATTGTTGAGATGTCATAAAAAATATTCGTTGCTTATTCTTGTTTTTGCATCAAATTTGCTAACACTCTTCTCATCTAAATTTCCTAACATGCTCCTACATATTTTTCTTCAACAAATGAAAGAGTGGCAATGGGTTGTTTCTTGTATGCTCATGATACTACACCTATTCCAAAGTTGAAAATATAAACAAATTATGCACTCTTCCTATCAACAATTTTGCATAATCACTATCTATGTATCAAATTAGTTTGAATTCATCCAATCTTGAATATGAAATTCCATGATGTCTAGTTCCACTTACATATCTCAAAATTAGTTTTTCTACTTGCCCATAAGAGTCTTTAGAGACTCAATGAACCTTAAAATAAGCCTCACACCATATATTATGTTTGGCCTCATGGTGGTAAAGTACAGTAGACTACCAATAATTATTTTATACAATGTTGGATCAACATTAGATCCCTTGTCATCCTTGCTTAACTTTAAACTTATCAAAATTGGTGTTGGTGCTAACTTATAATTAATCATATTAAACCTTTCCAAAATATCATCAACATTTTTGACTTGTGAGATGAATGTCATTTTTATTTTGATTCACCTCAATTCTAAGAAAATAATGTTGCATTGGCATTATTTTTTCATTAATGTCATAAGTTGAAGTTCAGTTACTCTTGTTGTGATGTCATTTCATACTTGCTTCAAGGTATTGCATTATTGATGGTGTTTGTTTTGATATTGTCAAAGGTAAATGTGTTGGAAATGCAAAGAGGGTGTTGCAGTGAATTGCCTTATGATGTTACTTAATGGTGTTTGATAATGTTGATAATAGTTTTGACAGTTCAATGGTAGTCATATAAAGCTCATACAGTTCAGTGGTAGTTCAATGTTGATAGGTACTTGTCATGATTTTATAGCATTGAAGGCATGGGATTCATATAAAGCTCATAGTAAAAGGTTCAAAACCCTAAAAGCATCAAAGATGATTTTTGTTATCAAATATAAATGGCACAGTATTTTGCATCAAGGGCATATGATAAATAACAGAGATCATAAACAATCACAAGTGCAATTTTATTGGGTTTTTGAATTGGTTTAGGGTTTATTTGTTGGTTAACACTTTTTTTCTTAAAACCCTAAATGGAGGTGAATGTGCAAAGTTAATAGCAAATTCCTTTTGGTTATATTTGGAAGGTGACTTGATGTAGCAAGTTAAAGATGTTTTAGGTAACTTGCTTAAGGGTTTTAAATCATTTATCAACCGGCCACTTCTTTTGTTCTAAGTGATCGAGTAAGTTACAATCTTGGCTTATAATTTTTAAATAAGGATCAATGACTGTTGTTTAAAGATGACTAAGGAAAGATTTTGAATCCAAGGTTCTATATTTAAACCTTCTAATAGTTATTTCCTAAAGCAAGAATATTGATAGGAGTTCAACAGTCACTTCATTTCAATTTGGCTTTTAATTGCTTGAAGATGAGCAGGTGAATTGATTATTGGATGGTGCCAAATTGAAGGAGTAGTTTGCAATATGTATGTATTTGAATATCAATGGTCAGTTAATGGTATTGGCATTTTTTATTTTTGAAGATGGACGGTATGTGATGAAAATTTAGTGTAATATTTTGAGTTTTGAAAAGGCTCTTCTACATTCAATGTGTGATGTGTCATAGTTTGAAGATGGAATGAGTTTGGAGAGTATTGTGTGTATGTTTTGATTGAAAAAATGGTGACAGGAGGAAATAATAAAATTTTCCTTCTATAATTCAAGATGATGCTTTGATGAAGAGGAGACACAAAGAAGGAGACTGAAATAACCCTGGGGCATCAAAATACTAAATGGTATTTATGTATGACTGAAATCGTGAAGTCTATTTTTCTATGCAGATTGGTTTGATCTGAATGAGATCTCAAGTGTTTGGATTTTGATGAAAATAAAGACAATGTGATAGAAGTATGATTGGAGGTAAGAACATTATGAAGGTTTGTATGACAGTGTTGTGAATATTTATATTAATACATGAACTTGTAAAATTCTTTTTGTGTCATTCAAAGAAAGGTGCAGTTAATTTCTTGTCATTCATATCCAAAAGGTTGATGCTTTTCATAGACAAGTGTTTTCCATTTATATCTATTTGTTCATAGTGTTTTGAAGAGGAGTTTTGCAGAGAGGTCTGTGTCCATGTATGTGAAGAGGAGTTTGTAGAGAGGTCTTTGTCCATGTATGTGAGGAGGATTAAATGCTAAATGTTTGCATATGAAAGGGGGAGATGGAGTTTGTAGATTTGATGATGCAGAGATAGAGCAATGATTTGTATGGAAACAGAGTAACCCTTTGATTTTGCTTATTTATTTTGAAGTGTGGAAAGTTTTCCTATGAGGCATGGTGAGAACCCAGTGAGGTAGATTGAGAAGCTCTAGTGAGGCAATTTGAGAAGAGTGAGGCATGATGTTTTCCAGTGAGGCATAGAGTGTAGCCAATGAGGCTTGTTGTATTGCTAGTGAGGCATGCAATATGTATTTAGCATGTTTTAGCCAATGAGGCTTAATGAAGCAAAGTTTTAGAGTGGTTTTTCACCCTTTTAGGGTTTTCCACTCATAAAATTTGTGTTATGTTTTCTCTTGTAATTTTTCTATATTGCACTTGATTAATCATCTATGATTTAAGTGTGATATTCAGATTTGCATATCTTTGTGACTCCATCAACATACAATATCTAGATTGTTTGAAGTATATTCAATAAAGCCTCTTTGAATAATCAAGTGAGTGAAGTTTTGAAATTGATTTTTTTCATTTGACCATTGATTCACCACCCCCCCTCTCAGTGGTCCTGTACTCCAAAAAGTACTTCATGAGACCCAAATTAGGTATCTCAAATTCCTTCTTCATGGCTCCTTTGAACAATTCAATTGACAAATCACATGTGAATATAAATTCATCAACATACAAATATATAATTAGAGTTTTACCTTTTTCATTCATCTTTGTGTATAATGTAGACTTGTTTATCATCCTATTAAATCCATTATGTAAGAGATAAAATTCAGTACTATTGTACCATGCTCTAGGTTCTTTCTTGAGTCCATAAAGGTCTTTCTTGAGCCAATATCACGTTGTCTTTGTAGTCTAATATCTCATATTTGGGTAGCTAATCCACATATACTTCTTCAAGAAAACCATTCAAAAAAAATGATTTTATGTGTCTATTTGGTATATTGGCCATGCTTGTTGTGAGCTACTATTGCTAATATTGTTCTTATTGTGTCTAATTGGGCTACCAGAGAAAATGTCTCATTGTATTAAACTCTAAGATGATATGAAAATCCCTTTGCTACTAGCCTTTCTTTATGCTTCCACACATCTCCTAGATTAAACTTGGTCTTGTAGACCCACTTTACTCCTATCGCTTATTTTCCATCTATAATATTGATGAACTCTCATGTATGTTCTTCTTGGTAGCATCAATCTCTTCATCCATAACTTGAGCCCAATTTTCATCTTTAGTTGTATCTTTAAAGTGAAAATGATCATCTAGTTGTGAAAATAAGGAAAAAAAGAGAAAGTAAACTAGCATTGTCTTCACCTTCATTTTTATCATAGATCTTCCTCAAACTTCTTATTTTTTGTCTACTTAGACTTTCCAATGTTAGACTTAATATATCAATTGAAGCATATCTTTAAAAAATTGGAATTGATTGTCCTGCACCTAGAATTCCTATTGTAAGAGGTGTCATATTAGCTACACCTTGTGATATTTTTGGTCATTCATTTTATAGATTTCTTGTTATAATGTGTGAGTATGTCCTTCTTCTTCAATGGAGGTATCACTTGTGGACTATTTTTTTGAGCTTGAGAAGGCATGGAAGGAGTTACCAAGGAGGTGATAACTATTGGATTCAATACTTTTCTATCATCTTCAAGTAAACTTGTTGTAATACTATTTTTTCCAAACTTCCATCCATTGCTTCTTCTTCTATGAATGAAAATCTCTAATTATTATCACTTTTCTAGTTATTATATTATACAATTTGTAAGTTTTTGATTTATAACTATATCATATAAAGATACATTTTTCTTCCTTGTTACCCAATTTATTTCACTTCATCTATGAGATAATAAAGAAAAGGAAGGTTGAGTAACCCTTTTAAGGAGAGAAATTCTTAATAGGAATGAGAAGGCACTCTACAGATTGAAATGATGAAATTTCAATGGAAAAAATATAATTTTTAAATGTGATAGAATTGTTAGAATATTAGAAATAATAAATGTTGTGTGTCTTTACAATAATCTTATTAACTACTACAATTTGATTTAATAATGATCACACTGAATTATTTATAAAACATTTCCAATTATTTGTGAATACAAGTTAGCATTATAGACCCACCAAAAATAAATAAGATTAAACTATTTCTTATTCATTAGAATAATTTAACTAATGATTACAAGTGGAACTAAAAATAATCAAATCATATTGTTTACACATATTTCTATATACAATTAGTATCCTTAAACCACTAAAAATAAAAGAATACAATAAAGACTTAAGTAGGATTCAATTATTTCAAAACCTTTCCAAAGATTGTTCACTTTGTAGGAAGAAGAGGTGCAACAAACCAACAAATGGCCTATTTTGTACATCTAGAAAATGTATTAGAGCATAATGATAGAAGAAATATTCATTATCTCCTTGTTATTGGATAGGATAAATCTAGGGTTTGTTCTACCTAGCTATTCAATAAGATTAAATACAAAAGATATGATTGGATAGATCAATGGGAAAAAAGATACTTTAATTTTGAAGAAATTGAAGACCTCAGAAGATTCACACATTTCACCACATTGAAGTTAAAATCTTGGAATGGTACCTTGTGGAAGGAATCAATCTAGAAAATTTGTGTAGGAAGAGAAGCACGAGATCTCATGGGATCACATGGTGTTCAAGCTTAAGAGAAATTTTTTTAAACAATTATGTGTTGTGTCTACACAAAAAGATATAAAACCTACACTAATGGGATACATTTGTAAAGGTATATTGACTATATTGACTATAAATTCACGTTGTTCATGTGGAAGACACTGAGAAGTGTCAAGGTATGTAATTGGGATGTGCATGTACATCTAGGATGAGATGTATTTTCTTAACAATTAGTTCATTTAGGAATCTTATCAACTAATATTGAGGTCAGAAGAGAATTTATCTTGTAGAAAAAAAAGCAAGCATAGTAGTGGGAAGAACAAGGACATGAAGAGAAAGTATAGTAGAACAATGCATTCATTGAAATTTAAGGAAAATGCATAAACTAGTGGTACCACACCAAGCATGAAGTACAATAGATCTTTGATCAAGGTAGGGATAGAATAAAACTTGAGGAAAACCATTTAGAGGGACTTACTTTAGATTTGGGCTACATATTTGAGCATCTAATCATTATGCAAGATCAAGGTCACATAGAGAAGTGTGTGTTTATGGTATAGACTAAAAGGGAAAGTTTATAAGGTAGTGAGCATGAAGCACTAACCTTAAAGCTAGAGAGAACTTGATGATGTAATGATTTTGTTGAAACTTGTGTGTCCAAATATAATGCATGCAATCGAGGAAGATCCTCTTCTAAACTAAGTTCAAGTTGAGAGGTAAGTGTTACAAACTAGTTATTGATAGAGGTAGAATTGACAACTTAGTATTCATAAATATGGTGAAAGAGTTGGGGTTGAATACTATTGTGCACTCCATTCTATATAATCTCTTATTTTCAAAATGGAAAACAACTTATCATGATAGAGTAATGCCAAGTTGTATTCCACATTAAATGATACATATATGAACTATGGTGTGGCATGATCTTGATAGATGCATGTCATGTATTACTAAGAAGGCCCTAGTAGTTTGATTGATACATGATGGGCACAAAAACACTTGCACCACCAAGAAGGATGGTAATATGTTTTAATGAAGGATGAAGAGGATTCATATATAAGGGAAAAGTAGAATTAGTAAATAGAGTCATATAGGTCTGAGGAGAATTAAATTTTCTTGATGGATTAATGAGCTTTATCTAGAAGTCCATCATGAACTTTAGTGGAATTGGTAAGTTGTTGAAATATTGTATATAGAAGAGAGTGTGCAATTGGATGACTTTCATTACCAAGATTTTTGTGCTCTTGAAGAAGAAAGTGACAAAATATCTCATGATTGCACTCCTAGACTTTGGAAAGGTGAACTCCAAGTCAACTATGATGCCAATATAAAAATCATTAGTATTCTATTGAATCTAAAGGGTAGACAAATCATATATTCAATGGGAAGTTGAAGGAGGCTATGCAACAATACTATGTCCATGACTAGGAATTATAAACATAATGCAAGTTTTACGCAAGTGGAGGCATTGCTTACCATCAAAGGAGCTTATGTTGTATAGATAGACCACTATGAATTGAAGATCATAAATAGTTAGTAAAATCTCAACTAGAGACAAATGAGTGTTGAAAACGAAGGTAATTATGTAGCTTTAAAACTTGTAAAACTATTATACTGTAGATCTAATTAAGTGTTCTTTATTATGATTTCTTTATGGATGATTATCTATTTTAGATTCATTTTACCATTTGTAGAAATAGGCAGAAGATTGTAGAAGAATAAGACCAGAAGATAGAAGTGACACAGCATATACCATGGAGAAACCCTTTCAGGAAAAAACTCCACCACCAAAATCAATAGTGTTGGTATTATTTAAACTTAGAACAAGATTGCAATAATTATTTATCAATCCTTACTTGAGATGCTTCTTTTTCCTTCAACAATTCTTCTTCACAACCTGCGATAAAATCTGATAAAACTCTCTTCAACTTGCTGCAATTTATAGACAATAATGAGCCTTGTAAACTCCAAAGAGTTTACAATTACAAAGCACAAAGCTTATCTCACAAAACCTACACCTATTCTTTGCAAGTAGAGTTATTCCACGAAAAAAAATTCAAACCAAGTCCTTCATCAATTTGGGTGTCCCAAACTGAAGACCCAACTCAACGTTGATTACAAAGATATCTTGTAAACTTCTCCTCAAAGTTGGCACCCAACAATGGGCCCACTTAACTCAACCTTATAAAATATCTTATCATGCAAAAGTGTTAACTCCAAGATTCCAACTTGGGTGCCCAAAGTTGGTCGAAGTCAATCTTTGTTAACTGAAACATAGCTCTCCATCAATTCATGTAAATAGGATGCATGATTGATCATCCCCACTTAACTGAATGAATCACCTATTGTCTGTCATGCAACTCAAGTCATTAGTCATGCATTCCAAGTCAATTGAAGTCAACCAGAATTCAACTGAAACTAACTACATGCAACTGAAGATAACTGAACCATAACTGAATTGAACTAAACTGAATTGAATTGAATTGAACTAAACTGAACTAAACTAAACTTCATGCGTGTAAACATCAATTCCTAACTTTTAGGATCTTTAAATGCATTACTGAAGTGTTATCTTTCTCCAAACAATTAACTTAATTCAAGGTGAGTTCCACCTTCCATGTGGGTGCCTCATGTGCTCCTATTTTGTAGGAGATCTTCTTGGGCGTCCCCACATGTTCCTATCCTTTAGAATTAATTACAAATATCAATTTACATGTTCATTTCATTCGAATTTAATCTCTTTCTAATCCTAGTGTTGGGGAACACTTTCCAAGGACTTAGAAGATTCATGAAATAATGTTTAGGATTGCAATTAAATGGCATCCTATTCCCAACAATGAGTTGGGTATAATATATACAGTATTATTCTTTTATGTTGAAGCATTGGACCTAGTCAAAAATTAAAGGATTTATATGGCGCAAATCTATATTTTGTAAATGCATGGAACATAATATTCTTGATATGATGTACATCATTCTTATATTCACATATTATGCTTATTGGAGCCTCTACTATGATTTTGCATTCATATATGATTTATATCATGCTTGTTAGACCTTACATAATATCCTTCTATGATATATCATGCTTACACTGATATATTATGCTTACTGAAGCCTCTACTGTGATTTTACATTGATCTATCTTGCTTCTTAGAGCTTCATATGTTGATTTTACACATTAACACATTTTACTCCCTATAGTTACTTATTACATTTATGTTACTATATTATGCTTTAAGATCTTAAAATTTTGATCTTACATTTATATATTCTACTTTCACCTACACATTAGAGGGGCATTGTATCTCCTAGTACTTTATATAATTGCATGGGTGTTACTAGTCCATTGAGGGTTACACCACCATTGTCCATGTTGGGACTAATATTCTTATTCGCTAAAATTATCTCTAGCCTATTATTTTCTTACACATTACATTCCTTACACTTATTTCTATATGATGCAATGCTTATATGCTTATATTATTCTACATCTACATGCTTAACTTGCATTTACTTCTCATGTACTAATTTTCCTTTTTCGTAAATTCCTCGTACCTATAGATAGCTAATTGTTGGGGGAAGGGGCATATATTTTCACTAATGATCATATGTTTAGATGTGTTGATAGATACATGTGTTTATAGAGACTCACCTTATGGAGAAAATAAATACATACACAAAAGGAAAATACACATTATTATATCTTCATAGGGTTCATCACTTTATATGGACCCATAGTGATATCATTTGAGTGTTTGAATATTTTTCCATGGGAATTGTGAGTGATACACATTTTGACATACATATTCACTTAGGATTCACATGCATCTCAAAGTGAAGGAAAAATAATAATTATGAAATTTGAATAGCTATGTCATTTCCAATTTAGTTTTGTGTAGATATTTTGAGGTAATTCCTTAATACACATACATAATGATAAATATCATGATATTTTGTGAATTTGGGCTCCCCTATTCTTTTTTTCCATTTACACACACATATTCTACACATTTAGCCATACCCTTACATCTACACCCGCACTCTTATATATTCATCTTATGTGCCTACATATCACATGTATCTATTTAACTACCTCCATTTACTTGTTGGTCACTTTGATTTAGTTGTTATTCCATCTAGGATGAGTCTATGGATGATGGGATGATCTCATACTTGCGAACTTCTTTCTATCCATTTAAAATTAAAAATTCAAATTTTGATTGATTAGTCTCTTTTATTGTTATGCTTCGAGCTAACTAAACATACTTTTGACCTATGATTTGATGTTATGTGTTAATATTTAAAGGCATCTATCATTCTAATCAACCTAGAATCTTCAATCATTTGAAAGATCAATCCTTGTAAAGAGCAATTAATAGCAACACACATTGATTTGGTGCAATAAAAAGAGTAAAGAACTTCCATCTTAAATACTTGCTTCTTCTTGTTAATATTTTTTACATTTCAAGGGGTTGATCAAGGCATAATGAAATCATGGCTTAATCATGCATAACCTAATAATGTATTTATTAATATCATGAATCCCCAAATGCTCAAAAAATATAATGAATAATACTATGCTTTGACAAAGTTGTGGAACAAAACCTTACATATTGCTAGATGGATCTAGAACATGGATATAAATTCACAATTTGAAATCTATTTCCCATTTAACCTGCGAAATTCTCCTCTAACAAGAGAAAGATATATCACAGAATTACAAATAGTTACATTAACATAGATGCACAATTTTCAAAGTTTTATTTTGGAATACAAATCCAAAATCTTATCCATTAGTATCACCTCACAATTATCAAGCTAACTTCAACCCTCCATCTAGTTCAAATTTCAAAGTATATTGTCTAATATATTATTCTCAACTATAAATCATACTTATTGTTACATAATCTAGACTAATTGTATTTGTTTGATTGCATTACTTAATTAACCTAAATTTATCTATCCAAACTCATTATTTTCAGTTTTAAATATTTGAACAATATTATTCTACCTAATAAATACTTTGGTGTAATCAATATTACTTAATTAGTGATTAATAATTGTATTTATAAACAAAATAGAAGTTATTTATTTTTCCTACTCTTTTATTTTATTTTTAAATAAAGACACAAATTTATAACTAAAAATATTTTCAAAATAGATTATCGTCCAACTGACTAAAAATTTCACCTGTTAAGAATGATTAAATTAGAAATTCAAAGATATTGTTTAAAATGGACGTTCAACATGCTTCATAGGGAATCGTATATCTGACTGACAAAAAGCTTTGAAAATAATTTATTCAAAGAAATATAAGTGGTCTGTATAATTTCTCACTACTGTCCATGTTGAGTGGATAAGATATGATGCGTTTAAACTCCATCTATGAGATAATTTAAAGAAAAGGAAGGCTGAGTAACCCTTTAAGGAGAGAGCTCTACAGATTGAAATGATCGAAATTTCAAATGGAAAATATATATTTTTTAAATATTAGAAACAATAAATGTTGTGTGTTTTTACCATAATTTAATTAACTATTACAATTTGAGTTAATAATGATCACATTGAATTATTTATAAAACATTTTAGATTATTTGTGAATACAAGTTAGTATTATAGATCCACCAAAAACAAATAAAATCAAATTAAACTATTTCTTAGTCATTACAATAATTTAACTAATGACTACAAGTGGAACTAACAATAATGAAACCATGTTGTTTACACATATTTCTAAACACAATTAGCATCCTTGAACCACTAAAAATAAAATAATGCAATAAAAACTTCAGTTTCTTTAACCCAATTCAATTTTTTCAAAACCTTTCCAAAGAGTATGCACAATTTATTGATCTCTTTTTTTCGACAAATAATTTCAAATATTCAATGACAAGTGTTTAAAATGTCTTGTAATTTTATCTTCCATGTAAATGCACAATAAGTTTTCTAGTCTTCCTCTTAAGAGAATATGCTATATCTAAATATTCTACAAGATTATACCAGCAAATTTTTCTTTAAGTGTCCATTTCATAAAATTTTATGAATCAACTTGTACTACAGTTTCTTAATTACTTTATTTCTTCTAAGGTCTAGTTTCTAGTATGGATTCCCAAGAACAAAAAATATGTAAGACTATTCGCTAAGGCTAATAGCATTTTCAAAGCAGCCCTTCCACATCTAGATAAGATAGTTTATTAGGAAGATAAATAAACAAAAAACAAACATGAAGTAGAACATCACAAATTGACAGGATGGGTAGGCTTTCAAAATTATACTATAGAATTTTTTTTGTATTTCCTATAACACCATCACCATGCTAACACTTCAATAAAACAATAACTTCTAAGATCAATGATGTGAATGTAGAGGAAATAGGCCAAAAAGATGAGATTCCTTTGTTAGAAGCCTAAATTATAACTTTGGTGAAGGCCTAATATAAGCATATGATAATGTCATATATGAATGTTGTTGGTATATGGAGTCCAATCAGACTCGGAGGTTAAATTTTCTCCACTTTTATCAGCATGGTTTCCCCCCAAATTATTTAACGGGGGTTTGGGGGCAGTGCCCCCAAGACGAGGTCGAGTGTTATTTTTTCTATAACTAACATATGTCTTGATAAAAGGCTAAAGGTTTGGGTTTATGTTGACATTGTATTGTAGCTTTTGCAACGGTATTGAGTTGCAAGGATTACTAGTTGTAATTGGTTTGATTTACTGGATAATAGTATTGGACTCTCTGTTGGTGGACATGGCCCAAGTTTGGGTGAACCGCGTTAAATATTGTCTCTTGTTGTTATTATTTCTATGTTTTTTCATTTCTATGTTTAATCTTTATTTGCATTTAATTGATATCTTTTGCATACAATTCCTAACAAGTGGTATTAGAGCTAGGTTGTGTTCGATTATCGTCTGCAGGAAAGTCTCACAGTTGAGTGGGAGTCTCACGGTTAAGTGGGAGCAATGGCGGACGAGGGTAAATTGAATGTAGATAAATTCAATGGGTAGAACTATCAGTTATGGAAGATGCAAATGGAGGATTATCTCTATCAGAAGGATTTATGGAGGCCATTGGAAGGAACAACCAAGAAACTGACAAGAATGAGTGATGAGGAATGGAATCTTCTATACAGAAAGGCATTGGCAGCCATTTGTTTATGCCTAGCACAATCGGTGGCATTCAATATTAAAACAAAGACAACTCAAGACTTGATGGAATCCTTATGCTTCGAATAAGGTATTTCTCATGAAGCGTTTATTTAATATGAAAATGGCAGAAGTTGGGTCAGTTGTTGATCATTTAAATGAGTTTAATACAGTTACCAGTTAATTAACTTTTGTAAATGTAAACTTTGATGAAGAATTTAGGGCTCTTTTGATTTTGTGTTCTTTTCCTGAAAGATGGAATAGCTTGGTCATGGTTGTTAGTAATTATGTTTCTGGTTTGAATACATTGAAATTTGATGATGATGTTGGTGTTATTTTGAGTGAGAAAATCCATAGGAGAAGCTCAGGTGGAACATCCACATCAAGAAGTGTTTTGAATGCACAAAGTAGGGGCAGAACAAAGGAGAGAGGAAATAATTCTGGAAGTCATGGGAAGTCATGAGGAAAATCAAAGGGAAAAAGGTCCCAATCTAGAGACAAAAGGGATTGTTGGTACTGTGGTAAGCCGGGTCATTTAAAGAAAGATTATTGGTCTCAGAAAAATAAAGTAGGAGACAAAAAGGAAGGCAATAAAGAGGAAAATGTGGTAAGTAATAAATCTGATGAGGATGCTTTGATTCTTCCCCTTGATAATGTTGATGATTCTTGGGTGTTAGATTCAGGGGCTTCATTTCATCTACGCCCCATAGAAGTTATTTTCTTGATTATGTTCAAGGGGATTTTGGGCTGGTTTATTTGGGAGATAATGAACCCTATCAGATTGTTGGAAAGGGAAGAATCAAGATTAAGTTGTAGAATGGAAATCATTGGATACTACATGAGGTAAGGCGCATTCCACAGTTAAAAAGAAATTTAATTTCAGCAAGGCAACTAGATGATGAAGGTTGTGTTGTTACATTTAGTGATAAAAATTGGAAGGTTACAAAAGGTGCCTTAGTGGTAGAAAAAGGTGTGAAAGTAAGCACCTTATATCTTTGTACAGGTCATACTATTACTTCTACTTTAGCTATTGCAGATAAAAATTAATGTTCAAAAATAGTTCTTGCAGTTCAGCAGGCAGAAAAATAGACAGTTGCTATGGATTTTGAATCAGCAATGTGGCATAATAGACTTGGGCATATGAGTGCAAAAGGTATGAAAGTGCTTCATTCAAAGAATATTTTACCAGGTCTAAAATGTGTTAATATGGATTTTTGTGAAATTTGTGTTTATGGAAAACAAAAGAGAGTTTTCTCAAGTATGGGAAGCAAAATAAAGATGAGAAATTGGAGTTTGTGCATACGGATGCATGGAGACTAGCTCAAGTATCTTCTCTTAGTGGCTCTTGGTACTATGTCACTTTTATTGATGATGCAACAAGGAAGCTAAAGATTTATTTCCTTAGGCAAAAATCTGATGTATTTGAAACTTTTAAGAAATGGAGAAGCTTGGTTGACAATGAGACAGGTAAAAAGTTAAAATGTCTTAGATCTGATAATGGTGGTGAGTATTGAAGCAAAGAGTTTGAATATTATTGTTCCTCTAATGGTATTCGTAGGTAGAAGACAGTTCCAAGGACTCCACAAGAAAATGGAGTGGCTGAGCGCATGAACAAAACAATAATGGAGTGTGCATGGACTATGAGATTGCATGTTGGGTTGCCTTTAAACATGTGGGAAGAGGTTGTAAACATGGTTGTTTATTTAATTAATAGAGGTCCTTCAGTTCCCTTGGGTTCTGGTATTCCAGAGGAAGCATGGACAGGTAAGAAGGTGAGTTATTATTTTCTCAAGACCTTCGGTTGTGAAGTATTTGGACATGTAGATCCTAAAAATAGAACCAAGTTGGATGCAAAATCAAAGAAATGTATATTTGTTGGATATGGCATTGATGAATTTGGTTATAGTCTTTGAGATTCTGAAAATCAAAAAATTGCACAAGAAGCAGGGATGTCATATTCAATGAGAAAGTGTTGTACAAAGATCAGTTGCAGTAGCATGAGAAGAAAGAAAATGATTATGTAGTGCTAGATGATACACCAAATAGCAATGTTCCAGTGGTTCCTCATGCTCTACAATAACAACAACAACAAATACCACAAACTCTAGTGAATGTTAGACTATCTTCAAGGATAAGTAGACCTCCAAAAAGATTTTCTCCCTCTTTGTATTTTATTTTGTTAACAGATGTTGGTGAACCTTGTGAACCCAAATCCTATACCTGCACAAATACAAAAAACAAACACAATATTAGATCAAATGCAAGAAAGAACAAGGATTCCCCATGAAATTCATTTGCAATGCTCAAATAAGAAAGACAATAAAGAAATGAACCAAGAAAGCAATGAAATCCTATTTTAAAATGCAAACTCTCAATCCCATGGGGGAATTGGTGCCAATTTGATGTAGAAATTGGCCCTTTTCCAACTCCTGTGCAAGCTTTGATGATTTGATGAAGATTGTGATCCACTTTGTTGAAGATTGAAGTGTGCTCCAAGATAAAATCTGCACAAACTAGCTAAAAACTTAATGAGATGGATGAAGATTGCTATGAATTTGAGTATAGTAAGTTTACTCAAATTGTGGATGCAAAATACAAAGAGAAGTCTTCTATAAATAGAAGAACAAGATGAAGGAATGAACAAAATGGATGAATGTGGGATCATTCAACATCCAATGGGCAAGTGTCACTTGTCAAAATGTGAATGGAGGAAGTTTGAGCACATTTTGATCAATGTGCAAGTTTGAAATTTGAATTTGATGAAATGACATGTCTAGGGGGGATGAAAAAAGAGAGTCAATGCCAAGTTGACTTGTGTAAGAGACATGTAAGAGCTCATAAATGCCAAGTTGGAGGACAAGTCCTTTTGGGAGGAGATTTCAAATTTGAGGAATATTCCATTTTTGATGCCTTTTTTGAATGAATATAGATGATTTATAAATCAATTAAATTGGTTTTCATGTGCAAGTTGTAAAATCTAGAGGATTTGATGGATTAAGACTAAGATTAATCAGGATTTGATTAATTTAAAGGAGATTAGCTGATTTGACCATTTGATTTAGATTTTTGATTTAAATAAATCAAAATGAGAGGAATAATGATTTTAGACTTAATTAAATAAGATTTGATTTATTTAATTAAAGAGGATGGTTTTAGCTTTAAATCAAATAAAGATTAATTTATTTAATTTAAATGAGATGACTTTAGAGATTAATTAAATAAAACGAATTATTTAATTAAAAGAGGGACTATAGGACTAATTAAACAAAGTGATTTATTTAATTAATAGGAGATGATGACTTTAATTAGATAAAAAAATGATTTATTTAATTAAGAGATGAATGTGATGAATTTAATTAAATAGAGATTATTTAATTAAATGATTAGCAGAGATGATTCAGATGAACTGGTGTTAGTAAAATCAAGATCAAGTGCATGTGCATTTTACGTGTCTACATTTTTCCCCTCTTTGAAGCAGTGTACTTGTTGCATTGGTTCAAAGAATAAACTATCTCGATCAAAATTCAAAAAAAATCTGATTTTTTGGATGCCCCATTGTTTTCCCAGTGGAAAGAATTACGTTGGTACACTACCCACTCGAGAGATCGAGTGGAAATGTTCAATTTGAGGGTCGATCTCACGACAAGAGGTTCAAGATTAGTTCAGCTTGTATGTTTGATGTAGATAGATTTGATGATGTAGACAGTCATCGGCTATGGATAGCCTCATATATACTTTGATATATTACAAACTTGATCCTGATTTTGTACCATGACAGTTATATTATTGATGATATATAAATGAGATGATTATGATGTTTATATGCAATGGATGATATGATGATGCATGGATGATATGGATGCACATGATATGATCTGATGATGCTTTTATGATTATGTAAATGGATGATAAATGTATGTTTTATGAGATGCTTAGAATAACCAATCTATATTATGCAATCATGAAATGCAATGCATGTGAGATGATCAATGTTTCTTATATGATATGATATGATATGATATGCATATGGTTTGTGGATGTAGGATGGATGCATTAGCGATGATTTATGATTAACTGTCATGGTACCATGTTAGTGCGAAGGGAAGTAAGAAGAAAATAAGATGATGACAAGAGACACCAACAAGCCAACTTTATTAGAGATGATGATGATTCCAAAATGTGAACCAAGATTCCAAACTTGCACAAACACAAGAGACAAGCATCATATTAGATCAAATACAAGTTAGTATCATGATTCCCCAAGAAATCCATTTAAATTGCAAAAGAAAGGAAATGAAATGAAGAACATAAACAAGTATAAACCAAAGATATTAAATCATATTCAAATGCAATGCAAACTCTTAATCTCTTGGGGGAGTTGGTGCCAATTTGATGTGAAAATTGGCCCTTTCCCAACTCCTTTGCAAGTCTTGTGATGACATGATGAAGATTGATCCACTTGTTGATGAAGAACAATGAGCTCCTTGGTGAAATCTGCAATAACCTAGCTAAGATGATGAGAAATACTATGAAGATGGATAAAATTAGCTCTCAATGTGAAGAGAGTAACTTTGCTCTAAGTTGTGGATGATTAAATCAATAGAGAGGGTCTTTATTTATGGAATAGAATGATAGGAGAATGCAAGATAGGAGGAATGTGGGATAAAAGATAATCCAATGGCATTGTGCCACTTGTCAGCATTCCAATGGAGGAAGGTTGAGCACATTTTGATCAATGTACAAGTTTGAATTTTGATTTGATGAAGTGACATGTTTAAGGGGGATGAAAGATTAATTAAATGCCAAGTTTGACTTGTGTAAGAGACATGTAAGAGACATGTAAGAGTTCTTAAATGCTTTGTTGGAGGACAAGTCCTTTTGGGGGGAGATTTTCAAACTTGGAGGAATATTCCCTTCTTTGATGCCTTTTTTGGATGAAAATATATGATTTATAAATCAATTAAATCGGTTTTCATGTGCAAGTTGAAAAATCTAGAGGATTTGATGGATTAAGACTAAGATTAATCAGGATTTGATTAATTTAAAGGAGATTAGCTGATTTGACCATTTTATTTACATTTTTGGATTTAAATAAATCAAAATGAGAGGAATAATGATTTTAGACTTAATTAAATAAGATTTGATTTATTTAATTAAAGAGGATGGTGTTAGCTTTAAATCAAATAAAGATTGATTTATTTAATTTAAATGAGATGACTTTAGAGATTAATTAAATAAAATGAATTATTTAATTAAAAGAGGGACTATATGATTAATTAAACAAAGTGATTTATTTAATTAATAGGAGATGATGACTTAATCAGATAAAAAATAATTTATTTAATTAAGAGATGAAATGTGATGAATTTAATTAAATAGAGATTATTTAATTAAATGATTAGCAGAGAGATGATTTAGGATGAATTGGTGTTAGTAAAATCAGGATCAGGTGCATGTGCATTTTACGTGTCTACAAACCTAAAGAGTATGATGAAGCTATGCAAGTGGATACAAAGGTTCAGTGGGAGCATGCAATGGAAGAAGAAATGGACTCTTTGTTGAAAAATCAGAATTGGGACTTATACAAGTTGCCTACAGGTAAAAAGGCTTTACCAAATAAATGGGTTTATAGGCTAAAAGAGGAAGATGGAGGTAAGAACATATTTAAAGCCAAGTTAGTTGTCAAAGGATTTGTACAGAAAAAAGGAATTGATTTTGCTGAAATTTTTTCTCCAGTTGTTAAGATGACTTCTATTCATACTATTTTAAGTATTGTGGTTGTTGAAGATTTGCATTTGGAACAACTAGATGTGAAAACCACCTTTCTCCATGGTGATTTGGAGGAGATATATATGGAACAACCCCAAGGATTTGAGGTCAAAGGTAAGGAGAAATTGGTGTGCAGATTGAAGAAGAGTTTATATGGCTTGAAATAAGCACCTCGGCAATGGTACTTGAAATTTGATAGTTTTATGGCTAAACAAGGATACAACAGGTGTAATTCTGACCATTATGTTTATTTTAAGAGGTTGGATAATAATAGCTACATTATTTTATGTTTATATGTTGATGACATGCTTATAGTGGGGTCTAACATGAATCACATAAGTGAGTTAAAACAACAGTTAGCAAAATCATTTGCTATGAAGGATTTGGGGGCAACAAAACAAATCCTTGGTATGAGAATTTGCAGAGATAGGAAGAACAAAAAATTGACTCTATCTCAGGCTAGTTATGTTGAAAAAGTGTTGCAGAGATTCCACATGGAGAATGCAAAAGTTGTCAGCACACCTTTGCCTAGTCATTTGAAATTAACTAAGGAGATGTGTCCAAAGACACAAGAGGAGGAAGACAAAATGTCCAAGGTACCATATGCTTCAGTTGTAGGTAGTTTAATGTATGTGATGGTATGCACGAGACTAGATATTGCACATGTTGTAGGAGTTGTTAGCAAGTATATGAGTAATCCCAAATTGGAGCATTGGAATGTTGTAAATTGGGTTCTCGGGTATTTGAGAGGTACATCCAATAAATATTTATGTTTTGGGGGCTCTAATATAGATTTATCAGGTTATATAGACTCATATTTGGTAGGGGATATTGATACAAGGAAAAGTACTACAGGTTATGTCTTTACTGTAGGTGGGACATCAGTAAGTTGGATCTCATGGTTACAAAAGGTGGTTGCTTTATCCACAACGGAGGAAGAGCATGTAGCTACAATAGAGGCAAGTAAGGAGATGATATGGCTGCAATCTTTCATGGAAGAATTGGGAAAACAATAGGCCAACGGTTATTTTTTTACAGATAGCCAGAGTGCCATACATCTTGCAAAGAATGTTTCCTTGCATTCAAAGACCAAACACATACAGTTGAGGTATCACTTCATTTGGTCAGTGTTAGATGATGGAAAATTGAGGCTGGAAAAGATACATAAATATGACAATCCAGCGGATATGTTTACAAAGGCGGTGCCAAGGGAGAAGCTGAGCTTCTCTTCAACTTCGGTTGGTCTTCAAGACCGAAAACAATAAAATCATAACAGGGTCCAGGGTGCTTATTTCCAGTGGGAGCTATAGGGTCAATAGTGTTATAATCAATCTCCAAGTGGGAGATGATATGGGGTGGAGTCTGATCAGTCTCCAAGTGGGAGATTGTTGGTATATGGAGCCTAATTAGACTTGGAGGTTAAATTTTCTCCACTTTTATTGGTGCAGTTTCCCCCCAAATTATTTAATGGGGGTTTGGGGGCAACGCCCCCAAGATGGGGTCAAGTGTTATTTTTTCTATTGGCCAACATAAAAAAACCCTATTTTGTAACTGACATAAGTCTTGATAAAAGGCTAAGGGTTTGGGTTTTTGTTGACATTGTATTGTAGCATTTGCAGTGGTATTGAGTTGCAAGGATTACTGGTTGTAATCAGTTCAATTTACTGGATAATAATATTGGACTCTCTGTTGGTGGATGTAGCCCAAGTTTGGGTAAACCACATTAAATATTGTCTCTTGCTATTATTATTTCTATGTTTTTTCATTTCTCTGTTTAATCTTTATTTGCATTTAATTGATATCTTCTACATACAATTCCTAACAAATGCATAACAAAGACTAAAGAATATTATTATTCTTAAGTTGGGATAGAATCTCATTAAAGGATTTGGTTAATATAAATGGAAAGCTTATATATGAGAAGGCATTAAAATGATGATAATGATCACAACTGCAAGGTGAGGGAATTGACAAAGGTTGTATGTAAATGGTAATCTTGTGGCTAAACTATCACAAAATAACATCTATAACTATAAAGCAAGAGGATCTTAAAAGAGAGAATATATCACACCAAAGAAACTTATTATTTTTTATTAAGTTTTAAAAAGGTTCTTATATAGATTTAATCACAAGAGCTTTAGCTCTATTTACAAATAAACAAAGAAAACTCTTTTTTCACAAAAAAAAATCTTGCATAAGTTCTTTTTATAAGAGCTTCAACTCTAGTTCTTTCTTTTTTACAAAAATAGGTATTTTTTAATATTTAAAAAACTCCTCCTATTATATAAAAAATTAAGTAGTTTCTTCCTTCCATATGGAGAGAACCTTCTAATAGTAAAATTATGCAAAACTATGTTAAAAAGGACAACAAAATCAATCTAAACCCATTTGGTGAAGAATTTTGGACCATACTCATAGAATAGGGAGCTTGCAATAAGAAAACAAAATGGAACAGAATATCATAAGCTTGTGAGATGAATATGGTCCAACTTCTTCATTGAGATGAATATGTCATTGAGACCCAAATTAGTTATCTCAAATTCCTTCTGCATGGCTCCTTTGAACAAGTCAAGTGATAAATCACCTATGAATATCAAGTCATCAACATACAAATATACAATTAGAAGTTGACCTTGTTCATTCATATTTGTGTACAACATGGACTTGTTGCTCCTCCTATTAAACTCATTATGTAAGAGGTAAAATTCAATTCTATTGTACCATTCTCTAGGTGCTTTCTTGAGTCCATAGAGGGATTTCCTGAGTCTATAGAACTTATCTTTGGGGTATAAGATCTTATATCCTAGTAGCTACTCCACATATACTTCTTATTGTGTCTAATTAGGCTACCAAAGCAAATATTTCATTGTATTCAACTTTAAGATGCTATGAAAAACCCTTTTCTACTATCCTTGCTTTATGCTTCTGCACATCTCCTTCTACATTAAATTTGGCCTTGTAAACCCACTTTACTCTTATCACACATTTTCCTTATAGAATATCCACTAAGTCCCATATATGATTCTTCTTTGTAGCATTGATCTCTTCACCCATTACTTGAGCCCGATTTTCATCTTTAATTGTATTTTCAAAGTGAACAAGATCATCTACTTGTAAAAATAAGGCAAAAAGAGAAAGCAAACTAGCATTGTCTTCACCTTAATTTTGATCATAGATCTCCCTCAAACTTTTTTTTCTACTTAGACTTGCCAATATTGGATCTAATATATTATTTGAAGCATATCTTAAATAATTTGAACTTGATGGTCCTACATATAGAATTCCTATTGTAAGAGGTGTCACATTAGCTACACCTTGAGATATTTGTGGTCATTAATTTTAAGGGTTTTTTTATTATAATGTGTGAGTATGTCCTTCTTGATGGAGGTGTCACTTGTGGAGGACATTTTTTAGCCTGAGAGGGAATGTAAAGAGGTACCAAGGAGGTGATAACTATTGGATTCAATACTTCTCTATCATCTTCTAGTAAACTTGTTGTAATACTCACTAATTTTTCCAAACTTTCATCCCATGCTTCTTCCTTTTTCAATTGCACATCTTTAATGAGTATCACTTTTTTAGTTATTAGATACACAATTTAGAATATTTTTACTTCTAACTATATCATACAAAGATACATTTTTCTTCCTTTTTAACCAATTTATTTATTAATTCATCTGGGACATGTGCATATGCCACACATCCAAGCACTCTCATATGAGAAACACTTTTCTTTCTTTCACTCCATGCTTCTTTTAGAATCATATGCTTTTTTTCACTCCATGATTCTTTTGGAATCATATTCTTAACACTTCTTGTTGGGAATATATTTATTATGTAGACCGCACATACTATAGCCTTTGCCCAATACTTATTTGCAAATTTTTATTCTTCAATTTAATCCTATCCATATCCATGATTGTTCTATTATTTATTTCTTTCATGTCATTCTATTGTGGAGTACATACCTAGTCATAAATTTATTTAGCATTTCATGATCCTTCTAAAAATATAATAATGCATTTGAGATATATTTACCACCTCTGTCTATTCTTAGAAATTTTATATAGTGCAAACTTTGCTTCTTAAATAGAGCTTTGGATTGTTAAAAAAATATTGGACATATCATTCTTATGTTTTAGAAAATAAATCCATGTTTTTCTATTTTAGTTATCAATGAATGTCAAAAACTAAACATGTCCACCAATTGAATGCATTTACATTGGTCCACACAAATAAAAATAAAAAATATCCAATGGTGCATTTACTTTAAATGACATATCAATTGGGAATTATTCTTTATGTTTCTTTTCAAAAACAAACCCTTCACATACTTTTTCTAGTTTTTCTATGAATGGCAAACCTTTTACCAAATGTTTTTGTGTTGCAAATTTAAAACTCCAAAATTCAAGTGTCAAAATTGTAAGTGTCAAAGCCAGTTCTCATCTTTTATTCATTTTTAAAAAAATTCTTGAGTGATATCTTGTTGGGTTGAATGTGCGACTTCTAAAGGTATCTCTAAAAGAGGTTCATTCACTAAAAAATATCATTTTTTATCTTGACCCATTTGTGGAATCACTAAGGGGTGAGCTTGAGAAAATTCAACCCTCAAATCTAGTGTCAATTTCAAGGGAAACATTCATTTTTTGTTCACTTAGATTTTTTCCACTAGCTAATTTCTTATAATTTTTTTCAAAATTGCACATTCTTTATTTTTATAAGATACTCTATACCCTTTTTTAACTAGTTTCCCAATGCTCATCAAATTATACTTTAAACCAAGAACAAAGTAAACATATGAAATAATATTTTTCTCCCCCTGTTTAGTTATAATATTAGCATTGCCCTTTTCCCATGACTAGAAAATCTCTTATCATAGCCCAAAGTGACATTTTATTTTGTAAACTTATCCAAACTAGAAAACATTTATAAATTCATTGCCATGTGATTATTGATGGATGCCAAATGTGTTCAATTTTTATATCCTTTTTCCCTTATTTCATTCCCATTTTAACTTTCTCCTAAGTCCTTCTTGCCATTAATTGTTAGGGAACTAAAGAATATTTGATATGTTTTCAAAAAGGAGAGAATACTTTTGGAATGCTGAAATTGTTGAGGTAATAATGTATTTTGGATGGTTTGCTACAGGAACTAAATGTGGAAAAGGGAACCGACCCTATGAA
The DNA here is from genome assembly GCA_007258455.2 of Sequoia sempervirens. Lineage (NCBI taxonomy): Eukaryota > Viridiplantae > Streptophyta > Pinopsida > Cupressales > Cupressaceae > Sequoia > Sequoia sempervirens. The sequence continues at coordinate 130,164,779 of VDFB02000015.1, read as the reverse complement.
CGAAAAATATTGGAAGGCATAAGATGGGAAACAAGGGTTGTGTGTGAAATAAGTCTACCTGCTTTTGTTTTTATTTCCTATTTCAAACTAGTTGTTTTAAACTATCTTGGGTTTGTGGCCTATGGCCAACCCAAAAACTACAATCGTACAGTTTGTTGGCCATTGGCCATAACAAACTATCTCTTTTATCATTTTACTTGGTGGTAACCAATGAACATACACACATATATATATGTGTGTTTTGAGTTAAATTGAATATATAGAATATCCATAAAAAATTTAGTCGATGATATTATTGTGTTGAATATTGGGTGCATTGATCATGGTTTGAGATAGCATGAACGTTCTTTCGTGCTCACCTTGTGGACCAAAGGAAGGGCCCCCTCTCGGGAAGCTTGGTGAGATTATTTTATGGTTTATTAGTTTAGATCTTTAATATCTCATGCAATTTCTTTTCTATTGAGTGTGTATTCGTTAGGTGTGCTGTGAATCAATTTAATTTCTATTCAAGATTAAAAATCCTTGATAATACAGCCTATGTAATTAGTTTGGTATTAAAATAATTGCAATGAATTCTCTGTGGAATGTAATTGCAGTCTAAGGAGCAAGGAGTGTGTTTCAATTGTAGGTTAATTACTGTATTTCTCATTTCAGACTATGTCATGTTTCATTATGTAAAGCTTCTTGTTGCATTCCATTCACTTCTTATCTCTCCATTGTTGTATTCCATCATCCTATCACATTTCATCTTCCTATCGCACTCCAATCTCTTGTCACAATTGAACTTCCTATCACCTGCACTCTTTCAATACATCTTTGGCAACTGAATTCTTTATTTTATTATTGTGATGGTTATTGTTAATATTTGTATACCATAATATATTGAGTTTGTGTTATTCAAGTTTAATCAAAAATAGATAGATTGGTTGAAGTAGGTAGGCAACAATTTAAGAAAGAATTTCATTCATTTTTCAAAGTGTGCTTTTGAATTTCATATTGAAAAGTGTGTTTTCAACTATTAGATGCATCCATCCCCCCTTAGTTCATTAATTTTAGCCCTTATGTAGATTGTCGCAACACTATTCACAAGCTTACATCCTCAGATTGACACTTGAAGGATAAACTAAGGAAACTATTATGAAATTCTTGAAGATTAGCTCGAACCTGTTTTGTCAACAAAATATATAATTCAAAGGATAAATTCAGCCCATAGTTTAATCCAATCATTTTGGCATCATTGTTGGGGAATAGTTTTAAAGGCCTATCAACCTAGTGAACTAAGTTAGGAGTATTGTGCTAAGGAGAAATTCTACACAACAGTCAACCTCGTTTGGATAACTACCCTTAGTTTTCTTTGTTGTAGGTCATTTAGGTGCATGAATCGTAGTAGGGATAATAGAGGGAGATTTGTTAAGAAGGATGAAGGGAGTCATATGAAACTTGACAAATCTGAAAACAACTCAAAATCATTAGCTAAGGGAAGTAGCTCACAACAAGAAAAGTTGAAAACTAAATTGTAATATTTAGAGCTACCTGAACCTAATATCGAGAAGTGTGTCATAGAATCCACTACTGTTGAGACACCTACAGGTACCCATCCAAGTTCTTCCGAAATATTGCAAAAAAAGGTTGAAAAGATCTTCTTGGAAACTTGCGGGCCGGAAGCTGGTCCATTCTCAGAAGAAACCCAAGAACCATTTAGAACCTACTTTACCCCTTGGGCATTAGACGTCATGGATCCCAACAACAACAACAACAACAATAATAATAGGGCATTGACCAACAATAATCTGGTTACTTTTGAGTTCCCTAACACATATCTAGAATGAGATGATCCTATGAAGAACATTCCTCATTCAACTTTACCTATTTTTCATGGCCTTTCTGTTGAGGATCCTGACATGTTCTTGTTTGAATTTGATGTGTTGTGCAACAACTATTATTATTAGAGTGACACACAGAAGCTCAAATTATTCCCAACCACATTAAAACATGCAGCCCTATGTTGGTTTATGAACCTCAAGAACATTAGGAAATGGGATGTGATGAGGGAGTTATCTTTAACAAGTACCAGGAATACTATAAATCCAAGGAAGTCTGGAACGAACTCTTTTGTATGACATAGAAGGAAGACAAGTCCATCGAAGACTATCTTGAATGCTTCATGTTCGATCTTCAACGATCTCATCAACAAGGGCTAAATGAGGATACTATTAAAATGTTTCTTCTTAGAGGCATAAGAGATGATGTCATGGAAGCATTAAATTTAATAAGTAAAGGGAATATTTCTAAAATTGAATTTGATGATATTTGTGATATTTGTAGGAACTATTCCAAGTCTCAGTGCTCAGGAAGGAACTATCCAGGCAAGTTGTATTCTACGGGAGCTTCAACAGGTATCACCAAGCATGAGATAGGTAATTTAGTTGAAGACCTTAAGACTGATTTGTTAAGTCATATGGGTAAATAGATAGACACTTTATATACATGAAGAAAACAAGAGGAGGTTGAAAAAGCCTTAGCTATCTTTTTCCCCGTTTGTCAAAAGAAGCACAGTGGTGAGGTGTGTCCATATAATAGAACAAAGATATCTTCTTTAAAGGAATCCAGTAGTGACACTACTCTAAAAGATCTTCCTGTAGGGATGACTAAGGAAGAATACATAGATGAACCTATTTACTTCATTGCCCAAAGAAGATAGTGGCAACCAAGAGCAATGCCCCCACCGGATTACCAAGTTCCATCCCAAAAATCCTTTTCAACAAAATTCCTTCCCAAACCAATCTGGATGGTATGGAAATGGGTAGCACCCTCCATACTACCCTTAGTGGTCACAACAATGTCTACCTACTCCATAATCATGGCAAGCATGGAAGGCATCACCACCACCCTATCCACAATATCAATCATTTTCGTTGTATTCATCACCTCCAACAATAAACTCATATCAGAAATCCCAACAACTCTTACCACCTGCCTCATTATCTAATCAACCTTCTAGTTTGACCCAACCACCAAAAGCCACACCAATGCTCGCACAACCAAAACCCAATCCAAATAATAAGGTGACTCAACTAGTTTATAATAATAAAGTGACAAGATTCCTGATTTATCATGTTAATGCATTGGATATTGATGGTGTAAACCTAAGGTCAGAGAAGAACCTTCAAGGACCGACCATCACTGAAGTTGAAGACCATCTGGTTGAGCCTGAAGAAGAGAAACTAAAGCCTCCATTTCTAGATAGGTTGCAAGAGCAACCAAAAAAACATGAAACATTTCAATCTGATTTTGATTTTATGAATGAGTTACGCAATGTTAACATTAAGATTCCTTTGTTGTAGGCTATTAGAGATATTCCAATGTACACCAAGGCAGTTAAAGAAATTTTTGGGAGGAAGCAACAAAAGAAGCAGGACTCCAATACAGTCCAAGTCATTGGACAACTTGCAAACTTGATGCTAGGAAAGATTTCAGTCCCTAAGTATGTGGATCCCAGTAGTCTAATGATTAAGGTACATATTAGTGACATAACCATTCCAAATACACTTGTGGATCTAGGAGTAGCTATAAATGTAATGACTAACAAGACTAAGGAGAGGTTGGCCCTTCAAGGGCTAATCGTTCCCTCATAAAACCAAAAGGTATGATCGAAGGCATCGATATTTCTATTGAGTCTTGGGAGTATCCAACAAATTTTATGATTTTGCAACCAAAGATTAAGCTAGAGGGATACCCCCTGATTTTAGGAAGACATTGGCCAGCTATTGCTAATGCCTTCATTGATTGCAGGTCCAAAAATATGGTGATATTGAATGGGGAGAAAATGAATTAGTTAACATTGTACCCTCCAGCAAAATCATTACTAGAAATGGAGGATCCTTTGTGGATTGATAGGGACGTAGAGGAGTCTACCTATTTTGACAATAGATCAAAGTAGGGAATTTGAAGAGGTTTTAGAAGACACTATTATTAATCATTTATTGCAGAATCATTATTTAGTTGATAGTGATCTTGAGACAATGATATTTCCTATGGACATAAGTGATAACTTCCCGTTTGGAAATTTTCCATTAGTAGGTAGTTCACAGTTTGTTCAACACTTTATTACTTTGCATCAATTATTACCACATGATTGTATATACTGTCCATTTTTTATACCTAGGGATACTGATCCATCTTTGTCTAATTCACAACTACTTGTCGTAGATGCCCCTGTACAATCCCAAGCTACTAAAATCTTACCTGGTAAAATGTTTAACATCAATCCTGGATTAGATGCCTGCCAATTGAAAGAACTCATTGAGATGGTGTTTGCCCATAAAGAATCCTTTTCTTGGGATTATCAAGATATGAGAGGTATTCATCCTGCTATATTTACACACCACATCTATATAGAAGAAGGGGGTAGACCTATGTGACAACCCCAGAGAAGCTTAAACCCAATTTTACAAGAAATAGTTAAGGAAGAACTTCAGAAGTTGCTCAATATAGGATTTTTCTACCCTATATCAGATAGCCAATGGGTGTCCCCACTTGTGGTAGTACCTAAGAAGAATGGAAAATGGAAAATATGTGTTGATTATAGGGCCCTTAACAAGGCCACTAAGAAATACAATTTCCCACTTCCTTTCATTGACCAAGTCCTAGACACCTTAGCAGGGAAGGAGTTCTCCTTTCTTGATGGTTTTAGCGGGTATAACCAGATCCGTATTGCCCTAGAAGAACAAGAGAAAACTAATTTTACCTACCCTTGGGGAACATTTTCCTACAATGTCTTACCTTTCAGACTGTGTAATGCACCAGCTACTTTCCAACAAGTTGTTCTAAGTATTTTTGTTGATTTAGTTCATGATTGCGTACAAGTGTATATGGATGACTTTACTGTTTATGGTAACACATATGATGAAGCTAAGCAAAATCTTGAGAAAGTACTTAAATGATGTATTGATACTAATCTTTCCTTGAGTCATGAAAAGTGTCATATCTTAATGATTCAAGGTATTGTGTTGGGTCATTATATTTCTAAAAAAGGAATTGAGGTAGATCTGAAAAATATCAAGATTATTCAAGACTTTCCTGTGCCTACTTGTACAAAGGATGTACGTAGTTTCCTAGGACATGCTGGTTATTATCATAGTTTTATTCAAAATTTTAGCAAGATTGCCTCACCCTTGTTTTTGTTGCTAGGAAAGGATGCAGATTTCCCATGGACAATAGAATGTCAGCAAGCTTTGGAAGAAATCAAAGGTAAGCTCATCACAACACCTATGCTACGAGGACCAAATTGGGAACTGTTGTTTCATATACATATCGATGCATCAGATACTTCTATGGGAGTCATCCTTGGACAAAAGGAAGACACCCTCTTTTATGCTATTTATTATATCAGTAATAATTTTACTGGTCCAGAGCTAAATTATACTATTACTGAAAAAGAGTTTTTGGTTGTAATTTATGCAATAAATAAATTTTGCCACTATATCATTGGATATAAAAAATTTATACATATAGATCATTTTTCCATTAGATTTTTTATGAACAAACCTATCGTTACCGGGCGAGTGATTTGATGGTCACTTCTTTTGTAGGAGTTCGATATTACTATCCTTGACAAACCAGAGCGAGAGAATGCGATGGACGATTTTCTCTCTAGACTATAGCATGAAGATGAACCAACTCCAGTTGATGACACCTTTCTAGACAAACATCTTTTCGCTATATCAACAAAGAGTCTGTGGTACACTGACATGGAAAACTACTTGGTTACTTGTAGGTTTCTACCTCATTTCTCTCCAAGGGAATGCCGAAAGCTGGTGGGACTCAGTGGTGATTACACGTGGATTAATGGGATGCTCTTCTGTCAAGGCCTTGATAATATCATACATCAATGTGTGCCTGAAGAAGATGTATTTGACATTCTACACACATGCCATACAAAACCTTATAGAGGACATTTTGCTGCCCATAGGACCGCCCAAAAGATCCTAACCGCTGGTTATTATTGGCCCACACTCCACAAGGACATTAAGCGTTATGTTCAACATTGTGAAAAATGTCAATGTATGGGGCAGCCTACTCACTCTTATGAAATTCCTTTACACCCCCAGTTATCTATAGAACCATTTGAAAAGTGGGGGGTTAGATTTTGTAGGGCCCATTAATCCTCCTCAGAATAAAGAATATATCTTGGTTTGTATAGACTATGTCACTAAATGGGTAGAGGTAGTAGCCTTAAAGCATGCTAGGGATACTAAGGTTGCTAACTTCTTGTATTTTGAGATTTTTACCAAGTACGGTGTGCCTCATGAAATTGTCATGGACCAAGGAGCATAGTTCACCTCTAACTTGATTTCTACGTTGGTATGACAATACAAAATTAAGCATCAAAAGTATTCCCCATATCATTCGCAAGCCAATGGATAGGTGGAAGTAACCAACCAAAAACTAGAAAATATTCTTACAAAGATAGTGGAATTGCACAAGAAAGACTAGGCAGAAAGACTTCCTAAAGCAGTTTGGGCCTATCGCACAACCTGGAAGACTACCACAGGGATGACACCATATGAGCTCATTTATGGCAAGAGGGTTGTCTTGTCAATTGAATTCAAAGTGAAGACTCTACGCACTTCCCTTGAGCTTGGAATGAACCTCAGTGAAGCATAGAGGGAGAGACTTTCTCAATTCCACTCGCTTGATGAAATGCATCAAGTGACTCTTTTTCATACAGAAGTAGTATAGAGGCAGAGAGCACAATGGCATGACTACTTCATTCGGTCACAAGCATTCCAAATAGGGGATTGGACATTACTCTATGACTCACAGTTCCAAGACTTCAAAGGGAAATTCCACACTTGTTGGCTTGGTCACTATGAAATTCAAACTGTGTATGATAACGGTGTTGTTTGACTATGTACAATGGATGTTGAATGCACAACTCTTCTTGTTAATGGGGACTGTCTAAAACTCTAAAAATGACCTCTTTCAAAGGAGACCTTCTTTTGTGATGTGGTGAAGGAACTTATTGTTGTTACTTTCAGCCTCCTTCAAGATTGAGCAATGATAAAATTAAAAAAAAGGGCAATAAAAGATCCAATAGTGAAAAATTTTAGGCGTTGTTGGCCAGTTGGCGTTTGAAAATCGGTCTCTAACAAATGCTAACTGCTAAAATAACTTAGAGGTGAAAATTGAGTTGCCGACGCCTCTAGGCAGTGGTAGGCTAAAAACTAGGTTACCAGCAATCTATTGTCAATATTAAAAAAAAAAAACTTGGAGCACATCACACGATCAGTCAGCAATATCTTCAATCATTGCATATTCTATGGTGCAACATGATCTTTTTATAGTTTCAGGTGCCTTCTAGGGTGGATGGAACTTCTTTTCTTCCCGTCTTTGTCTCTGCTTATGGACCCTTTGTGCCGCTTCGGTTTGGTGGTAGGATCTTTTCTTCCTACCACTTTCGGGGCTCCTATCGCCAGATTGTTGAAGTGCTTCCATGGGATGGTTTAGATATGTGGGTCTCAAGGTCTTGTCACCGCCTACCATCTCCTTTGCATTGATTTTTCCACCAATGTCTTTTCCTTCACATATTGCTCCACTTCCACTCTGCTTCTCCTCTTCTGTAATGCAGCATTATTGTTCTTCATGGTGCGACTCTCTTTGTATTTTTCGTGACATCATCTCTAGCTCAGTTTGCACGCTGTCATTCCTCCAACCATCACATCACCAACCATTTTCCTCATGGTTATCGGTATCAGGGAGTATTCTCTCTCTTTTTCAAAACTTATTTAATGTTTTTTATTTCTCTAATAATTACTTGGCATGACTTGGACAATTCACCATTAAGCTAGGGGGGTATGGGTTAACAATTCATCATTATCTGAGTTGGTCAAACTTTACTTGATTGTAATTCCACATCACTTGCAACCTTACATGGTTATCATAACCCTTTACCTATTATTACCCGTAACCTACCATTGATAATTTTTGATTAACCATCTCCTACTATTCTGCTTGCCACTATAACTGGTGTCAAAGCTCCTATTGCATTCTTAATGTCATGGGAGGCAATCATACCAAGCATGAACCCTTTTCTATGAAGAAACTTCTTGCTAGTGCAGAAGCGCATAATATTTTTAAACAGGGTAGTTGGACAACATACTTCGATAAATTATGTGGTTTTGATGAGAATGTTGCCATGGAATTCATAGCAAGGTTTCATAAAAAGAGTGTTACTTTAAGGGGTTTGCAGTTTCTAGTCATAGTCCAGATGGTTGCTTCAATCACTGGCCTTCTCCAAACAAGAGATTTGTTCTTTCCCAACTCCAGCATGAGGGTTACAGATCTTAAGCTCCACCGTAAGCAATTTTTGCAAAGAGGAGAGTCTTCCAAGTATGTGAAAGGCCAAGGTCATAAACGAAAGTCCTTTCCATCTCCATGTGGTGAGGTAGCTAAATTTTCAATGCAATGTATTACTTGTGAAGGTAGATATGAGTATATTCATGCCCATCATATTTGTCTCATGTTGCATTTACGAAATACCCAACTTGTTAATCTTCCATATTATTTGCATTGTTCATTAAAGTGTTCCTATAAACAGTTTCGTAAAGGTCATGTGAATTCCCTTGCCCATCATGGGTTAATTAAGCTAATATTTATGCATGGCCTCCACTCTATACAACCTCAACTAGCATGGGATTATTTTGTGAGTCATGAGCACACTGGAAACCCTACTAAACAAATTGTAGAAGAAACCCTAGTTGGGGAGTCTTCAAAAAGAAAAAAGTAAAGACACTAGTTGCAGAAGAAACCCTCATTGGGGAATCTTCTAAAAAGAAGAAATATATAGAAACTCCTCTTAAAAAAGCCTCCAAAAAGAAAAAACTTAGCCCTAAGACTGCCTCAACTTCACAAGTCATAGAAACCCCAACTGCCATTAGGAGAAATACAAGAAGAACTTCCAATAGGTTGGATAAGTTAGTGAAAGCATCTCATTCCCTGACCAATGTGGAAATTATAGGGACGAAATCCTCTGGTAAAAGAATTGGCAAAGCAACTAGGGAACTTAGATGTCAGAATTGGCATAAAAAGATATAGTGGGTCATGAAACCCCAAATATAGACTCTTCCTTCTGAAGAGACGAAGGACCCTACATTGACAAATGAATGTCCCGATGATAAGTCCCCTAGTTAGAAACCACAAAGTATTGACCAAACAATTGAAGATGAGGAGAACCTTGAGGATATGTGGAGGAATGAAGCCCTTAGGTCCAATATAGAAATGGCTTATGGAGTAGGTGAAGACACTCTTCTTGAAATAGAAATCCAACATAATGAGGAAAATTTGAATGATAATGAACATACTATGGGGGAAGAGGACTATAATCAAGATGATACAAATCTTTGTCAAAACAAGGGTATTGAAGATACTTGTTAAGATTGGTTGAAAATAACCTCTTGTATAGGAGAGAATTTGCACCCCTTATGAAAATTCCCCTTTTACACATCCTCACCTTAGAAAAACAAATCTGAAGTCAAAATTCCACATCAGCTAGTTGACTTCCTTCCACTTGGCATTTGTCCTTTATGTCGGTAGAAGAATATTTATCAGGGATTCCCACACAACATGTAGACATCCACATAGAATGCTTATGTCCCTAGTGGATTCCTGCGTCTGAAGCTAACAGAGGCATTACACTTCCCATTGGGAATGATTTGTAATGTCCCTCTTCGACCAACCAACCCCGAAAATGGCAGATTCCTCCATCTTCTTCAAATTCTTCCATTCTTCATTCAATCCATCTCTTTTTGCATCCTCTAAGCATTCAACTTCATTCTCTTAGCATTCTCCATTCTCAAACAATAGTTTAGCACTTCATTTCAGCAACAACACTCTGTCAACTCTATAAATCAAGTGTGAATCAAGACATTGCTATAGGGGCTTGAGGTTTTTCAACACCTCCCTTCATCACAGTCGAGGCTATGGTGATTGTTCAAGCTCTCTTTCTCCATCATTGGCTAGTGAGCTCTTAGTGGAGGTGGTAACATTTTTACTCCTCTCCTTTACGATTTGGTTGAGTAGCTATATACTATTTTGTAGTGTTATTTGTGTGCTTTCTTTCTTTACTTATTTATCATACTTTTCTCTATCATTTCTATCTGGCTATCCATGGAGGTGGAAACACCAAAACTGGGGTTTGACTAAGACAGGCCCCTATACAGCCCCAACAAATTTCCCCTCTTTCCTGTGTGTAGGTGGATGTACATTTGGAGCTAGCTGGCGAATAGGCACTTTTGTGAGATTGTCTTTGTCACGTTGGTTCTATTTTATTTACTTTATCATTTTAGTATTTACTTTGCATACTTTCTCATTCTATTCTTACCATCTAGATTGTACTAGCTAGGCTATTAGTAGGTATTTTTGGTAGTTTCTTTGTGTTCATCATTTTTTGGTTGTACAGATGCTAGCGCACCCGATAGATGCCAGGGTGTTGCGCTAACGTCCCAGAACTGCACTGTCATCCTCAGACAAAAAGTTATTTGAGGAATAGAATCGACTCCAAAAAGCTAGCTCGCCTAGCCCAGACTATACTTTGGGTTTGCAGAGTGACTGAAGGACTTTATATTCCTCATCATTCTCGTCCTTCACATAAAACACCCCTTTAGAGTGAGGTAAGTTAGGGCAACCTTCTACTCTTGGCTCTCTGTGGCCTGGGGCCTTGACGTGGTTGGTCCCCCTCTCTTACACCTCTATATATAACTGATCAATACACCTTACACATGCACAAATAATTATCAACCTCATTAATCCCTTAAAAGAAATTCATTTATATTATATACATAATGGCAAGGTGCAAGCATACTAGACATGATCTTTTGAAGGTTTATTCCTTATTATTGCTTGAAGCTATTCCTTGGTTTTTTTAATGAATCAATAAACAACATGCATTTCTACACTACTCCCACTTTCTATGCTAATGGTGAATGATTTTAATAATTTTAATAATTTTAATGGGTGTTGAAGGTCAAGATTACTCTTGACCAGTGCCTTATTAGGTAACAAAGTTATATATTAGTGATATCAAGTTTCCACAATCCATAATGATATTGGAGTGATTTCTGGATTCGATTGTGTATGAATTTTTTGCATCAACGTTTCGGATCACACTCCGTGATCCATCATCAGGATGAGAGCTAAGAGCAACAAGAGAAAAAAATTGCTATGATGATGGATCACGGAGTGTGATCCGAAACGTTGATGCAAAAAATTCATACACAATCGAATCCAGAAATCACTCCAATAAAGTTATATATACTCATGAAAATCAAAGAACTATAAATAACAATAGAGCTATGATATAAAATAAACATTTTTGCTTAATAATCCTTCTCTACACTCATTGATATTCATCTACAATAGGTAAAATACCATTACATATACGAATTATGTAATAAATTTATATGCTACAACACTTTCAAATACCCATTATAGCTACACCAACAAATGTGGTAGAAGAAATTTTACAAGAAGAGGCCTTGTCACACCTCTCACCCCAAAATCAATCCAAATATAAATAACTATTCAAGGAGACAATTATTTACATATATTTTTCATAATAGATACCTCTCTGCAACTTATCTATCAACTCTAATATATACCTCTCTACATGTAGATTTGATTCTTCCATGATCGCCCATGCTTTAGCTATCATTGTGGTTGATTCTTTATATCGAATTTTCATCCTTTATATCTACAAACATCTAGAATGGTGATAAAATAATCCTTCTATACATTCACCATACCTCTAAATATTAATGGTTTGTGGATTCACATATAAGGACAAGGAAATCACCCAAAAAAATTGTTAAGATAGTAGCCTAGGATGGTATATCAATCATCGCGTGTTTCAATCTCAACCATTGTAATAAATTAGGGTATTGGAAAAGTGTCTCTTTAGATTCATTTCACCTACATAGAGAATGATTTATTTGTGCCATCAGATTCAATCTAGTAGTTGTAGGGCCAAATTAGGTCATTAGTGAAGTGTCGGGTCATCTAGGAGGGCAGCTAGGGTTCATAATTTAAAATACAAGAATTTTAAATTTTTGGAGGTTAAAATGAGTTCATACTACATGCTAAGGATTAAAGCATTGAGGAATCAAGGGATCGAGGAAGAAAGAGAATTTATACCAAAAGGTATGAGGAAAGGGGGAAGGTTGACAAGGGAACCCTAACAAAGAAAAGGATTTTGGGGTGTCATGATTTTGGCATCAAGAAGACATCTAAATAGATAATGAGATAAGGGATGACCCAAATTTTGACTATGACTAATGTTAACCAAGGAGTGGTGGAGTTTTAATATTTCAAAGAAGGAAATGGATACTTGGGGATAGGAAAATATGACTTTGATAGACTTAGAAAAAAATCAATGTAAGGTGTCAAGGATCAAGGAATGAAGATGCATGGGAATTGATACTAAGGGATGGAATGTCCATGAAGAAGTCTAAAATTGCAATCCCAATACAAAGGACTTAGAATTTTCACAAGACAAATATTGACAAGAACTCATTGTATGCCATTGGAGTGATATTAGGGTATGGGAAAATCTAATACTTTGTAACTTGTAAAAGGACTTAAAATGAAAGTGTGGACTTTTAAGAACTTGGTACACCAAGGATGACAAATCTAATAGGGATGAATCAATGTAAAACTCTAAAACTCTGAAAAACACTTAGATGAATTCTTCAAGGGCATGAGTAAGTTGTCGAGATTGATAGAAAAGATATATAATATAGACTTCCTTGAAAATATGAAAGGTTGAAAAACATAGAAAACTCAAGGGAAGACACTAGAAACAGCCTAAACTTAGGATCTTCATGGATTTTTGCATAATTTGACACTAAGAGGACCCATTTAGGATGTCTCAAATCAATTATCAACAATGGGTCAAATATGATATAGACACATAAAATGGAAGGGACTCAAAAAAATGGCACTACATATTTGAGTGCTAACAAGCTTTGATTGGGGATGTGTACATCTCTTTCAAGCATGGTGAGAATGTAGACCTCCAAGAGTAGACAAAAAATAAGGAATAATGGTGATCAAGACCGAATTACACTTGATCATGAAAAAAAGGGTCATGGTTGCACAAAGACACCACAATACATATTATGGAAGAGCATCCTAGGTGAAAGTGCAATCAACATCAACCAAAAAAATGAGTGATTTTAATTTTATTTTAATATTTTTTTGTGTGAGAAATAAATGTGACATTAAGGCCAAAATATGGACTTAAATTAATTAGCCTTATTATATTGCCAAAATTGAGGTGTTGGAGATAGTTTAGGAGAAAAATTTTGATTTTTTGAAGTTCAAAAAGGTAAAAAGACATTTTGGGTGTGGAATTTTGGGGAAAAACAAATGGGGACAACTCATTAAAACCCCTTCACTATAGCATGGGAGATGTTGATGCCCAAGTTGTATAATTGTTGACTTTTGCTAAGTTCAGCTCCTATTTGTGAGGAGGTGGTTTCTTTTCTTGGCCTAATCTTTTGTGGGAGTGTTTTGGAGCTTGTAAATGCATATTTAGTATTTTATTTCTTGATTTTGGAGATTTTTTCCAGGTTGGAGGCATTACATTTCTTGGGAGTTACGTTTTGGTTGAAAAAGACAAAGAGGAAGGCAAGACAAGAAAGAGGGGATTCATTATTGTAGGCCAAAATGGAGAGTGGAAAGAGAAGAGAATAGTTTTTTTTCCAAGGGATATTGGAAGAAATTTTGTTGCAAGTATGAGGGATATCATTGTGCAAAATAGGAACAACTACAAGTTGAATATTTCCACTACAAGTTGTGGGTTGAGTTTGTATGTGAAGTGAAAGAGTTATTTTTGATGCAGTTTGTTAAATTTTTTTCATAGATCAGTTTAAGACTCATTTATATTGGTGTACATAATTCCATGAGACTGATTTATTTGTTGTAATAATATTTTCAGATGGTTTTGTATGCATTTCTAAAGTTTGGAAAAACTATGTTGAAGAAGTTGAATATAAGAGCTATAATCTTGTTGCAAATTTTTGCACATTAATTTTTGTTTTTGTTAGATGTTTGTATGATATGGTTTATGTGTGAGACCCCTCCTCGATCAATATACAAGAAAAGACACAATATATACAAGGAAGAACAACAACTTATAGCCACTGACCTAGAGGCACATAGACATTAAAGGTATGCCTACACATTAAAAAAAATCAATATTTTATAGGTCAAACCCTACATAAATACCCATGGAAAATGGTCATGAACAAAATATTGCATCCACTTAGCTCTATCAAAGAAAATATTTCTAAAGGAATTGAACTCCTTAAACCAAAAATATCATCATTGCCCGGTTGTGTTAGATGTGGGCTTCTTCTCACATACATCAATGTATGATTGAGTGAAGGATACCTTCATAATTAGCCTTTCCAATGCAACAAAACCACACAAAATAAGCCTATGAACCATGCCATGATATATTATTGAAGTCCAAATAGTTAGGGGAACAATATGAAGAATGAGGTCAACCTCAATAGAAACACAAACTTCATCATACCTACTGAACTCATCGACTAGATTGAAAAAAAAAATTCCTCCAACTCACATTTCATTGAAATATATGCCACACTATCCTATTGACTATTGAATGCACAAGAAAAATAAGAGGGGGGGTGAATTAGTTGCACCTTAAAACTTCAAAACCCTCACAAATATTTAGATCCACATCAAATCAATTAACCCTTAATCTATTAGAATGATTTATCATGAAAGAAGATAATAGAAATAGAATCAAAGCAACACTATACACAAAGAAACACCAGATTTATGTAGAAAACCCAAGATGGGAAAAACCACAGTGAGGATTAGCTCATAATATAAAGTAATATAAACAACTATTACAAAAGAGCTCACTACCGGAGGGCTCACTGCCCAGAAGAAAGAAAGGCTCATTGCCAAAATAGAAAAGAATATAGAGAAGAGTGTTACAATGAGAAATCCATCTCAATGCAACAAAAAAATCCACAACAGCATCACTAGCACCTTTGCAATCTCTCTGAAGAACTATAGACATCTTCTGCTCACTGCATCCAGTAATCTAACACATGAAAGCTCACACTACACATCATAAATTCACACCTCACAACTCTTCAATTCACATCATTCACCTCTCTCACATCTATCTTATCATCTTGAGCAACAACTCAATGCATATTTATAACATTTTCAACCTTAAAAACAATCTCCAAGGTTGGCTATACACCTCAACCATGCAAATTCAAATTAGGTCGGCACCAAGACATTCCCATGATGGAAAGGAATGAAGGCAGACCACAACATACCTTATCTAGAACCTAATCCACTCATGCATGTCATTCTATGCTTCTAAACACACCGAAGCAACTTCGTAATTAGTGTAAACACCCAAGGTCGATTGAACCTATGTTAACACCATTAAGACTTAAGTACATGCTTCCTCAAATCCAAAAACAACTCACAAACCACACACCATGCTTGAAAATGATCTAGAATATTCCACAACCACCCTAGAAACCAACAAATTCCTTTGCAACAACTTTCACTTGAAGAATGTCGACACCCAATACATTCAGACAACTTTTCCATACACTTCAACTCAAGAAACTGACTTCTAAAGCATAAATCCTCAAACAAATTCAATTGAAGAATGATAAAAAAACTATGAGCACACTTCTAGATCCACAAGACCTGAAACTATCCTATGGAGAAATGTGGAGCAAAAACATTTTTCGCAGATGGCTTTACAATACATAGTTCACACACTGGTGAACACAACTTCATTTGCACAATGATCCATCACACCAAATTTTGGATGTAACACCACAGGACACCTCATATCAACATATATGAACCACACAAGTAGATCTTCAACCCAGAAGAAATGTGGAGCGAAACCATAATGCTACTTTGTAACACATAACACCACTAAAACACATTATTTCCTCTTTTTACTCATATTTTCTCAAAAACACTTGGAAACTAAGCACCAGAGGGACATCCTCAATATCTTCAGTACTTCCTCATCACCACCAAGCTAAATGTATCATAACAACTCAACCATACATCCATAGATAGAAGCTTATCAAAGCAACCCTAGAGGTTGACACTAGTAGCTTACTAATGACAACATAATGCAACTAATCAAAGCATCATTAGAGACAACACTAGCTACACATCCTTGCAACAAACTTCTTCTCATACTATTGACACCAATAACAACATCAAGGCTTGTTGACATCAATGACAACATGAATGACACATACTTGCAACATTGACCTACACAAGGAAACTCCTCTTCATGCACATCAAATGGAAAAACTTTGATCTCTAGAATATAGAAAAGTTGAGTAACAGGCATACAATCTACCTAGTACATTTGTTAGACTTGTTGCAGTCTACCTAGTACATTTGTTACAGGCATACAATCTACCTAGTACATTTGTTACTGCTCAAATTCATCGCAAACTATATGCCAGTTCCAAGTGAAACACCCAAACTTAGGCACACCATCATCCCCAACATCAAAATTTTATTGTTATTATGAAGAAAAACCCTTTACTCAACTATGTTCATTTCAAGGGCATGTGACTAGCATACCTCACTATTGCATGTATTGGTTTATATTTCTTCAACACAAATATCATAACCATAAGACACTTTAGGTGAAGACTAAAGCTTTAAATTTTCTTGATATTTTAATGTTTCTTGGCAACTTGTATTACTAGTGCTACATAAATTAGACCTATGGAACATTTCTTCTTCCATGTTCACTATCACAACATCTTCATATGACCCTTTCAAAGTGCACTGTGCATGAGGAAGATATGTCTTGCACCAAATAGAGAGGTTCTTATATTCATTTACATGATCGCAATCTTCATATTCTTCAAGGGTAAGGTCTTCAAATTGAAAATCAATGATTACACTGATATTTACCTCAAAAAATTTATCAAGTGCAGCCACATCTATGCTATCCTAATGCAAATAATCATCATTAGTAGATTCAAAATTAGAAAAAGGGACAAAGGAAGGAAAAATATCAAACAAGAAAATACTTTCTTGTTCACCATTTTCATCACAAACTCATGTATGATTTTTATAATTATCCTTATGAGCCTATTCGTCTATTTTTTCACTTTCATATACACCTTCCTTATATACAATACTACAATAAATATTAGGGTCAATTTATTCATCACCAAACTAGGAATCATCACTTATTCATCATTGTTATCACCCACAAATGATTGGTCCATCTAAAGGTAGGTGTAAACAATGTCATATTCATCTACACTACTATCATATAATGTACCAAAACCTTCCTCTACCCTCCTATAGACACAACCATCACTTATAATGTGCTTGAACTTCATGTAATATGCATGCCCCCACTATTCACAATAACTTTTTCATTACCAATGACCTCCATACTTGAGGAAAATAATTTTGTAATCCTATCATTTTTTAATTTCTCAATGTGGTCAATTAACAAATATGAATATTGAATGTTTTAAATTAAATTATTCCCATATTGAACTAGAACCTAGAGTAATATTATAAGCTCCAAGAAAAATGTCAATATAGGCATGTGTGTTAGGTATGAAATTTTTTGGTATCATGGAAAGGAAAACTGCAAACCTGTGACTAAACTCCATGCTAGAATCTCCTTCTTGCCACTTAACTTTTTCTAAGTCTTGGACAAGGAAAGCATGGCCTAAATGCAAAGAAAAATCTTCTTCAAACATAATCACAATGTCATTCCAAGAAGCAAAGGAATTTTGTGGAAAACCTTCATACCGTTCAATGTCTTTCCATGCAAGGACCTAACAAAAAATATCAAAATTGAAAATTTTCCATGAAATATGGAAATTCCTCAACATATGTGTCTTCTTCACTAATATCACACCCATCAAGTCTAAACATTTGGTTGTAAACCTTGGCTATCATGATCTTCATTTCATAATCAACCCAATATATGTCTAGCTATTTATAAAGAGTTTCCAAGGGAATGATAGGGAACTAATAAACTTGACCTTTTTTTGCACCAAGATAGACATTGGATTGCAATACCTTTATTTTTTCTTTACACTCCTTTTCAATCCTAGAAATCTCGTTAATTTCTTTCTTTTTCTTTTGTATGGATGCTTGTAGATCTAAATCTGAAATTTTATCTTATGTTTGTTTGTACAAACAACATGAATATTCATCCTCATCATGAAGATCTTCCTCTCTACTCATTGGGAGGGCATTTGGATTCATGGGAGTGATAAGTTGAACTTTAAACTTTATGCAATTTGAGCTATATAATATTTCGTTAGTGTTCTTGCTTAAGGTGAGGCCACACCTCATCATGCTCAACATCTTCTCTATATGACATCCTAGGAGGAAGAGGATATTGACCAATATCATATGTTTCAACCGCTTGACGTCTCATACCAACATTTTGCATATTATAAGGTCTATCCCAACCTCTTCCAATAGCATCCATATCATCCATTTGTATCCATTCACCCCTAGCATTAGGATTCTTCTTATAATCATCATAAGGGAACCCATTCTTTCTTCTCATTAGGAGAGCATCGACATGCTCAAATTTTTGTCTTTGATTTTCCAACAGCTCAAGTTATGCCTAAAATTTCTTAATTTTATCTTCATATGATATGTTAGGTGAAGGGTGGTATTGGTTAACAATTTCATGATTCTTAGTGTGAAAACATTGCATACACACATCAATAATTTTATCCACATTCCTTCTACAAATAACCATATCATAACCTTGATAAAATAATCATGGGATTCAACTACTATTAGAAGCTCCAACACCTCTTATTTGAGAAATCATATCCATTTCTCTTGTTCAAGTTCATGTTTATATGCTACAGTAGGAGAAAGGGAACAATGGCCATCAAAATATGTTATTAGTTCTTGACATTGTATGCCACGAATTTATAAATATTCATCAATAATTTCATGCACATTTCTTCTCCCAACAAGCATATCTTCTCTTTTTATTTCATAACTAGACCAATGTAGTTTTCCATTTTTTTTCTAATTATACTATTAATTGAGTTTTTAGAAGTAAAGAGGCATTGATCTCTTGAATCAAAATTTATAACATTTTTACTTACATAATTGACTTCATTTGACTTCTAACAAATGACAAGTAGGTATGATTGAATTACCATGATTCTTAGCTTCCCATGATGGATGTCTTTGTGCACTAGTTGAAGCTATATTTTCTCCTCGCTCTTGTTAGTACTTGGGTTAAATTATTTTCTCCATAAAAAGTTCATTAATCTTTAAATTATTACTTCTTGGTTGACTAATATAGAATCACACTCTTCACTTATAAGAGATAAAATAAAAAAATTCCAACAACTAAAAATTCAAATTACCAAACAAGGATTTTTTCTTATTATGAGTTACAAAGGTAATTAATATGAGAGCCAAAATATCTTATCCCCAAAAATTGTATCATTTATTAGGCATAAGTTGACGAGTTATCAAATCATCCCAATTGATAAATTCTTCAATGATTTTCCTTCAAAATAAGAACCAAAATATTATATCCCTAGAATTAATGCCATTGGTTAGGTCCATAAATCACTCTCCAAAATCCTAGATATTTTTTCCACCTTCAAGGCCTGGGGTTTGTCTTCAAGAAGGTGAATAAAGTCTAATTGAGATACTTGAGATGGTTAAATGTTAATATATGAGAGTGGGTAATATCTCCTACTCTTTGGGATCAACTTAAACCTGGAGAGTATTCCTAGAGGTATACCTTAATAGGTATTTTCATCAAATAGGATGAGCGCCTTAAATGACAACAATCAAACCCAACTACATACTTGACCCCAAAATTTGTCACTAAATCAAATAAGACTGGTTGCAAATAACCTCTATATATAGCTACTCAACACACTTTACACATGTACCCACAATTATCCACCTCATTAATTCCTTAAAATTTATGCATCTATATTATATACATAGTGGCAAGGTCCAAGCATAGTAGACATGATCATCTAAAGGTTTATCCATTAAGATTGCTTGAATTTATTCCATGGTTGTTTTACTAGATCTGTGAGCATCATGTGCATAGCTACACTACTACCTATACAAATGATGAATGATTTTAATGATTTTAATGGGAGTGGAGGGTCAAGAATCCTACTAATTGGTGTCTTATTAGGTAACAGACTTATATCCAACCATGACAAGAAAAGAACAATAAATAACAACAAAGGTGTGCTATAAAATAAATTTTGTTACATAGTAATCCTTCTCTAAACTTATTGATATTAATAGATAAACTAGGTAAAATACCATTACTTTATGTATGAGATATATTTGAATGTTGCAACATTTTTAAAAATACATAATAGCTACACTTACAAATTTGGTGGAAGAAATTTTACAAGAAGATGGCATGTCACACCTCTCACTCCAAAAAAAAAATCTAAAACATCAACAACGAGTCAAGGGGACAATTGTTTACATAATTATACCACTATAGCTATCTCTTTGCAACTTAGAGAGAAGCTCTAATGATAGATAAAATATCAAAAATTGGAACCCTAGACTACTTTGTATTATGGCTAGCAAAAACCTAAAGAACCAACCACTTGAATGAATGAAGAGCTTGCATATATAGATTTTCCACCTAGGAAATTGAGTAGTAAAGGAGAATGTGTGAAAATTTTATTATGCCATGATTTCCCACACTTTAGCTATCATTGTGATAAATGATTTGTATAAAATTTACCTCCTTGAGATCCACAAATATTCAGCATAGTGATAAAATTGTCCTTTATCCATTCACCATATCTTTGAACATCAATGGTGTGTGGATTCATGTGAAGGGATAAGGAAATTCTTAAAAAAATCTATTGAAACAACAACATGGGATGGAATATCAATCATCGATCACTACAATCTCAACCATTTTAATAAATTAGGTTATAAATAAAGTGTCGTTTTCTCCTTTAGATCCACACCAACTACATAGATAATTAGTTTCGGGTGTCATCATATTTAATCTAGTAGTTACAAGGCCAAATCATGTCATTATTGAAGTTATAGGTCATCCAAGAGGGTAGGTAGGGTTCTTAGTATAAAATGGTAGAAATATGGACTATTGGAGATCAAAGAGAAATCATACTATGTTGCTAAGGATTGGGGCATTGGGGATAATTGGGAATTAATGCTAAACAAATAAGGAAATGGAGAAGGATAACAAGGGAAACCTAACAAAGAAAAGGATTTTAGAATGTTAGGATCAGGGAATCAGGAATACCTCTAAATAGATACTAAGCTAAGGGATGGCCAAATTTTTGACTTTGACTAAAGTTAACCAAGGAGAGATGGAGTTTCAAGATTTATAGAAAGGAAAGAAATGGGTACTTGGGGATGGAAAAATATAAAATCCTAACACTAATAAATATAATTTTTTAAATGTAAGGTATCAAGGATTAGGGAGTGTTGGAAGTATGAGTAGCTTGTGTTTTGTCATTTATGTCAACAGTTCCAGGTTGTTGCATTGATGTCAATATGTCTATGAAGATATTGTTGGAATTCTATGATGATGCCTTGATTAGCTACATTATGTTGTCATCAATAGGGTCACTAGTTCCAACCTCTAATGTTGCTCTGATAAGATTCTATTGGTGTGTATTTGAGTTGCTTTAGTACAGTTGGTTTAGTGGTGATGGGGAATTGTTGAAGATGATGAGAATGTGCTTATGGTGCTTGGTTTCCACGTGCTTTTGAGAAAATTTGAATAAAAGAGGAAATAGTGTGGTTGAGATGTGTTCAGTGTGACAAAGCAGTGTTCAGTGTTTTACTCTGTATTTCTTCATGGTTGAAGATCTTCTTGTGCAATTCAAAAATGTTGATCAGAGGTGTGCAAAGGTGTCTTATCTGGAGTCTCAAGTTTTGGATCACTATACAAAGGAAGTTATGTTCACCATTATGTGAACTGTGTTGCAATTTTTTTTGGTAGAAATGGTTTTGCTCCACATTTATCTAAAGTGTGGTTTTGGTCTTGCAGATTTGAGGGTGTGCTTATATTGCTCATATCTATTTTTAGTCTGATTTGGTTGTGTTTTGGTGCTCCACAAGGTTGGATTCAGGTGTTGCAATAAGTGGAAGGCTAGCTAGTTGTGTAGAATGAATATGTTCTTTTGGTGTATGATGTTGTGAAGGAGTTGTTGGATTTTAGGGTTGTAATAGAATATTCCAGATGGTGTTTAAGTGTTGTGTATGGTCTGCGAGTCATCCTTGGATCAAAGGAAGCTTGTACTTAATTTTTTAATGGTGTTAACACAAGTTCAATCGACCTTGGGTGTTTACACTAATTACGAATATGATTTGGTTTTTTTGGAAGTGTTATTTGGTGTGTATGAGTGGATTTAGTTCTAAGTTAAGGTTTGGTGTGGTTTGCTTTCATTCCTTTCCACTGTAGGAATGCTTAGTGCTGAGCTAATTTGAATTTGCATGGTTGAGCTGCATAGTTGAACTTTTAGATTGTTTTCAAGGTTGAAGATGGTATATATGTGTGTTGAGTTGATGGAGAATTGAGTAGTGAAGTGTGTATTGTGAATTTCTAAGATGTGAAGTGTGAAAGTGCAAAATGCAGTGTGAACTTTAATGCCTAAGACTACTAGAAGTAGTGAGAAAAAGGTTTCTACATTCTACAGAAAGAGTGTGAATTTTCTAGTGAAGAAATGTGGTGGCACCTTCAAATTTTGAAAATTTGAAGTTCCCATGTTAAATTTTTTCTTTGCACACTTAGAAGTGCACCTAAAAAATTTGCCCAAGTGACCTACTTTGGAGGGTCATAATTCAGACCCAATTAATTTTCATGTTAAACCCCTTGGTGAGCATACTCAATTGACATATGTGTACATGTATGTCCAATTTCAGCTTCTCATGATGAGTTTTGACAAGGTTTTGAAATGCAAAGCTAGAGGGTTTTGGGACTATTTTCTATTTGTAAACTTTTAGTTCAGCGAAGTGGCCTCTTGTTCGAGTGGATATTTCATAGCTAGATGATTTTCATGAAAAATGGATTGTTTTCCTACATTCCCCCCACATTCATATGCTCCCTGGTCTAGTTTCAAATACTCATGATCAGATTTGATATTTTTTCGAGATCAAAAGCAAATGCAGTCTGTTCTCCTTTTACATCTACATGTCTGGAATGTTTCAAGGTGGTCAACTTTGACCCCTAATATCTTGTGAAGGATGATGATTGAAGGAAATCGCTCTTGCACACATATTCATTGTACCTAAATGATGTAATGTTTCCAGTGGTGGCTTCCCAAAAGGTGATTTGATATTTTTTCAAAGTGGTGACTTAGTGAGCCCTAATTGGTTTTGAACAGGTGCAGTTGTAGAAAAGTCTAAATGAGCTACTTTGAAATTGAATATCTTGCACCTTGAAATATATCTTACCGAACCGTTTATTGCACTAAATTCTTGAGTCAAATTTCTACATGCTTGTGCATTTTCATGACTTCAAGAGGTCATTTGACTGGTTTTCCAAAGTGATTCTAGAGCCCACCTAGCTAGTTTTGATCACTGTGCAATTATCCTTGAAAGAAAATTTGTCACAACCCACTTCCATTTTGCATGCTAGGAGCACTTAGAAGTAGTGCCAAGTCAATTGAGGATGAAACTTGTTTGAAAATTAATTTTTTTTAGCCTGGCCCACATGGGGACCCAACATGCTTTGCACAGTTGTGAAATTGTAAGTGTTGCATTGTGGCAATCACTTCAAGTCTTCAAGAGTTTAAATGCAGAGAAAGGTCCATTTTTTGTTCAAGTACATGGATTAAGAGGTGAGCATAGTTCAAGCTTGTGAGGGAAGCCATGTCCATAAGAAAACAATCATGAAGAAAATGGTGTTTCACTTGAACTTACCATGGGACAAAGCCATAACACTATTTAATCTTGATAAATTTTTTAAGGGTTGCATGATAATAAAAGAGAAAATATTTTGTTAGGATAGCACTATTCAAGTTTCCTAGTTATGTGGATGCATATCTATGTTTTTCCACCATAGTTCAGGCTCATAATGAGTTTCAGCTAAGATTTGAAATTGTTGGCTTTCAGTTGTTTATGATATTGGTTTGTCCTTGATGACAAAACCGGTTCTCTGATATGCAGTTACATGTATGATATGCTATGCATTTACATTGGTTTATTCACATGTGGTTGGTGAATGATATGCAGTTACAAGATTTTGATTCAAAATTTTGATATATATGATGTTGTTGGCTAACAGTGTTTATCTTATTTACAGATTGATGCTCAGACAATTTTGGTTTATGCTTGATCACTTTTAGATTATCAGGTTGCATTTTGATTACTTTGGCATCTTTGAAATCACTATGGTCATTGCACTTGAAGTATTTCCAGTTTGATCATATGAAGGCTCAGGTTGTTTGTATACTCTAAGGTGACAAAGTTCATTATATTCATTTTTTCTAAGGTTCTTAGTCTTCCTTGTTACATTTTAATGTGATTGATTATTCACATTTCTTTTGTGGCATTGCTATTACATATCATCATGGCATATTGACTGACAATATAATTATGTCAATGTTTATGAGAAATTGGTTGGTTTACATGGCTTTGCTAAGCTAATCAACATTTGACATGATTATAAGAATCTTGGTTTATTGTTAATTAACATGCATATGGAATGAAGATACTATCAGGTCTCATTGCAATTCTTATTATCAAAGGAAGATGACTTTATTAAATGTGATCGATATTGTTTTGATTGATATTGTTTTGCTCACTTTAATAATTTGAATGTGGTACCGGGTTTAATTCTGATGTTAAATGATAATTAAATTATACATGTGATTGGCTATTATTTGTGTCAAAGCTTAGTTGGTAGCACATGTGGCATATGTATCTTGCGTCTTTGGAAACTTGTGGCATTGACAGCTATCATTCATTGGGTTTGATAATTAATATTGTTATTATTGTCAGCATTTTTAGTGATATCTTTGGCAACGGATATTCACACTATCGTTTTTGCTATTGACATGATATACCTGACATATTCTGAGATATTATTGTATGGCGATGTATTTCAAAAGTTTATCCATCATTGTTGAATCCAAAAAGTTCTTGGTTTGTCTAAGGCAATTATGTTGTTTGGTAAAAGCATTTTCATTGTGTTATGAGTAGGGTTCGGAACCCTAGCCACCATATTCTTGTTGTTGAATGTTTGATAGCACGTTGTTGCTAATAAATTGTTAGAAGCCTTTATTTTTTGGGAATTCTAAACATTTGAAATTTGTACATAGATGTTGTTTTGAAAGCTCGACTGTGGAAGTTGGACAGAGAAGAATTGTTGTCGTCTTTCAGCTGGGTAGTTATGGAACTTCTCGACAGATATTTATGGTATTTGTTCAGTTTTCTTCCATCGTAATCAGGTAATGCAAAAAAATATTTTGATGCTTATGGGCCTTGACACAATTTGTTAAGGAAGTTGTTAAGAATGATAAATGGATTATATTGTTGAAAGGCATGAAACTATTTTTATGCTCACTCAAATCTGTATGGGTTTTTGCAAATAAATCTTTGGTTTTGAAATATGATTGATAAGGGCTTAAATTTTTGTTGGTTATGATTAAAAAACCCTTTAAGGTTTTTGGACGATTCTTCTCGAGCTGTAATAGAAATACTCTCTTTTTCTCTGCTTAAACTGGTTAAAGAGTTTGTTAAAAAGACTCTTTAGGTTTTCTCATCTGTAACCCTAACCCGAGTTGGTTTACAATTATTAAAACTACATATAGAGGTTATTACACACAATGTCTTTAAAAGATAACCTTCAGACATTTTTCTAGGTTACCTGAAAGAAGAATATGAGACTTCAGACTTATCTTTGTACAGAAGTTGTATTGCATTGAAAGTCTTTATGACAGTGATTCTTAGATTATTGTATTTAAGGAAGATGTCATTCTCATACAACATTCTTCAATGTGCTTATTGAAAATATTTATAGTCTTCTATTGAGACACTAGGACTGCAAATTGCACTTCTAGGGTATTGATAGAGTACTATAACTATTATGCATTGTAAGGAGTTGGTGCTCCTATATTTTATGAAGTTGGTGCTTTTGAACTTTGTGGAGTTGGTGCTCTTGAATTTTGTGGGGTTGGTGCTCCTGAACTTTGTAGAGTTGGTCTAAGTGAATAAAGAGAAATATTTTTCAAGTGGTTTTTATTTCCCAAGACGGTTTTCCACTTAGGACATATATGTGTTATGTGTTGATTTTATGTGTGTGTTTTTCTTATCTGTCTGATCTCAATGTGTCATCAAATGCATTAAATGGTTGTTAATAATTAGTCTTTCATTTTTTCCAATGTTTATGTCAAAATATCATGCATAAAAGGTTATGTTATTAATGTGGGCTCTAATACATATGAAAGTGTAAAACATCTTAAGTTCAACCTATGTTGATGTTATGTCTATATGTTTAATCCATGGTTAGTGCAAACACAATACTGTTCATGAACAAGTCAAATCTGTTCTATAAATTGCCATTTGGTCTTTTGGTTCAAAAGTTAATTAAATCCTTGAATTTGTAAAAAAATTGTGACTTATATGAATCACTGATTCACCCCCCCTCTCAGTGATTCCAGGCTTCCAACATAAACAATCAAAATTTACACAGAGAAAATTAGATACAAGCAACTCGTGCCTGCTGAGGAAATGGATCAAACTTGTTTAAGGAGATCTTATGTATAAATAGTTCATTTAGCACCGATGGAGTTCATCAGAATGGCCTGGGATTCAAAGAGGTAGTGTCAGGTGTAGTTGGGATTTGATGCAAGAGTCTTTTCCTTGATGATTGGTGAGGGAAAACCTAGCACATGTTAGTTTCAAAACTTTTACAGAGTCAACACCTGCAGTGAAAATGTATCAAAATTGTTGAGGAAATGTGTTATTGTAGATTGAGTGCCACCACGCCAAAGGAAAAAGGTCAATCTAATATTACAAAGGAAACTCTTACATAGGTACAAGATGCTACAATGGGTAAATCTCACACATGTTCACCTAGGCACAGGAGAATAGCATTCTACGCTTGTAGAGGAAATGTTTCAAAAAATTGTTTTAGGAAATCTTGCATCGCCATGGTCGATGGCCAAGAAAATGCAGTGAGCATAATGCAGAGCAAAGTTAGGGAAAACCAAAGGAATCGACGCCCAACAAAGAATGATTGACGTGGCCAAATCCTGACCCCAGCCTGATAACCTTGTGGGACTGAGGATGACGTTAGGAGATGGCTGTGAGGTGCGCAGGGTTGAGAGGAAAAGCCTTGTGGGCCCAAAAAAAATATTAAAGGAGAGACTTGAAGCTTTTAACCATTTAAAAGCATGTTTTCAAATATAAGGTGGGTTTAAAATTTCATTGAATCCTGATAGTATAGTATTTTAAAAGCCTTCATCTTAAGTAAAATACTTTTAAGAGTGAAGTGAAAAAATTGTGGCCCAATGAAAAAGGCCTTCACCAAAAATTTTAAAAGGGTAAAAGTTTTTAATGTTGTTGGGCGGACATTTGAAAAGTGCACGAGCCAATTTTTAATAAGCCCATATAAAATATTCAAAAGCTTTTATTATTTAAAAGCAATGCTTTTAAATATAAAGTGAAATATAAAGGGGTGTGGGTAAATTTTTGCCCGAGGCATTTTTAAAAAAATGTCTTTAATGTTAATGGGGAAAATATTTCAAATGAAATATTTGAAATATTGTGGGCACGGTGAAAACTGAAAAGGGGTTAAATTGCTCCATTATAAATGTTAGAGTATTTTATTTGCTGGAGGTGAAATGGGAAAATGCATCCAAGCAAACAAAAGCATAAATGCAAAGAGCTTTCATGAGAAGGAAAACAAAGTTTTCATGTTGCTGGGTAAAATGGAGCAAGAATCACATTTCCTTCTGTAGGGCATGGTAAATGGAGGTAAAGGTTTTTCACAAGAAGGGGAATTTTTTGTTGAAGCATCAAGATGAGTGCAACAAAACAAAAGCATATTAAAGGCTCTTTCACAAATAAAATATTTTCACGTTGTGCAACAAAACAAAAGAGAAGTGGTTTTTCTGAGGAAAATAATTTTAACTACAGGGGTAAAATGAGGAGAGAAGAGAAGATTTTTCCAGTTTCTTGTTGAAAATCAACAAAGGATGAAGCTGACATGTGTCTTTCACATACAAATTTTGGGGCTTCTTATGTTTCTTCTTATTCTCTTTATTTTCTCATTGTGAAAGGTTCTGAATTCTTGCATGGGGCTGGGTAGATGAAAAATGTTGAATCTGAGTCACAGAAAAAATATGCAATTGTAATGTTTTGATTTCATGAGTAAATATCAATCAGTTTGTGCAAACAGAGCATGATTGTCATCAAATTTGTCTCCAAATTTGTATACTTTGAATCATATGAATTTAATATACAAATTATTTTGAATTTTTTATCTCAATTTCCTTGAGATTGTGTTGTTTGTTCATGGTTAAATTACTTTGGGCAGATAATTGTGATTTCAAGTGTGCAAAGTGGATCTATAAGAAACATTTTGATGACAACAAGAGTGGATATGTTAATGTAAGGTATTAGTAGTTTTGAATCCACTGGTTGAAGTTTATTTGTTGATGAGATTTTCTTTATGATTCTATATTTGACTCCATGGCCCAAAATTAGGCACTGATTTGTATTCAACTAAATGCATTTTGAAGAACAAATTATTAATTCAAAATTATTTTAATTTATGTTGTTGGGTTTAGGTTTGGTGCAGGATTTTTCTTCCCAATTGTTAAGTGAGTGTTGAGATGCCAAAAATATAGCTAGATTTGAAGTTGTCAAGACTTTCCTTGGTATATTTTAATTGGAAATTATTTGCTTTAAAATGCAATGTCTATACATAATTGAAATAAGTCTTTAGGCATTGTGAAGGGAGACCCACCTTGGTCCTATAGAGCCATAAGCGTAGGAGATTTTAGTCTTTGACTAAATCTTGTTTATTGGCCAAATCCATCTTTGAGTTTGAGCATTAGAAAGTGGCTATTCTTTAGGACTCATTGGATCTGTTGATTTGGGAAACCAACAAATGGTGGATCTTTCTATTTCTCTAAGATGAATTTCTCATTGTAACAATATTCTATCTTCTTCTTTCTAATATGGTAGTGAGCCCTTCTTTTCTTTTGGTTAGTGAGCCCTCTAGTAGTGAGCCCATTATATTCAGTGTTACAATTACTTTATATTATGAGCTAATCCTCATTGTGGTTTTTCCCTTCTTGGTTTTTCCACATAAATATGGTGTTCTCATGTGTTTGGATGTGTTTGCATTACTGTTTCTCATATTTACATTTTTCTAATGCAAGATAAGAGTTTAAGTGGTTGTTAAAGGTGTATGAACTAATGTAGATCTGAATGTTAAAGAGGGTTTTAATGTATAGACAATTCACCCCCTCTTATTTATCTTGTGTTGAAATAATGAGAAATTTTTCATTGATGATGTTGTTTGCAACATGGGCATTACAGTGTTACCATTGATGTCAATATTGTATCCAGATATGAATATCATGATGTGAATCATTTTATTTGTCTCTAACAAGTTTTGGAGTGTTTGCAGAAGACTTTTTGCTAAGAGGTTTGGTCTGGTAAAGTTGGTTGAAATGGGAAATTGACTAAGTGTCAATATTGTTGATTCAGTGTAACAATGCTTTAGTTTTTGGGTCCACACCGGTCCACAAATAAAGGTTTCACTCTACACTTCTAACATTATTTTGTTGGATGTTAGATGTACCTGATTCCAAGTTTTCATCATGTTTTTTCTTTTGGATTGAAAGATATGAGTAACAGAAGTGGATCTAGCAAATTACAGTTATTCTTTGTATAATGTAGTTGTGTGGAAGATTCCACGCTCCTCTGGAGATGAGTCTTTGGCTTTGCACTTTTGAGGATAAGTTACTAGATGGTAGTAGAGTATGGATTCTAGTTGGAATTAAGTTTTGAGTTCCACATGTTTGCATGTGGGTACACAGTATAAGGATTTAGGTCTTATGTCATGCCAAACTAATAGGTTTAATGTTGTGCAAAGGTTAAATAAATATTGTGGTCTTATGTGGGATCTATTATAGGTCCATTCTAACCTATTTTAAGTTATTTTGAGATTTGAATTATGGCACATAGTGTGGATGAAAATTTTTGGAGCCGAAAAGCTATCTATTGGGTGTTACATCTAATTAGGTCAGCCTAATTGATGTTAGATTTGATGCGGATGTATATGTTGGATCCTTTTAGTGTTTTGATGTATGGAATGAATATGTGATGTGTGATGCAAAGATCCTACACGAGAATATTATAAGAGCAGTATGAATTTAATTTGTGAATGTTGAGTAGAAGATTGAAGTGATGTGAATGCAAAGGAAAGTAGTGTGTTAGATATGAATTAGATGAAGTGTGTAAAATTAGTTTATTGAGCTTCATTGGAACTATATTTCATGCATATGAAAGATACAATTGTAATAGTTCAAAATAGGTTGTGAGCCACCATCTCTCTTCTATATTTTTCTCTATAGATAGTGAGTCCACCTATAGTGAGCACTTCTATAAATATCCTATACCCGATTAAAATATATTGTGAGATAATCCTCACTATGGTTTTTCCCATTTAGGGTTTTCCATGTAAAAATCTTGGTGTCCATGTGTTATGTGGTGTTGTTAATGTTACATGCTTTCTTTCTTTATTATAGTTGAATATGCTTTGGTGATTAGATGTTTAATATTTGAATGGTTTAAGAGAATATTGATTCACCCCCTCTTAGTATTTTGGGTTTCAAAAATTGGTATCAGAGCTTGGTTCCTTGGAAGAAGCTTAACTGCTTTGGGAAGATCTTGGAGGTTGAACACATGGCTGATAGAAAATTTCCTACTCCTTCGAAAGAGATTCCTACAGTTGGAATCATAGAAGAAGATTGCATGCTTGACAAATATGGAGAACTCAAAGTTTCCCTTGAAGATCTTGAAAAGACTGATGATGAAAATAGAGATCTAAAAGGAAATATCAAAGAATTAAATGAATGCATCATAAATTTGAGAGAGAAAATCAAGAAGTTTAGAGAAAGACATAAGGAAGTCAGTGAGAAATTGAAGAAGATTTGAATGCAATTGTGAAAAGAAAATCAAAGGAATGTACAAGGCTTGAACACTAAGTGGTAAATTTGAGATCGAATTTGGAGAAAGCAAGAATTCATGAAGACAAATTCAAAATGAGTGCTACAAAGCTTGATGAGATGATTACAAATAAAAAAGGCTCTAAAGAAAAAGGTGGATTAGGGTTTGAGATAGGAGAAATTTCAAATTCATATCAGACATCAAATACTAAAAAGAAGATTGAAGATAAGAAGAACAATGGTAAGATCTAGAATCAAAGAAATGAATCCAAAAGACCACCAATAAGAACCAAATGCACAAAGGTACCCATATTTCAATGGTTTTTGTTATTCTTGCAATAGATTTGGACATAAGACAATGGAATGTAGAAGCAGAATGAATCACAATGCTCCATCCTTTTCTAGTCAATGTTTTACATGCAAAAGATTTGGTCATAAAGCTAGTGAATGCAAAAGTTAAATGATGAATGGCTATAATAATGGTAAAATGATTCAATCTTTTAAAGTCTACTATTATACATGTTATGGATTTGGGCATAAAGCTAATCAATGCAAATCTAGAATTAATGGAAGGAATATTGGTTAGAATAATGTCACATATTACAATTACAATAGGCATGGACACATTGCTAAGTTTTGCATAAGAAAAAATATAAGGAAAGATAATCTAGTAAAGAGGAATGAACCAGTTAAAAAGGTAGACTAGTAGAAATAATGAAGGAAATGGAAAATATTTGGAGAAAGAGGGAAGATACAAAAGTTAGGGAAGAATCTATACCATCCTCTGGTGCAGATGTTTCCTTCGAAAACTAAGTTAAGAGCTATGGCTTAGGGGGAGCTTTAATGAAAATCTCTTGTCCCCTACCAAAGAAGAGGTGTTGATGCCTCAGCATGAACGTATATGATGAAGATTAGCATGCTTGATCTATTGGTGAATATTACAGAAGAAAAAATCTTAATGCAAAGATTTGTGAAGCTTCAGAAGTTGATTGTGCACACAGATAAAGGGTCGCTAGCTTTATTGTTTGAAGCATTTAATGAAAAATTAGGGAAAATCATAAGATTATAAGAGAATGTACTAAGGAAAATTCATTTCACAAAGGCATTTGAGGAGTAGAGCAACAAGGAAATAATTTAAAGTATTTGAGGAAAATTGAGATTCAGTGCATCAAAACCCTAGATCAATAAGCAAAGAAAAAGATGTTTAGAAATCTTATTTACCCTAGCTTTCGAAGAACCTTGTTTGAAAAAAAATTTAAATCTATTTTGCAATGGCTACACTGAGGGTTTTTGAGCTAACAGAGAAACCACAACCTAAATTTAAGAAATATCTTGTGAAATCCATAGAAGATGACCCATTAGGTACATTTGTTTTGTATGGGTTTTTCTGATTGAGAATATTAGGATCTATATTCATGGGAAAATGGATGAATACCCTCACACTAAGTTGGGAGGCTTATGGGAAAATGAGCTAACTGGAGATGATTTCTCCCTAAAACCATAATATAAAAACCTAGTTGCTAAGAAATTGGATGTATGGAAATGGTTTCCAAACTTTTGCTATGAGGACAATTGGGGTAGAATGGCACTTAGCAGAATTCCTGTTCAATTTGTTTGGATTGATATGCCTGGTATGATAACTAAGGAAGTGATAAGAGAGTTTACCAGTCTATGCTCCACCAGACTTGTTCCTATTTTAAAATCTGTCAAAAATGAAGTGGTTATGGAACTTATTGGTGCTACTTATGACAAGAGAGCCCTAATCATCAACACCATCAAAAATCTTGTTGTTAGGTATGTTGCAATGGTTATTCAATACAAGATCTATTTTACCAACAAGGAAAATTTAGTGTCTACCACCATAATTAATGTGGCATATGAAATAGTTGAAAAGGGTGCAGATTATGATCTTTGCGAGTTTCTTAGGAAACAATTGATGGAGAACCTAAAGCAAACAAAGGAGAAGAAGTATGCATTTAAATATGACACTTTGGTTATGTTTTTTTTGTTTTATTTCTTGAAGGAGCTTCCCGGAACTGGAAGTGTAACCTAGTTGAAAGGAAGACCAATTGCCCACTAGATTGCAAATTCATGAGAAGTCTTGGAGATGTTAAAGCACAAGATGATGCTCTTGTTGCTTTCTTTGCAGTGTTTTAAAGGAGAATACATGAAAGAGAAATAATCCCAAGGAAAATAGTTGAAAAATACAAAAATGACATCACATTTCTTGTATCAACAAATCAATGCATTATGGATGCAATGGAACCAAGAACTATATTAGTTCTTGAATTAAGATATGAGGTTATAAAGGTAGATCTTGTTGTGTTTGCTGGAATTTTGTTGAAGAGTCCCAAAGACACCACAAAAGAAAGATATGACACATATGAGGAGAAATCCATGGAGGTGCACATGGAATAGAGAAAACCATAGATAAATAAAAAGGTTGATAAAATGGTTGAACAATATGCAGAGGAAATGGGTATTCCAAAAGAGAAAGTGCAGTATCCAAGGGAAAAAGCTAAGGTAGATTCAAGTGGCTCAGGAGCAACCATAAGAATATCTGGTAGGATAGCTACCACTCTTCCTGCTATTTAGAAGTCCTTCAAGACTATACCTTCTATTGGAGATAAGAGGAAAATAATTGCCATTCCTTTGGTAAGGGAGAAATCCCCTCTAATTGTGCAAACAACAAGAGTTTAGAAGAATAAAACTGCTACTATTACACCACCTAATACCCTTATCAAGAGAAGAGTAAAGCAAAAATTTGTGAGAGAAAAGGTTACAAGTGTAAATGTTGCAAAAGAAGAAGAATTGGAAGAAGAAGGACCACAATTGGCCTGGAGAAGGAGAATTGATGCTTCACAAGATGAATCCAGTGTGAAAAGAAGAAGGTTTGACATTATTGACACTGAGAGTGAAGAGGAGATTGATGCAAAACCTAAGGAAAAAACAAAATGGTTTCCAAAATATCCTAAATCCATTATTTGTTTGTTCACAAAATTCCTTCAATGACTCTTGGTCTCCAATAAGGTGACAAACACCATTAGTGTACTCAAGGCACAAAACCACTAAACAACAGTTTTAATCATATTCAGAAAGGCTAAAATAACATTTCCAAACCAATGGTGGAACACAAGAACCCATATTTCTCAGATTTCATATATCTGCCTACCATACATGTTTATTTGGCTTTTAGGATAGCAAAGGGTGTAATTTTAGTATAACTTGCAAAATAAAACTCCAACATAGATTATAAAACCTTTTATAGATACCCTTTTTGGATTTTCAACACATACTAAATTTTTAGGTGGGTTTCCTTTGTAACAAATCCCTCAAAAATGGATTGCTATGTAGCTTTTTTAGGCCAAAACAATGGAGGAAAGCCCCTAGGGCATCATCAAAATTGGCCAAGACCTTATCTTTAACCCCTGAAACTTGGGTAACTCATAAAACATGTTATTACATACCTCCAAACAAAAAATAGGAATTTTCACAATGCCAAATTCATTTTATGCAATTTTCTTTCTCTCGGGTTCCCATGATAGGGTTTCTGGATAGTTTTTAGCAAAATGCTCATAACTTTTGCAAAAAAAAACAAAATGACCCCAAAAAAAAAAAAATTGTTTTTTATTTCATTTATTTATAATCCCCATACCTTCCCTTTCATTTTTTAGTTCCTAAAATCCGTACAAGAAAGGTTTTCTATGCAGAAAATAGTAAAAATATGAACATTGCAATCACTATTTTGACCATAACTTTTGCAAATGATGATGAAAATAAGTCAAACGAAAAAAACCAAAAAATATATTCATACCAATATCATCTCCAATTGTATTTTCACCTTTATTAGTCTGTTCAATAATGTACCATTCAAAGAACAGTTAGGAACACATGTAAAAAAATGCAAAAATTAAGGGTTTCATTGCTCCAAACTTCCTCCAAATCATTCAATATTCTTTATAATGATGGATTTAGGATTTTTATTCCTTTAAAAACTTATTCCAACTATTAACAACCAAATAATAAACTTCTAAACCACCTTGACTCTTCAACTTCCCATTCTTGTACTTTTGCAATTTTGCACTATGACAACTTTGCAAGAATTTACAATATTTAACCAACCATCACCTATAAACCTAATAATGACTCAAAACACCTTAACTACATTGGAAATGGTATTTAAGACCTTATTACAATATTAAAACATCAAACTTAAATAAAAACCCCAAAGTTGCCTCATGGAGGCACAAACTTGCCATGGTGCTCTAACACCAGAGATTGAGGAAGAAAAGAAGTTTTTTATCCATGACAAAAGAAGCTTCCAAGAAGGTGTCACCAAAGAAAAGAAGAAGAAAAAATATACAATTCAAAAGAAGAATCTGAGTAAAATCAAAGGAAAAGAACAAACAAAATTGATAAGGCCTCACTCACCTATGGAATTAGAGGCATTGTTCAATATTATTTTATAGAATGAGATGCTAGGAGAGACCACAACTCTATAAAAAGATGCAGATGAGGTGGATAAGGCCACCATAATTGAAGCTACAGTACATTTTTTTTTCATGAGGTTGATATGAGAAGTATCAAGAAACATATTCCTACAGACTTGTGGAACATTTGGTTAGAATGAAGGAAAGAAGTTGTAGAAGATGAAGCAAGGCTTAAGGAAGAAGCATCAGAAAGCATAGAAGCTCCTTTATCTGAGGATGACAGAGAAACTTTGGCCACAAAATTTAGCAAAGAGATAATAACTAAGCAAAGGGTGACAACCCTTATGGGAAAAGATAAAAGTGATCTTGAAAGAATTAGGAAGGAAAGCAATGAAAAAGATGAGGAGATTGCACAAAATTTGGGGATGATACCAGTGAATGAAGAAGTGCATGTGGATACCCTTTCTCTAGAACCAAATGTAGAAGAAGATGTACAGACAGATGATGCTCAACATGAGCATGATACAAATGAAGAATTTGCACTGGAAAAAACTCCTCTGGAAGTGGAGGACATGAAAGAAAGAAATGTTGAGTATGCAATGATCAGAGAAGACATTGCAAAGGGAAACATTACTCCACCTTGAGTACAAGAAGAAGTTACTCCTTCAGCTAATACAAAAAACCCTATAGAGGAAGAGAATACAAATAAGGATGATAATGAAGAGAATGATGATTTGGAGAAAGAAGAAGAACATGAAAAGGAAGGTGAAGATAAGAATAAGGATGCATCTGGAGACACTCAAACAGAAAAATAAGAACCAATAAACTCTGAAAGTGCAGAAGAAAAGAACTCAAAGGGAAAGGCTGTAGAAATTACAAAGCCTTCTGGTGAATCATCCGTCTCCTTTAGAGATTCCTTGAAGAATCTATTGAGTATGCAGTCCAAGTTCCAACTTGTTGTGTCATCACAACTACTATAGTTATCGATGCAACAAGGTAGTGTAGACTTGGATAGGATCTTTCCCCTTCACAAGTTACAACTAGGAGATATGTTTCATGCATCAACAAGAAAAGAGATTATTGAGACACACCAAAAAAGTGGTGAATTGATGGAAGAAGCAGTGAAAGCACTACAAAAACCATACCTGATGCAAATATTGACACATCACTAACTAGTATGGAAACTCTAAAACTACTAATTGATTCTTTTAAGGTTTACGCATCTAGACTAAAAGAAGAAAGAGATAAAGAAGTGTAAAAGAGAATCAACAATAAGAAAATGTTAGAAATACTGAGAAATGTGCCATTGCACATAAAAATTTTTTAGAGTTGATGAAGGATGTTGAAGGGCATGTTGATGAGGCAAAGGCTCTATATCAATACGACATGAAGTGGCCCAGAGCCACATAGAGCATAAGGAAGGAGATGGACTCTATTGAGTCTCAAATTAATACCACCTCAATTGCCTATAATCTGGTGGTTGACATAAGTGGAGAAATAAGGAATGTAATAGAATAAATGCACAAAAAATTCTTTCAACTACAAGCCTAGAAAGAACACATCATCCTACAATTTGGAGAATTAAGGGACTTGGCCAATCCCAAATTTATACTTGTTTCAAAATCTCTTTTGAGTGTGGACAAAGCCAAGTAGATGAATCTGGTACCTGACACTCTGGAAGAGGGAGAAGAGTTTCTTATGGAATTTGAAACACAGTCTAGATTGCTTGCAATAGCTAAGAGAGAATGGGAAGAAGGCAGACAATCTTGGAAATACCATTTGTAGAAGTTGTAGGTGTCAACCACCTCCAATTGACATATTTCTCATTTTTTATGCATTTCAGTATTTATGTTAAGATTCGTTGTACATATGTGAATTATATTGTGATGTTTTCAAGTACAAGTTTTGGTTTATGCTCCAAAACATGACTTAGAGGGAGTCAATACATTCTTTTCAGTTTGTATATATGCTTACATTTCTCAAGGGGAGTTCCAGTGAAAGTCATAACAGTTGTATAGGAAACCTTTTCCCTCAATGCCAAAGGGGAATAATGGTTTGGAGAAGTTTGGAGATAATTTTGGAATGTTGCCATCAATGAAAAAGGGGGATATTGTTGAAAGAATGAGAAGTTTTTCATTGATGATGTTGTTGGCAACATGAGCATTACATATTGTCATTGATTTCAACATTGTATCTAGATATGAATATCATGATGTGAATCATTGTAGTTGGCTCTAACATGTTTTGGAGTGTTCGTAGAAGACAATTTTGCTAAGAGGTTTGGTCCAATAAAGTTCATTGAAATGGGAGATCAACTAAGTGCCAATACTGTTGATTCAATGCAACAGTGCTTCAGTTTTTGGGTCTGCACCAGTCTGCAAATAAAGGTTTAACTCTGTGCTTCTAACATTATTTTGGTGGATGTTAGATGTACCTGATTCCAATTTTTCATCATGTTTTGGCTATTGGATCGAAAGATATGAGTAACAGAAGTAGAATTGGAAAATTACAATTATTCGCTGTACAATGTAGTTGTGTGGGAGATTTTGTACTCCTTCGTGGATGAGTCTTTGGCTTTGTGCTTTTGAGGATAAGTTGCTATATGGAAATAGAGTATGGATTCTAGTTGGCATTGAGTTGTGAAGTCCACATTTCTGCATGTGGATACATAGTAGAAGGATTTTAGGTCTTATGTCGTGCCAACCTAATAGGTTTGATGTTGTGTGAAGGTTAAATAAGTATTGTGGTCTTATGTAGGATCTATTATAGGTCCATGTCGACCTCATTTAAGCTATTTTGAGATTTTAATTGTGGTGCATAGTGTGGATGAAATTTTTTGAAGTTGAAAAGCTATATATTGGGTGTTACATCTAATTAGGCTTACCTAATTGATGTTAGAGTTGATGCAGATATATATGTTGGATCCGTTCGGTATTTTGATGTATGTTGGTAAAATGTATCTCAACCTTGAAATTACATAAGGTACTATTGATATATAAGGCACTATTGGTATGTCGATGATAGGGGTGTGTGGGGGGGTTTCCCCCCGCGAGGGGCTCAGGGGCAGCACCCCTGAAAGGAAAAATTTATTTATGTTTTATTATTGTAAATTTGGACCATTCATCATTAGGTTTTAAATCTAATGGTCGATATGTTATTAGCCTGAATTCCCTTAGAAGGAAAATCTATTTTATGAGGGCATTGTATTACGACTATGTATTGTGATGTATTCTGAGAATTTGATAGCGGTCGTGTTGCCTTTGGATCTATGGTTGGTGATACTCCTATGAGAATCTTGCTCTACAAGTATATTGTAATCTTTGCATGATTTCTAAATACTATATTGGGTGACTTTGGAGTGTGGGGTTTTTATCTTGAAAGGGTTTTCCCCATGTAAATCACTGTGTTGTGGTATGCTTGATATTTATGTTTATTTTTATTTAAGTTTCTATAATTGTTAAAGATCTTCTTTTTTTGCATTATCCTCCTCTCAATATTAGTGTAGGAAGTTGTTGTGCTACCCTAGCTTCCTTACAAAATAGGTTGTGAGCCACCATAGGTTTAGGGTTTAGGGTTGTGATTGATAGTGAAAGATGCAATTGCAACAGTTCAAAATAGGTTGTGAGCCACCATCTCTCTTCTATCTTTTTCTTCGTGGACACTGAGTCCACCTACAGTGAGCACTTCTATAAATATACTATAACTAAATATAATATATTGTGAGCTAATCCTCACTGTGGTTTTTCCCATTTTTGGTTTTCCACATAAAAATCCTAGTGTTCATGTGTTATGTGGATTTGTTAATGTTTCATGCTTTTTTTCTTTATTATAGTTGAATATGCTTTGGTGATTGTATGTTTAATGTTTGAATGGTTTAAGAGAATACTGATTCACTCCCCTCTTTGTATTCTAGGTGTTCAACATCTTATGCATTGAATAGGGAGGAACAAATACCAATGGATGGAATGGATGAAGAATCCCAACCCTAATACAAAGGACTTAGAATTTTTATATGCTTTTGGACTTTGAAGATTAAGAAAAAATCATATAGTATGTCATTGGAATGGTATTGGGGTACAAAAATAATTAATACTTTACAACTTTCAAAGAAATTAGAAGGAAAGTGTGGATTTTTATGAAAAGCATATCAATGATAACAATTCCAATAGAGATTATTGGATGTGAAACTTTGAAACTCTAGAAAACAATACTTAGACAAATTCTGCAAAGGCATGAATGGGATATCAAGATAGGTAGGGAAGGTGTATAGGTATGGACTTCCTTGAAAATTTGAAAGGTCAAAAAATATACAAAACTTAAGGGAATACATTAGAAATGGCCCAAACTTAGGCCCTTTTTGGATTTTTGCAACCTTTGGCACTAGGAGGAACCATTTAGAATGTCTCAAGTTGACTATCAACAATGGCTCCAATATGACTAAGACACACAAAGTGGAAGGGACTCAAGAAAAATGACACTACAAATTTGAGTCCCAATAATAGAAACTTACTATTTTGTATTAATTTCAAAAAAGGTACTTATATTTGATTACAAGACCTTCAACTTTATTATATGGACAAATAGAGATACTTCTTTCTTTCATTCAAAACTTGTGGTCTTAGGATAGAATAGAATTTCATCAAAGGATTTGGAAGATATAAATGGAAATATTGTAGATGAGAAAGCATCAAAATTATGATAATAATCACAACTACAAGGTGAGGGAACTGACAAAGGCTACATGTAAATAGTAATCTTATGAATAAACTATCACAACGATTACATCTATAACCATAAGGCAAGAGAACCCTAAAAGAATTTTTTTAGGAACCTTTAAGGAGATAATGTGATGTGTAAATGCATAGTGAAGACTAAAGGATATTAGTAGTCTTAAGCTAGAATAAAATCCCATTAAAGGATTTGGAAAATATAAATGGAAAGCTTGTAGATGAGAAAGCATCAAAATGATGATAATGATCACAACTACAAGGCAAGGGAACTAGCCAAAGCTACATATAAATGGTAATCTTATGAATAAAATTACACCAATAACATTTATAATTATAAGGCAAGAGGACCCTACAATAATGTTTGTTAGGTACCTATAATGAATCTTAGTGCTAGAGAAAAGGAGGACCCTCACATAACCTTGTGATTTGTAACTCTCCTTTGGAAACTATTTTTACATAAAAAATGTTTCATACTAATTCCAAGCACAACCGCATGATATAATTGAGCAAGATAAAAATCTTTGTTGTGTCAAACAGGGACCCTAAGACAACTATCATTTA
The DNA here is from genome assembly GCA_007258455.2 of Sequoia sempervirens. NCBI lineage: Eukaryota > Viridiplantae > Streptophyta > Pinopsida > Cupressales > Cupressaceae > Sequoia > Sequoia sempervirens. The sequence continues at coordinate 130,123,796 of VDFB02000015.1, read as the reverse complement.
AGAAACAACCTTCTTTCTAGATTCCACTAGCATAAACCATTACACTTTAGGCTATATTGTTGACTTACAAAAGGATTAAACAACTTGATTTCGAACAAGAAATAATTCACCATTGTAGCCTTCAAGCATCTAAATTCAAAAACCAACTAGAGAATTTATAGACCTCATCTCTTTTTTTTAACATGAAATAGTACATTTCTATTTAATGCTTCCATGGTGTAATATTATTTTACTTTGGTGGGAATTTTCACTATGTAGAATATTTGATACTCAAGCCTCTTCTTCCATAGAAGAAATGACTATTGACAATTCGTAATGTACATGAGTGAAAGGTCGTTGAAGAAATGACTACTTCAAACAATGGCTATAACCTATAACTATTGGAAAATCATAAAATAAATGCCAACTTGTCAAAGGGATGGCTTGGCTATTAGATACCCCACTCAATAAAAAACCTCAAACAAATAAAGTATCTAAATATCTATTTATTCTATCAATATTAATAGCCAAGCTTTAGCTCAATAACCTTAAATTCGATATTGGAAAGTGAGTTTTTTTATAAAATAAATAACCTAGTTTGCATTAAGATATTTAGCTCAATAACCTTAATTTCGATATTGGAAAGTGAGTTTTTTTATAAAAGAAATAACCTAGTTTGCATTAAGATATCATGCCTCCATAGTCAATAATATTGAGAGAAAGGCTTTGAAAGTAACAATATAAAATTTTATAAAATTGATATTTTGGACCATTTAAGTGGCTCATCCTAAGGAAAGAATAGGAAATAACGGATGCTTGCAAGCCATTATGTAACAATTCCTTATTTTCCAAAATTTTAATCTCAACTAAAGCTTATAAAAGCTCTCACAAATGCCAGCCTCCTTGAGAAAAACATTCGAATAAATTAAATTATTGTAAAAAGTTTAGGAACACCATAAAAATCTATTTTTTTTACATATTGAAGGTAGGAATGATCATTAGAAATACATTAAAGCAATAGGCATTCTATTATGGGATCATACTATAGTAACAACAATCTAAAATTTTGATGGAATAGTTTTGTTATCAAATAAGTTGTATTGGTGATATTTTCTTTGTATTCAAACATTTAATCTTAACTAGAGTTTTGAGGTTTTCTTGGCAATGTGGCATGTTTGTGATAACCAAACTACTTAACTAAATTTTACTTTGATAGTTTATCTCGTGTCTTCAATATATTCATAGAGGCCCCAAAAAAATTCTTATGAGGTATTATTATGGATCCAAACAAGGATTAAAAATACCAATGTAAAATTCTATAGGACCCACATTTCATTATTTGTCATTTACCACTTTGAGAATGATGCTTTATGACATGTCATAAGTGGGTCAAGATTCCTAGTTAAATTTGTGACCTCCTATATTATCTCTTACACCACTATGTTTGTCATGTGTGCTCTTCCACATTATTTATGACAAGATATTCTTTTACAAATATATTTAAACATAAATACCAATAATTACATAACATAATGGCCAAGGAATAAAGTACATTTTATTTCATGAGAATATATAAATTAATAAACAATTAAATAATCTAAACATTATTAATTAAACAATAATACTAGTATTTTTAATTCTTATAATCTATTGTAACATTATATTACAATAATAGTTCATTAAACATTAACATATTGAATCACTATTGTTCGAGAATGGCGTTGACAATGGCTACGCTAGGTGAGAGACAACAGGCAAATCAGGTTTCAATTGGCGTTGGGTCGCTTCTGGTTCTTAGCGCGACTCTGTTGTAGACTGATGGGGTTCGAGTGGAAGGTGAGAGCCCTCTTCTGGGCATTTCTCTGGCTCTGCCCTATGCTTTTCGAGGGGTTGACAAGTTTCCTCCTCTTGGCGCACCTCCTCTAGTGGACAGTGTGGAGAGGGTCGGGGTTGGCCCTTCCTCTCCTCCTGTTGTTTCCTTTGTTGGAGTTGTGTGTGATTGCAAACAAAAATCCTTTTCTGATGCTGCTCATGCCCAGCTTCCTTTTTCTTCGGCTAGGGTTCAACCTATGCCTTGTGCCAGGGCCTCCCCTGTGGTGGTCTATGGGCCTGAGGTAGTTGAGAATGAGGATTTCTATTTGCATCATGGTGTGGTATGTAGGTTTAATGGCTTTTGGCCCTCTCTCCCTGATCTCCATGATTGGGTTTCAACCTCTTGGAAGTCTATTGTCTCTGGAGAAATTGAGTTATATCCCAGTGCTAGAGGGTTTTTCTTTGCTACCTTTATTACTCCTACGGAGAGGGATTGTGTGCTGGAAAAAGGGTGGATGTGGGGTGTTCATTCGTTGTCCATCAGGTCGTAGTCTCACTCTTTCAATCTGCTTATTGAGCTGCTGAATGTCAAACTTGTTTGGGTCTGACTGTGAAATCTCCCCCTCCAATTTTGGGAGGAAACGTGCTTTGAAGCTATTGGTAACTCCATTAGATGCTTTATGAAGGTTGACTCTACGTCTTGGGATCTAGGGCATACTACGGTGGCTCGTATTTTAGTTGATTTGGACATCTCCAAACCCCTTCATGGTGATGTGGTCTTGATGGTGGAGGATAGACCTTGGTCGCAGCTGCTGGACTATGAGGGCCTTCCCTTTCGATGTAGGAGGTGTTTTTCCACTGGTCATTTGGCCATTGGTTGCCCTCTTGCTCATCGTAAAGGTGCTCCTACTTGGTGGAAGAATGCTCACTCAGACCATCTCATGGTGGGTTCTCCCTCTTCAGAGACTTCTCTTGTGGAGGGCGACCCTCCTTTGGTGATTCCTCCCTTGGTGGTTGATCCTATCCAGGCTCCTCTTTCTTCTTGGGAACCTGCGTCTGCTCCTCTTCCGACTCCTTTCATGGAGCCACTGTTGGCTCGATCTACTGACATTGTTCTGTCTGAGCCTGCCCGAACCTCATTGATTGATTCTGATGGTCCTTCGTTCGATCTTGTTTCCTCCCTTGCGCTATCGTCTCCCTCGTTGTGTGGTTGCTCTTTTTGCTTGGTGGCTTCAGTTGTTCCACCTCTCTCACCTCGCTTGGACGACTTGGATTATGAGCCTCCCTAGTCTGTTGTGCTGAGAAAGAAGAAGGGACTCCCTCAATCTGTCACATCTTTGCGGCCTAGGGTTAAGGGAGTCAAACTAGTCTCCTTAGATTTTGGGGTTGTCTAGTGCTATCTGTGTTTCAATAGCTGTCTGTCAGCTATTTTTGTGTGTGGTTTGTCTTCTTTTCCTAGTTCATTCTTGTTTTGAACTAGCTTCTTTTTTTGGTCCTTTGGGCTTTCTATGTAAAGGGTACGACACCCTGTAAATGCTGCTTATCTTATCAAAAACATTATATTACAATATATTATTATATGATAATACTAATAATGTTAATAACTACATGTTTCTAGTTTACTATATTTTAATAATATGCTCCCAATAATTTTATTAATTTATTATCATCTTATTACTAATATCATTATTTAAACAAGTAAATAAATTGTTAATAAAAATAAAATATAAAAAACGTGCTTACATTTGGTAGGTTTTAATGGTGTGACCAAGTTCTTGCAAACTTAAAAAATTCTAATATAATGTTTACAGTTGAGAGACCCTATAATGGCACCAAGGACCATCATGTAATGATTGAATTAAAACAAATTATGTAGAGTCCACATTATTTTTTTTTAAAATAAAAGATGTATTTAAAATATTTATATTAATAGTTAATTTTTTTTATTTAATAATTATTTTCTTTTGAAGAGTTGTTTTTGTTTCTTGAGAGTTATTTTATAGCTTTATATTTTAACAATGATATTTATCAACCTAGTAAAATCATGATGTAATTGTTTTGCAAGAATTTGTTGATCTCAAACTATTATCTAGCCTATTGTTGCCATGTCTCATCTATCAACTACACAACAAATATTTTTATTACAATACTACAAAGATAGGTACTTGTCACTACGTGGTCATGATATATATGACTTGGAAGAATCTATTATCTCAAACTATTATCCATTATGTCATGAATTGACATAGCATTACTTATCTATTGACTAACCAACAAATATCATTATTACAATACTAGAAAGACAAATGCTTACCACTACGAAACACATATTAATACAAATCATCATGAATAGGTTGAATGTATGACCATTTATTTTAAGAGTTAAAAAAAACTACTATTAACCAACTGTCACTACACCAAAAGCAACATCAGAGAAGTTAAGAGGTACTGACGAGAGTTGAGAGCCCCACGTGACAACACTCTTGTAACTCTTAATGATGTGTATACTACAAAATCATATCTATAGTTTTTTAAAGGAAAAAATCAATAAAAAAATCAATTACAATTCAATTATTTAAACTTTTAGTAAAATTATAATAAACGATAGCTAACCCACCCCATATCTTGGTAGATATGGCCGACAATTTAGATAACCGTATGAAAGAAGATAGGTTTGGACATATTTGGAGGATAGCTGGCTCTCTCCAACAAATGCCCCACTTGGTGGGACCCGCAATGCCATACGTACAAAAAATATTTCCGTATTTTGTTTATATTGAAAAAACATTTCCTTAATCGGTTTTCAGACATCTGATTTGTTATTGACAATGATTAGGAAGTATGGAAATAATTTGAAGATTTAAGATATTTACACGAGTGGAAATTATGAAGGAGAAAAACAACCCCGTGACATGCGTTGTCGGGCACGTCTTACCAGTGGGACCCACGTAACGTTCAATCCAACGGTGCAATGATTTATTTTATTTATAACACGGATGGAACGTGTGCAATAAAAAGACACAGAAATCACATGCCATGATAATTTTCATTGGGTAGTTTCAGGTTATTTTGATGGTACACAGTTTTTTAAGTTAGGGTTTTTTCCCCATATATGTATGTACCTAGATACATGTGGCTCTATTTTAGTTATATGTATAGATATTGTATGTATTTGATATTTATAATATTAGTTGATAGGTTATATTATGTGGGAGTTTTCATTCGGTGAAGTGTTTCATGTTAAAAAACATTCAATTATGGCTTCACATCAAATCTTACAATATAAAAATCATATCTAATCTACTTGTGTGCATTGTGATGGATGTTCAATATGAGTTGTGGATTTTTGTTGTCAATGAATTTGTATTCATGTGGTTCTATCTCGTGTTAACTTGATTGAGGGAGGATAAATCAACTCTTCCACTTCCCCTTAGGTCATGATCAATTCCAATACTTGGAAATTTGTATATGTTGAGAGGAAAGGCTACAAAGAGGCTAGAAACACTTTCTTTACAATATGGGCCTCTCGTGACATCATAATTGAGCATGGAAATAGTTGTGTGGCCTCCTCTCTTGTCATGGCATAGAAAATCTCCATAACTCACGATCATGTCCTTTCAAGGTAGACGATGGTACAAGCAACCTAAGACCCTTTCTCGCAACATGTCTTCCATTATTGGGTTGATTATGGACCTTGCTAGAAGAATCTTAGACACATTTCCTTCACTAAACTCATGACTACCAAAAAGAATCTTAGACACATTTCATTCACTAAACTCATGACTACCAAAAAGAATGGAGGCCTTGCAATATCTAGAAGAAATGAAGTGTTGTGGATGGTCTAATTAATTTTGAAGGAAAGAAGAAAGAGTATGAATCTATTATGTAGCATGATCTTTAACACAAGCATGTTTGACCCCAACAATTTGAATGGGTATGCATCATGTTAACTGGTTATACAAGATGTTTTCTTCATCAAGCAATGACAAACCATCAAGTATAGAGAGAATTTTGCCTCTTAAATTATTGGATGATAAATCCATACTTTCTAGTTAGCTTAGATGGCCTATTGAATCCAACATTTCACCACTCAATATATTGTTGCCAAGATTCAACAAATTTGGCTTGGACAATTGCCCCAGTTGTTTAGGAATAGTATTGCTAAACTCATTCATGGAGGGATCTATAAAGCTTAGGGTTTTGCAAATCCCAAGGCTCAATAGTATTGTTCTTTTCAATTTATTGCCCTTCACTTCCAAGTGGTCAATAGTAGGATTGGAAACTATGAAATCAGAGGGAATGAAGTTAGATAAACTATTGTGGCTCAAAATCAATAGCCCCAAGCTTGAACATTTCCCAATCTCTTGAGGGATGTGGCTTTCCAACTAATTGCTTCTTACAAGTAGAAGCTCTAATTCTCCTAAGGAGTGAAGTGTTGGAGGTATTATTTCATGAGATGATTCCTTGTAAAATCAATTCCAATGAGATTTCTCTAGGCACCCAATGTGAGGTATTGAGCCAAATTTTTGGTTACCAAATAGAATTACATATTTGAGACTCTTGAGATTGGTAATATCTAGTGGTATGATTCTTATGAGGTGATTATTGTATAAATACAATTCTTGCAAGATTTTGGCCTCACAAAGTTATGGAGGGATCTCGCTTTTTAGTGAATTATTGGCTAGGAACAAAACCTATAAATTCTACAAGCTACCCAATACTAGACTCGAGATGAACCCCTCTAACATGTTTATATGTAACCTTAGGTCCTTTAGCAAGCTTCAATTTCCAAGCTTTGCAAGATACTGCCAAATAGGAAATTTTTGTTCAAATAAAGTTGAGTCAAGTAGTGTAGCAATCAAAGAGAGGATGGCATGGGCTCTATGAGCTAATTTTGGGTGGGTGACAAATATTATGGTGATATTTTTACACTTGCCCAACTCCATTGGTATTTATCTACTTTTGTTAATTAGGTTTCAATCTTTGGAACACTATTTGGCCATTATTCAATCTCTCATTGTGTTGACGGCTTGGTTGATGTCATCATGGCTTCCACTACAATCATCATTTCAAATAATCACTTCAACCACCATTACAAGGCCACCTTATTTTTTGAATCAAAGTTTTTTTGGTATGGATACAACTTTATAGTGGATTCAACTGTTACACCCCATTGTGTTATTACCTATTTACTGTTACTTTGTTGAGTTAAAATGCTTTAATACATGATTGTCTTTTGTATATTTGAATAGAAAATGTAAATGACAAATGTGTAATTAAATATGATGTTTTTAATGCTTTGATAATGCAATGATATATGATGCATATAAATGTAATTTTATCAACTAACTACTGTTGTGATGCACTAAGCTGGATGTAGGAACAAAATCGAGCCTTCAGAAGAAAGGGGAGCATCACTCAAGAGAAGAAATTGGTTTGGTAACCCTTATTGTGCCTATTGAGCTAACACACACTCACATCCTAGTTTGGTCAAGCTGAGTCAAGTGAGTTTGGGAAATGGTCAGTAACCATCAATCATGGTTTGGGAATGTTTTATATTGGTTTATGGTTTTAGACTTTGATTGTTCTCGATTGGGAACATGTGATTAAGATTTTGTGTTAAGTGTAAGTTCTTCATGTGTTCATATTTATATATTAACTGATGACTATATGCATAGAATGTATATATGTACATGTTTACGATAACTCATACATGTGAGTATAAACATGCATGTGTATATGTAAGTAGACGTATCTATGCATACTCATGTATGGATACACCATATGCATGTGAGGACATTGATTAGACATATGCAACATATGTATATGTTGATCGATGAATATGTAAATATATATGTACATTTTGGATACTAAAATAATGGTATATATATATATATATATGCAAAAAGCACAAACTTGTGTCACACTTTATAAAGGAATCAACCAACAACAACAAAAATTCTAGACTTTGACTACATAAAATTGGTCTTTATGTTTTGAATTTCAAAATGATGTAAACTAATGAAAGGTAGAAATATCGATGAAGCTTAATCCTGTAATTTTTTAGATTTTTTAAAAATTGTTTTGATTAATTTTTTATCAATTTAAGAGTAGATTTTGAAATGTTGAAAATTTCAGGAAAAAGTGACGTTCACTTGACATCAAGAAATAAATAGAGAAAAGCTTCATTTTCCCCTAATTTTTTTTTGTCCAAATAGTTGACTTCATATCTAGTGCATGGAAAAAAATTTGAAATTTTGATGTATATTTTTCTCGTAATAACATTTTAAAGTCAAACTTTTCAAAATTTGACATTTTTTATTGGATGTCAACTATTGTCTATTTTTTTAATCATTTTCAAAAAAAAAATTATACCCTTTTGAAGAGGACTCTCTCCTCTAGTGCATCATATATTTTTTAATTTTTTTAATATATTTTACTATTTTTTTTTAATTTCTAATCAGCCTCTTTTTTAACTTTAACAACCTACTTGCATTATTTTAAAAATAAAATATATTAAATCTAATCAAAATAATAATAAATTTACATATTTGGATTCACCACTTTGAGCTCTACAAAAGGGTATTTTTCTCTTCTTTTTTTAAAACATCATTCTGACTAAATAAATACTTAGTTGAAGTTGAAAGTTTCAAAAAATTCCGGAAAAAGTTGAGTTGGCTGCCAACTAGGATGCCACATAGATAGTTTCGGTAGAAAGGGTTTCGACTGGAACCCTTTCTACCGAAACCATGCATATAAAATAAGCCAATTTCAAAGTAGCAAAGGGAAAAACTTAATTTTTTTGGATTTGACCGAAACATATTTGGGCGGAACTTTGTGTGCCACTATAATATTAAATGCATTTAAATTTTTTTACAAAGTAAACATAGCGCATATGTAGCGTGAGCCTTCTAAAGGTAATTGGCTTAAATATAAGACAACATTATATTATCATTGAGCAACACATATAAAGCACATGAATGAGTTTAGAACCAACACATAAGATAAGAGTAAGTCAACACATAAGTTAATAGTGTATGCTATATGCAAAGTGAATAATAGTTTTTGAAGTTTATAAAGCGCATGAGCAACACTATACTAAAACGTTTCAATATGTTTAAGTTGTTGATAAGACAAACCCACACACTAGCATGTTGATGTGTAAATAGGCAATGCCATGATAAAATAAGCATGCGGACTTTGTCAAAGCCAAAGTTGGTTGAAGCTCATGAAGGTAGTTGACTTGCATAACAATTAGGAAACCTGTAGATATGCATTGTTGTGTTTTGACTCGGTAAAAGAGTCATTGTTGTCACATGAAAAGGGGAAACTCATCCATCTTAAGAAGCTAGAAATATTTGGATTGTTTATGTGTTGCATATTATGAGTTTAAATCAGCCACATTTCATTCTAAATAGTTGATTTGATGCATTGTTAGTTTTTCGTTGTAGTGGTGGTAGAAAAGAGAAAAAAGGTGGTGAATTTAGTAGCTTGTTTATAGCATTGAGTTGCTTAGATTTAAGTATAAATAGAGGCAACTTCTCCACCTTTTGTTACACTCATTCATTCTACTTTCAACTTCATTTGTTATTTTGCTGTAGTTTTCTGTGCAAGTGTGTTTTTGAGAAGCTTAGTGAGAAAGAGAGTTTTTTTTCAAGAATTTGCATTTGTTGAGAGTTTTGTGAGAGACTAGAATTGAAGATAGGTTGAACTGAGAAGGAACAACAAGTGTGATTGTGGAAGTTGAGCTTGGGAAGCAGTATTTTCATTTGAAGCCATAATTTGAGGCATGCTAATTTTTATTACTCTATTATTTTATGTTGAAATGTTATTGTCTATGAATACCATTGTTTATGGGAAGGATAATTTAAATGCATGATAAGCTCGCTTGTATGAACTTAGTTTATTTCTTAGTTTGAATAAGCTTGCATGATCCTTGGTAGAATCTTGTTTTGGTGAAACCCTTTTGTTTGGCATATACATAGATACTCTATATTGGAATTTGTGTGGTTATTGGAACTATACTTAGTTTTTCAAGACTATATGTATGTAGTATGAATTGTGAAGTATGAGTTGTGTTATTGTCTTGAAGTGCTTTAATGGAAATGATAGTTTGAACATGGGTGGTTGACTTGGTTGTTCCTAGGGTTAGGATAATCCATGGAAAAGGGAGTAACCTAGTTAGTCAGTTAGTATGTGTGCATGTATGGTTATCATGGTTATTCTTGGGGTTAGAATAATCCATGGGAAAGGGAGTAACCCAGTTAGTAAGTTGAGTTGGGTGGCCAAATTAGTTGTTCATATAGTCTATATTATGGGCTCCATGCTCATAGTAATTTTACCAAGGGTTTTTGATGTAGGACCATCCTTAAGCTAGCACAATATTGTCACCAAAAACTAGAAGTTTAGCTTCCTGCATGTGAAATTATCTTGTACACCTTGTGTTGTGGTAGTTTAACATGCAATTGTTTAATTGCATGTCATGTTGTATTGGGAAACATTGGTGTCCTATGCATTTTATTTCCTATTGGTGCATTTGTGTGCATCTCTACCATGTGTAAGCTATTTTTCACTAAAGACTTGTCATTAATCCTTTGTGCGACATGTTTCATGTGCATAATTTGTGATGATCATCTAATACTAGAATTTAGGGAGTTGGTCATTTTATTAAAATTATTATGTTAAATGACATGATTAAATCTTTTGATAGGGCATCAATTCTAGATTTGAAAGAATGCCAGTTTAGATTTATTAAGATATATAGATTATTCTTTGTTTGATGACACCTTAGTGGTTGAGCTACTTTTTTGATTGTATATCTATTTCAATGACCAACTTCTATCCACAATGCAAGTGGCATATAGTACATAATGATAATTTTTGGTCATTTAAATGGTTTGGTTGGTTGGTTATTAACCATATAAGAAAATAGATTGGGTTTTTGGGTAGAGCTTAGAGCTTGATTGTAGTTGGAAAGAGTCTTTACATGTATGTATTCAATACTGTGTAGAATAGTGTGATTGGGTTTTATATATTGGTGACCCTTTATATTCTTTCCATTATTTTCTACAACTTTATTTGGTTTCTATTGTCCCCCATTTTTTTTTCTTTGTTTTACTTCTATTAATATGCTCTATGTGCTTATTTAATGGTTGTTCATTTGCTCCTCAAATTATTGCTACACCACATTGTGTCTTCGTTTCCATTAATTGCCTTTATAATCAATGCTTTAAAAGTATGCACACCACATACTAAATCATCATGGAACAAAAAATCATCAACTACATCATGTGAAGTAGATGATACATAACAATCATCACTAAGCCCCTTGCTAAGTAAATCATTAATATAACTTAAACCGAAACATTTAGAAGGAGGACTATCGCGGATAATATGGGAGACCTAATGACCTCATATGAAGGTGAATAAGGCACATCACTAGTGGTAAAAATATAAGCATAATAAATCTTACCACTAGGATAAGTAGAATAGATAAGTACTTAACGAGAAGATATCACTAGAAGGTTGATCAAGTTGAAACCCATCATCAACACATCACTAGTCATGGGAGAAGGAACATCAACATGATCTATAAGTGAAGGTGAAACACACAGATCAATATCCCTAGGCTCAAAATGAAATATCAAAATTACATAAACCTATATATATGGAATAATCATGAGATGTACGAAGAACAACCATCCCTTTACATAAAAATATCATGAGTACAGTTAGTGGATCTAGATAAATCATGTAGAGTAGGATCCCTAGCACAATAAGTTAGGAAGCTAATATGATAAGAAGTATAGAAAATATATCCAAAATGAAAGATCTAGTAAAGTAAGTGCATAAGGTTGTATCCAAACTCTAATAAATGTAAATCAATTTTGAAATGAAAGATGAAATCAATCATAATAGTAAATTAGAAGCAACAAGATAGAAAACAAACCCTAGGGGTGTAGGATCAATCGAGTTCACTAAAATAAAGAGCATAAAACATACCTCTTCAAAATATTTAGGCTAATAAATCAAGTAAAACAATTAATTTAACAATTAACTTATGTGTACATGAGTTGAGTCTAAATCCAAGTATATAAGTGAGTCAAAATGTATAACTTGATATAAATTTGAAACATAAATAAAATGACTAAAATAATGTGTACCTTGTTGTCAAAGGAAAGGGGATTGATTTCACTGTGACAAACGATGAATAATTAGAATTTGAGACTATATCTGGAAATGGATGACCATGAGATGAACATGCATTGTGAAATATAGAACTGTGTGAAGGCAAGTGCAACCTTGAACCTCATGAATGTGATCTTGAACCTTTTGGGCAACCTTGACCCTAACAAATTTAGTTGTCTACTATTTTGATTAAACTGTAGCTTAGAATCACTTTAATTTGGATGTATTGGAAGTAAAATGGTGAAATATGAACTGGTAATCTCAGAATTTGTGTATGTTCATGACCACAAATGCGACTATGAGCTCAAGATTTGTGGCACTGAATCTCTATGTGAACTTGATTTATAAATGATAGCTTTGACCTTTGATAGATAGAGTATTGGTAAAGATAATAAACGCTCACCTATTTCTATCTTGAAGTAAGGAAAATGGGTGGTCCTAGGAAGCATTATGAAGTTTCCTAAATTAAGATGTAGAAGTGTCCTAACTTGTCCCTTGTACCTTCATCAAGCCATGTGACAATTAAGCTAATTATAAATATAAAATAAACTATAAAATTAAATACCCAACTTAATATAATTGAAAAGATTCCTACAAACTTACAAAATATTTAAAACATATATATTTATAGTAGTATCTTCTCTTAGTCAAATAATCCAAAATAGCTCCTCTAAATATTCACCTAAAAACTTAATGCCTTTTAAAACTCCTATAAAAACATAAAATAGAGACAAATTAATTAATTTTAAAAGAACCCATTTAACATAAACAGTGTCCAAATTAACTAATTTTAAAAGACCTTAAAACAAAACGTGGGATGCAACTTGTGACTTGTTCAATCATAAACTGACAGGTGTTAACCTAATCCCCACCCTATTGGATTCTGTGTACCACCTATATCTCTTCCCCACCACAGACCATCTCCCACTAAATAGGGATATTTTACCTTACATTACATTACATCCACGACTGGTTTGGAATCATTGCTATAAAATAAAACCGTGGGCCGTTGCCGTCATCAAACCTACTATATTAAATATCCAAATATGCACTTGGAAACAACCAATAAAAACATACCACTGCATTAAAATATTCAATCTGATCGAAGAGATTAGGCATGTGAAGATAAACACCTTCGACCGTTTCAAATGCAAACCAGTGGGTAAATGACTTGGAGTAATCATCTGTTGGCGGGTTGGCTGGAAGAAATGTGTTTTTGAATTTTAATTAATTATTATTTCAGGTCAAATCTCCTTCCAGCACAGTAGGCGATAGACCTGAACAGACAACTGATTGACGCGTTTCGTTGAACATTTTACTACGGGAAAGTGAGCGGCTTGTATTAATTACTGGTAGTATTAGCAGAGATATCAGATTTGATTAATAAAAATGGCCACTTGATCTCTTATCCGTCTGACATCAGCTTCTACAAAGCACCGCTCCTTTTTCTTTTGGTTAAACAAGATAGAACCCCTTCTCTAATCGCTCTTAATCTGTTTAACAAATCCTCAAACCCAAATTCGGTTTGCTATATATGTTTGTTCATTTGAGGTATTTTCCTTCTCTCAGGCACTCTTGCATTGCCCTATTTTCATTTTTTTGGATCGTGGGTGTTGGTGAGGTCATTTTTTTGTTGTGGGTGTTGTTGGTGAAATCATTTTTGTTTGGGTGCTGACCAGATTTGCTTCTTCTTTCCCTTGGAGATGGTTTGGTGAGAGGCATATTCACTGCAAGGAATTCAGAGGTATGTGATCTGTGATATCCTGGTACATTAATCAATCTCAGACACCCATATCCTTTGATTTATATGTTTTTTGTTTTCTTCATTTCATTTGCATTCTTACAGTGTAGGCATAGAGATGAATATGTTACGTTACTACCCATTTTCAGAAACTTGTTATGAAGCCTTAGCTCTCCACCAATGATTTTCTTTGGCATCTGTACTTTTTTCAAATTAGCGAGATCATGAGGTTCTGGCTTGCTGCTGTATTTTTGTTTGGGTGTTCAATAGGCTGTAGGTGTTCTCTGGAGAGATCCAGAAGTATTAGAGTTACTAGTGTTTGCATTTTCATTGTAGCATAGGGGATGGATCTCAAAAAGCTTTTATATATTGGAAAAATGCTGATCTTACCCAGTGGTTTTGGCAACTGTGACAAGCTATTAGCTCTGGTGCAATGCCGGTCTATGAATCTCTGATTTACGAGATAATCTGTGCCTTTATTTGGGGGTATGATATCAGTGCAACTCTGTTGCCCGGTCCCCTCTCAGTGCTATTTGAGTTTTTCAGATTTTGAATTAAGGTCCCACAGCACCCCAATCCCAATTTGGTTTAGTATTGCTTCACTGTTTGGTATCTCTACATATTGAAGGACTTTATTTAGCCGGGAAATGCTTTTGAACAGATGATTTCTGATTGCCATGGTATATCAAAATGCATAAGTTTATCTCTAGGATGTTTCATGCCTTAACAGCGGATGGACTAGTATGCCTTACAGCAGGGGCCGTAAGTTTCCCCGTTTGAAAGCAGAACTCTGAATTCTGATGGAAAGCAGAAGTCTGAATTCAGATGGCTTTTGCAGTTAATCTTATTTCATTTTCTCTATCAAAATGAAGGAAGCCTATTATTAGCCTTTTTTCAAAAGGGCCACATTATAAGTCAACTGTGGCATTTACTTTATGAGATATGAATAATTGTATTGTGGTAATTAGATTGTTTTTTTCTGGCGATGATACTTATAACTATCAAATAAATATATATATCATTGCTTTGTGATATAGTGCAGATCTTTGGTTTTTGACAGCTGTGATTCTCTGGCTTCATGACTTTCATTGCTTGTCCATTGACACTAAAGTCTGATCGTTATTTGATGATGTTATTTCTGGGACAAACTGAAAATGTTGTTTTGCTGAGATAATTGATTGAAGCATGCATAAAAACTACTATGTATGGTTTTGATTTTTTTTTGTTTTGCTGCAGTCATACTGGATGCATTTGTAAGATGGCTGGCAAAGGAGGCTAAGTTTGACAAAATTTCCATGGCTACAAGCGGTAATTTTCTGATTTCAGATG
Source organism: Sequoia sempervirens (assembly GCA_007258455.2). Lineage (NCBI taxonomy): Eukaryota > Viridiplantae > Streptophyta > Pinopsida > Cupressales > Cupressaceae > Sequoia > Sequoia sempervirens. The sequence continues at coordinate 130,108,747 of VDFB02000015.1, read as the reverse complement.
TGAATACCCTGTATTTTTGCTGCTTTATGCATGTTAAAATAGATCGGATATGGTAGAGTCTTGGTTGCTTTGTATGAGATTGAGAAGCAGTTGCTGTAATGCTTTTGCAGGTAAGGACGTGTTTGCCCCCACCAAACTTTCATGGTATTGTGAACCTGAGTCAAATAACTCGATATTCACAAGGATATGCTTCAGGTCCACTTATGGAATAGTAATAGTATTGACTCTTCTTCTCTTTGAGATAAAAAGCTCTTTAGCAATACAAAGGGGATCTGCTTATTTTTTAGCATCCTCTAAACCTTGTTCCTGTAAAATTGCAACTTGTATCTCCAATGCTTATGAAGCAGCTTATAGTGGATTATAACATTCATTATATTTGTATTAATTATAAGAGGGGCAGCTGATGCATAGTTAGGTAACAGTTCAAATGAAAATCCCTATCCTGTATCTCTTTGCCCATGGGAAAGGTTCATGATGCTAGAGTTAAAGCATTAATGACCTGTATTAACAAATTAACCCTGTTGAATCTTTGTTGCACACGTGAAACCATTATCTCACCACAGGATGTACACATGAATTATTGATAAATGGAGTGCCTTTAGAAAACTGGTTTCCTTGTGATAAGTGACATTTCAGAAAGCTTGCAAATGACTACAATCTGTAAAGTGTTGAGGAAAAACACTATAATGTCTGATCCTGAGATCTCCATCAACTTTTGCATTCAGCATGAATTTGTATCAACAGATGCTGCATGTGTATTTGAAACCGAATCTTCCCTTTTACCAGGGCTTCCTGATGATGTTGCTAAGCATTGTCTTGCACTTGTTCCGCGTGGTGATTTTCAGTCCTTGAGAGCTGTTTGTAAGAGATGGAGGAAATTCATTCAGAGCAAAGAATTCTATGCATCCAGAAAATTGGCAGGTACATTAGAAGAGTGGCTTTATGTACTGACAAAGGATGAAGAAGCAGGAATAATCTACTGGCAAGTCCTTAATTCTGTTAAGGCTGAATGGCAGTCCCTTCCACCTATGCCTGGTCCTGCCAAGACAGAATTTGGTATTGTTGTGATGGACGGGAAACTTCTCGTTATGGCTGGCTTGTTTGAAGATGATGCTGGTATTGCAACACCTTCAGCAGATGTTTACAAATATGATTGTGCACTAAACATGTATGTTACTCCAATTAGCAATTTGTATCTGATACAAGTTATTGTCATGAAAACTCAGACAACAAATTTTTTGTGATTAATGTTAGCTATTTGTCTTCGATCTTTGGTTTGTTTTATGAAACATTTATGGAGATATTTCCATGTTGGTTAGTGCAGGTGGAGTAAGCTTCCAAACATGAACGTTGCTCGCTATGACTTTGGTTGTGCTGAGGTTAATGGTCTGGTTTATGTCGTTGGTGGTCACGGAATGGGAGGTGAAACTCTCTCTAGTGTTGAGGTGTTTGATCCAGAAGAAAATCAGTGGACATTGACTGAGAGTTTAAGGCGTCCCAGGTGGGGTTGCTTTGCTTGTAGCCTTGAAGGAAGGTTATATGTCATGGGTGGCCGGTCGAGCTTAATGATAGGATATTCAAGGTGCATTGATATCTACAACCCTGCAAATCATAGATGGGAAGAAATGAAAAATGGATGTGCTATGGTTATTGCCAATGCTGTTTTGGACAATAGACTCTTCTGTATAGAGTGGAAAAATGATAGGAAGCTGGCAATTTTCAACGCCCCAGACAGCTCATGGGAAAGGATTCCTGTGCCACTTGTGGGAAGCATGAGTGTAAACTTTTGTTTTGGCATCCTGGGGGGGAATCTGTTGCTCTTTTCCACCAAAAATGACCCCTATTATAAGACACTTGCATATGACCCACAGGCGGTGCCAGGGTCAGAGTGGCAAACTACAGATATTAGGCCTTTGGGTACTTGTTTATGCAGTGTGACAATTACTGCATAAACCAAAAGTGGATTAGAAATTGAAAAGATAGCTCCAGATTGGAATTCTTTGCTTTTATAAAATTTCCAAGAATAAGTTGTTTTAGATCAAATGGTATCTTACCAAATGCTTATTTGCTAGATGGGCCAACTGCAATAATATTTAGTTTATTGATACATTTTAGCAATGGAATAATTTTCAATTATTGCATTTATGTCGTTTGTAAAGTGCTTGGCTGTTGACATTGGATTATTGGTTTGATTTACAGTTTAGCTCTATGTAGGGAAATTCTGTTAGAATAATGGCAAATCTGGGTTGAACTTCGATTTATACATTTATACTTGAAGTTGTAAAATGCTCATAGAACATCTAGACAGATCTGAGAAGATCTTATGATTTTTGTACAGGAAAACGGAATTGTCATTAAATTTTTGCCCAGACAAACCCTTACCCATAGGTTTTTTTTAACCTACTGTGAGTAGTAGGTCTTGTCCTGCTCTTTGTCAGTCACCTTATCTTCTATTGACAGTTATAACAGGATTTATCCACTTGCTTCTTGTCTTACCATCCGACACTTAATTCTTTGGCTTATGGAATTGATGCCATTAACACCCTTTGAAGCAAGTAGATTAATGACAGTGTCCGTAGTCTAGCAAGTAAAATGGGCATGAATTGCCTAGGCATATTCATCTTCAATGCTTCTAGGAGATGCTACATGGATGGCTTGTGCATTCAGATGTTTTTGGAGCTCTGTCATGACTTGAACCTGATTTTATTCAACCAAGGACCTGTAGCAGACCATAATAGTAGTGTAATTTATTTGTTAAGTTCGGAAGAGTCTAAGTTCTGTAGCAGACCTGTAGCAGTTCATAATAGTAGTATAATTTATTTGATTATTTTTACAATGGTGACTTAATTTTGCAATTGTTTGAAGTTGCCAAGTAATATAACATTCTGAATTGACTTGAATTTTCTGTAAATAGAATGGTGCATTCTGCCTGGGCCAGACTATACTAAGAGTTCATGTCTTAATTTTTCTATAGAAATCCTGGCAAATTCATTGCAAAAAAAGCATAATATTTGAGGTTATTTTTTCATATTTGAAATCTAACTTTAGATTGGATGGCAGTTTCTTTTTGTTCTTTATATAACTTTCATGGTAATTCAATGCTTAAATTTTCTATGGAAATATCTTTACAGGTTGAAATGGGTGAGCATAGAAAATAAATAATTGATCCGCAACAAATTATTATTATTATTTTTTGAAACTTTGAAATAAGTTCGTTTTAAAACTGAAGAAAATTTATTAAATATAAATAACTTGATTTTTTTCTTAAGAACTTATATATAATCAAATCTGGAGAAAGAAGTTTCAAAAAATTGATGTATATGGTCACAATTTTTTTTTAGCTCAAAGTTTATTGATGACTCCAAGTTCAGAATAATTGTAGTTGTTTGGGGTGGAGAAGTTAACATGCTGTTGTGTTATGAAAATTTATTTTTGATGGTCTAGTTACTTTGGGTATGGATAAAAAAAAATTGCAAATGGTCATTCGGGGGGTGTCTGATGTCTTCTGTAACTTGATAAGAAGCCACAAAGATTACATGCGTGCTCTTAGTGGACACCAAGGGACGAGTCTTAACCAATTCAAGAATCAATTTAAAGTAGTGATAGTTATGGTTGCTGCAACTTTTCTTCTTGTTGAGATTTGATTAATTGAGAAATTGGGTGGCATAGTAGAGCTTGGTGTTTGGGATACTTTGGAGATTTCTTGTGTGATTAAAAGCCCACAGAGAGGTATAGCTGGTATTTCAAATGATGGTAGGTTTCCAAAGTAGGTTCATATCAAACAAGGAAACAAGTGTATGTCTTATAAAAATAAGTCAAATGTTTACTACTTGCATATAGATTTGTTTGAGATGCTCGGAAGATATGCAAAAATTTCAAAGAAAAGGGATTTAGATTGACTATGTCTATATGATTGGGATAGGTGGATTGGGTGTTGGTTGGTCATTTGGGAACACGTAAACATCTAGAGAACACTATTTCATTGAAGTACTAATTAAGGAAAGACGTGTATATGTCTTATAAAAAGAAGTCAAATTCTGATTTTCTACTTGGAGATTTGTTTGAGAAGGTAGGAAGATATGCAAAAACTTCAAAACAAAGGGATTTAGCTTGACAATGAATGTCTGTCTATATGATTGGGATAGGTGGATTGGGTGTTGGTTGGTCAATTGGGAACACATGAGCATCTAAAGAACACTATTTCATTGAAGTACTAATTACATTAGACTATTTTATAGTCACTTTTATAAATAAACTCAAGTATATTATAAGAATAAAGTCATTTCATTTTGAAGGGATCTTTCTATTTTCAAATATATTTAAGTAAAAGTCCAACTAACTAAAAGTTGGTTATTTCTCTATTTATTGCTTTTTAAAAAAAATTTAATTTACTTATTTTCTTTTATGTTGATAAAAGTGGGATTGAAAGAGCACAAATCCTTGTACAAAAGAACAACCAACTGGCAAACAAAACAAGTACCATGAGGTACAAGACAAACCAAACAACCCAACAAGGCAAATCAAAGTGAGATACAACTATAGCTAAGTTGTCACACACAATATTAATTAAAAAAGAAACATGGACCCCTAGGCTCCTCTTAGACAATGCCAAACCCAACTTTGTTTAGTTGCGCAACCTTTACTCTAGAATGAGATTGGGAGATAGATTAAGGAAGACCTTTCTTTCACCTTCATATAATAGTTTATGAAATCTTATCATCCAAGTCCTCTAAACAAGAAGTTGGGGGGAGGGAGGAAATCCTACACAAAAGGACCCATCTTTGTACACATAAGAAATAACAGAATAACTAGGCGTAGTAGCCCAATGATGAACTGCCACCACATGAGCAAGTTGAAGTTGAACTGAAGCGAAAGCCATAGCAAGCTGAGTGATTGGAGTGATGGAGCAATAGGGGTAGGACATGTCAGAGACACACTAGGCACATGAGAATCAATACCTTGAGAGGATTTGTCATCCTGAGAGGAGCCGTTAGCTTGTGAGCCACGTGCATGAATAAGTGATATTCATAGGTATTCTTTTGCCACGTCGCTACACCCTTGTGCTAGGAGGTGGACATCAATAGTTAGATGACTGATGGTAAAGTATTATTTGCATTTGAAGGGGAGACGATCATAGTTAAGTGGTTTAGTCCAAGACCTATCCCCCACCATCAAAACAACATCTAACTAACTAATAGTTGTTTACTTCTCTATTTATTGGGTTGCTTTGTTATGGTAGAAGACTTTTGGCATTTTTATGAAGATTGTACGAGGGAGAGATAATAGAGACTCTATGGTCTAAATTTTTGGAGACATAACAAAAATCAATTGACTGAACTTTGGTGATATCAATTTGTTCTCTTGAGTTTTGTGGCATTCTTAAGTTTGGTATAATTCTCATTTTTAATATTTGAGAATGTTTAATGGTCAAATATAACATTTGTTAGATGTTACCAATGCAGGTTGACCTTTGCTTTAATTCAACCTAATACACATTCTTTCCCTCTCAAGTTTTACCTATTTTATCTTTTAATGCATATAACTTATAAATTTTTTTAGATAGTGTTGGTTTTAGATTTCAATAAAGGGAGCTTCCCCTTCAAATAGAGGAGGGTTGTGTCCCAAAATTATTGATAATTGTTAAAATGTCAATTTTCACACCAACATTTTTTTTTTGGCAACTTTATTGGGGATGATCTTGTAATATTGTGTTACCAATAAAATTTTGAAAGTTCTTTGTAGGGTGTATAGCTGTCCAACATAACCCATTTTGTGCAATTAAATCTTAATTGGTTACCAGTTATCCAAAAAGACATCCTTTAAAATTTTAGAAATATGGACCGAGATAACCATTCAAGTGTTACGGAATTGTAAAGAGTTACCATTGTGTTAGATAAAATAAAAGAGAGTTTCTCTTGGAAGAACAACCCAACTTATTATCTAAAGAAATAATCTTAGATAAATTATAATAAATAAAGATTACAACCTAGAGTTCTAGCACTTACACCATCTCAGTGAAAAAAGATATAAAAATAGACATATTGGAAGGAAATATATTATTTCTTTAATCTACAACAAAAATTCAAACTTCAAGCTTAGCTTGGAAAAGGCACAAAAAAATAATTTTGCTAGTGCCCCTTCAAGCCTAATAAGAAGAATTAAAAAGAAAGAAAACAGAAATAGGTGTAAGTTTGAGTAAGGCTTTGGCCTTGTTAGAAACAATATTGCCTCATACTGCAAACTTTTCAAGAATGGCTGTTGTATCATGGAGAGCAACAGAAGGCCCTCCAGTCCAGGGCTCAACTCAATGATTTACCCACAGGATCCCAATTTTTTTCCCAAAATTCAACACAGATGAGAAACAACACCTAACGAACAGAAATGCTTTCACTGCTGTAGGTGAAATCTTGGGTGTGCAACATAAGGACATAGGTAGCAGTTTACCACAATGTTGTCATTGACTGGTTTTACCACCACCTGCAGTCTCAGTACAATGTTGTCATTGACTGGTTTTACCACCACCTGCAGGTCTCCATTATTAACTGGGCTAACATGAAGAGGACTAGACAAATGATTGGCTCACCTACCTAGATGATAAAGAAGTGCATGGACCCATTTGGTGAACAAAATCTTGTGGCTGTGAGGCCAACTGGGGATAACCAAAATTGCTTATTTATTAATGTCCAACTACCAGATGCCAGTTTCTTTTGAGAAGAGGCTGGGTCAAATCTCGGAGATGCCCATGCCCAAGCAATAGATATTGAGGATAACCATACAACTAGTCAATGGAAAAAGGGGTTGCTTCCATTCCTACGGACCCACTTCTCCAGAAAATGGTAAACAAAGTGATTGCTATTAAGAAATAACTTCCACAAATAAATTAGTCATCACCATATCAAGGAACTATGTGCCTTATAATAATCACATCTACTTGTCAGCACCAAATGAAGGGTCACCTTTGAAGCACCATGTGTGGTTGTCCTGACAACAAATTTGGTGGATGACCATTGTTGGAAATGAATCAAATGATGTAGATGTGTTATGGACATCCTTGAAATTGAAGTTCTCAGAATTCGATGGAAACTCAATGGCGGGGCTCCTTGAGTATGCCCAGGAGAGTTAAATAGTCACTGTTTTGTCATTTTCACAAAGCCTCAAAATTCAAAAGTTAACAAAGAAAAAGGAATGGAAGCGAAAGGAATAAAGGGATTGAGAAGCCAAAGGAGACTCAAAAGGTGAAGGAGAAAGTACCTATGAGCATCCAACAACCAAGGTCTGTCTTTATTAGAAAGGCTTTATCTACTTAGATAAATAATTCATTACTAACAACACATGTAGTAGCAAGGTCAATCAAAGTAGGTTAGATTAAGATTGTCAAGAATCCTTTACCAATTTCCAGTAATCAAAGAATTAATTTAAATTATCTTTAATAAATTTGACCAGCTTATAAGTTGGTCAAGATTGAACTTCAATTATTCAGTTTGAAATATCTGAATTTTTATTCAGATATTTCAAACTGAATAATTGAAGTTCAATCTTGACCAACTTATAAGCTGGTCAAATTTATTAAAGATAATTTAAATTAATTCTTTGATTACTGGAAATTGGTAAAGGATTCTTGACAATCTTAATCTAACCTACTTTGATTGACCTTGCTACTACATGTGTTGTTAGTAATGAAAAATCATAACATTTTGTCTTTTTATTGTGGGTTTCTAATTGAATAACTTCATCATTTATTATGGAGCCTCAAATAATGTCATCCCCATAAAGGTCACACATACATTGAGTGTATCTTATACTTGTTAAGAAATGTATCTCAATCTTGCTTCTAATGTTAAGAAAATGAAAAAACATAATTTTTAGGTTACAGATTTTTTTTTTCAAAATTTAGGCTATAGAGGTCGTTTTAGGCCCCAAAAATAATCCTATGATATTTGACATTTGTTTCCAGATGCTTGATATGTAGATCTCTTTGAGCTCTACAATTAAAAAAAGGGCCCAATTGGCCTCTTGAATCAAAACAAATGACTTTCAGAAGTTGGGTCTGTCACACAAAAAGTAAAATATTTATTACATAAAAAAATTGTAGGAGGGAGTTATACTTGTTGACCAAATTATGATGTGTGTTATGACATGTCATAAGACATACTTGAATGGAGATAATGAAGCTAAAATAGAGCACCCAAGTTAGGGAGTGGATTATGACAAACTTATAGTAGGTGAAAAGAATGCGTTGTTTTTACCTTGTGGACTCATCTTGGAACTTGGGCATTGGATTTTTAACTAGGAATTTGGGTTCCACATTTTTGTGTGCTTTTGGCTTATACTTTCCTAGTTACCATTTGATGGTTTTATGTATTATTTTCCCCATTTATTAAGTACTTGTGATGGATGTTTTGATCATGAATATTCGTAGGTACTATTATGCTACCAAAATTACTCCAGATCTCTCATTGGTGATACTCATGTATAGGCTTAGAATCTACAGGTGTATTATAACCTTTCATTACTAAATAATACATTGAAATGCTTTGAAGTGTGCAGTTCTTTTATTGAAAGGAAGTTTTCCCTATATAAGTCACTCTATTATGGTATGTTGCTTTTGTGCTTTTTCCTTGTAAGTTCAAAGATTTCATTTATTTACACATACCTCCTCTCATAGATTAGTGCATGGAGTGTATTCTGCACCCCTACTTTCTTTCATTTAGTATCATAGCTCAACCACCTTTGGTGCTTGTTAGAAAAAAGGTGTCTCAACTTTGTATTCTTGATGTTCAGTATTTAATACTGTGTATGTGCTTACTATTTCATCTTTAGTGTTGTTTGTCCTCACATGGGAAAGTTGGCATCCCATTTTGAGGTGGAAATATTTTCATCTTTAGTGAATTTTTCCTCAGATAAGCAAGTATGTGTTGGCAGTGGCAGTGTTTGTCATTTATGTCAAAGATGTCAGTGTTGGTGCTTGATGCAAGTGTTCTTGGTGCTTCAAAGGTTCTTACTCATGTCAAAAGTGGATGGATTTGTCATTGATGTTAGAGATACTTGGTTTGGTGTCTTACTGTTGTTTTGATGGTCTCAATGTATTCATGTCATCTTCATGTCAAAGTGTTGATATCAAAAGTTGGATTTTGTTCATGGTTTACAACATTGGTCATCTTATGGTTTATGTATCACAAAGTTGTTTCAAGATAAAGATCATTTAGTGAGTTGCTTCAGGTCAAAGATTATTTAGAAAGTTTCTTGCTTGTTCATTCATTTCATGATGATTGATGCATTCAAAGAGTTTTCCCTAGACAAGAGGTATTTGTTATTTTGTCAAAGGTTTTGAGGTCAAAGGACCTTACATCCCATGGTGTATACAAAGGTACATAGTGGTGCAAAAGTGGCATTGATAAGTATTAGTCAAAGGTGCTTGTTTGGTGATCTTCAATGTTGTTGCTTCTTGTAAAAGACAAAGGTGTGTTGAGTTGGTGTATAATGGAAGGGGTTTGCATATTGATGTTCTCATAAGGTTTCAAACCCTCATGTTTGTCAAAGTCAATGGTATGATGCTCAACATCAGTAGCATTTGGTGAATGCCATAAGTTTTAGAATAGTCACATGGCTTCATTTGTTCTTTCTTCATTGGTTGATGTTTTCATCATTCAATCTCAACTTTCAAAAATTTCTAAAATCCTAAAGGCACGTAGGGTTTATGTTTCTTTAAGGTCTTTAATGAGATGTTAACTTTTTGTTATATTCGTTAAGTGACCGGGTATAGAAGGTTGAAAGTCACCTAAGTGACAATCTAAGGGGTTGAAGCACATATGAGAACCGACCCTTCATCACAAGTTAACCTACTAGACAAGTTAAGGGTTTGTCTTATACCACTCATTATGAGATCAATGGTTACTATTCAATTGTGAACTTGGCAGTTGATGAAAATCTAAGGTTTGTGTTTAAACTTTAAAACAATTATTTCCCGAAGTCTTTCTTTAAATGGGAAGCCTGATAGTCAGGTGTTATGTGGATGTTTGTAAAGGAAAGATGAATTTTTTTCTTGAGTGCACCAAATCTGAAGAATAACATTCTAGACAAAAAGGTTTTTTGAATTCCAACGATTAGTGGTTGTATATTGGAATTTGTCATGTATTTGGTAATTTAATGGATGTTATTGAGGGTTTTTTTAGTTATGAAGAGTTTTCTAACTGTCTGCACACAATAATGAATTGAGGAACAATGTTGTATTAGATGAGAATGGTGTTGAGTATTCTAGGAAGAAAAAAACAATATGTCTTTGTCAAGATAGAGCAAATTTAGGAAGTTTTGAATAAGTCACCGTATTATTGTGTTCATGATGTGTTTTATGCATTGAAGATATTGATGCTTTGTTTTTGTGAAAATAAACCAAGAGAGGAAGGATTTAAATTACAGTGTCACATGTTTCTTGCTTGATAGTATTATATATTGTTTCATGATATGAGCTCAATTAAAGTTTATTGAAAAGTGATGATACCTTGATTCTTTTCAATTAAACACTGCTAGGGAGTATTGGATGACAGTTGATACAAAGATAGTTTGCACAACAAAGATTCTTGAGATGTATTAACCTCTACACAATATTGTGTGATTTGAATGTGATTATAGGTGGGTTGTATTTAAATTGAAGAGAGAACAGTGTGTGTATGTGCTAGATGGTAAGTGTGGACAAGTTTTTGACAGAGCAGTGATTTTTATGGAAACAAAGTAACCCTCTGGTTTTTTGATTATTCCTCTTGAAGTGATGTGTGTTTTCCAGTGAGGCATGGCGATTTTCCAATAAGGCATATTGGATTGCCAGTGAGGCAGATTGAGAAGCCAGTGAGGTAGGTTGAGTAGCTAGTGAGGCTTTGCCAGTGAGGCATAGAGTGTAGCCAGTGGGGCTTGTATTACCAGTGAGGCATGCAATATGTAATCATCAAGTTTTTAGGTAGTGAGGCTTAATAAAGGAAATGTTTAGAGTGGTTTTTTTTACCTTTTACAATTTTTCTGTTAAGAAATCTATGAGGGCATCTCAAAGAAACCTCCATAACAGTAGTGCCTTCGGTAACTTTCATTTCCATTAGGTTTCCTCAAAGACATGTACAACTATGTCCTAAAGTAGAAATAGACAGTTTATTTCCCACATTGATCCTTCTGAGAGAAGCACATGTAAATTCAACAACATGCATTAACATATTCTACAACAAGAACTAACAGACATGAAAGATGAGATAGAAACCAAAACAAACAGATTTACGTGGGGAAAATCCTTTCGGATAAAAAATCCCACACTCCAAAGATCGAGCCATTGTATTATTCAGCAACAAATGGTTACAATACAATTTCAGGCTCGTAGCCTTTTCAGAGATTACATCTTTTTCATTCTGGATACAACTGGTAGCAAACTCTTCATGAGAGATCAACCATGGCATTCATGATCAGAAGAGATTCCAACTGCAAAACCTTGCCTCTCTCTTCCTCTGCTTTGGCCTCATGGCCTTGGCCTTTCTGCCAACCACTCGACTCTCTCTCTTCTTCTCTTCGGCTCTCTTCTCAACCCCCTTCTACAGAACGTCCAATGCATACATATATACATTCATTCTCTACAGCCTTTGTGAAACAGTTTGATTCCAATTGTCGGATCACAATGATTGAATCATCTAGCTCAACATCGTAGATGTTTCCACTTCCTTGCATGGAAGATAATACGTCCAGGTCACACCACGTAGGATAGTCATCCAAACAGTCAAGGGCGTTCAACCTGTGTTGGCATGTCAGTGAGACACTAACCATGTCTCCCCGATGCCAACACAACCAGCATTCAATATCACCAAGAGATGTCCCCATCGGCAAGAGGTTACATCGAGCCCACACATTGCATCGACTTCAACATTCACATCGGTGAGACTATCACTATCGCCAGGAGATCATACCAAGGTTCCAAAGTTATACCGAAACCACTAACATCCATTGCATTCCTATCGACAAGAGTTTCCTCATCGGCAAGACTCATACCGATGCTCACAAGTCACATCGATCTCAAAATTGCCATCGGCAAGACTACCACAGTTTGCCAAGACTTCATACCGAAGTCTTCAAGTCATGCCGACATGAGTATTCCATTCGGTGAGACAATCGTCTTTCACCAAGACATTACACTGAGCCCTTCATGTTATTCCAAAGTGTATACTATCGGTGAGACTCTCCATCAGTCACTGGGACTTCATACTGAGTGTTCAAGTCATACCAACATTAGGATTCCCATCGGCAAGACAAACACTCTTCGCCAAGACATCATACCAATGCCTTCAAGTCACACCGAAGTGCTCGATAGTCAGCAAGACATTCGTCTTTCACCAAGACATCACACCGAGCACACCATGTCATACCGAGTCGACAAGACATTCTTCTTTTGCCAAGACTTCACATTGAGCATCACATGTCATCCCGAAGACTATCGGCGTGACTTTCCAAGTCGCCAAGACTTCACACCAAAGTCTTTTGTCACTGCAAAAGCACCAAGGTATACCCATTGAGAAGACTTACCACTATCGATGAGACATCACACCAAAGCAAGCCTTTCGGCCAAGGGTCTCCCCAAAAACATCAATCAACAAGACTTTCCACATTCGCTAAGACTTCATACTAAAACATAACCCTTTCGGCCAAGTCTCCCCAATATCTGATAGACACCAATTGTTGGCCAGACATCTCCTAGTCACCAAGACTTCCAACCGATAGGAGCAAGTCATACCAATTATCACATCGACCAGAGAGACCAAAGGTCATGCCGATATCGACAAGACTTCCTATCGTCACCGAGACATCATTCTGATAGTCCAATTTATGCTGAAGGTTTCAGATGCTGATCGCCAAGACATTCAGGAGGTCACAACAATAGTTCAGGAAACTAGCAGATCGGCCAGACAACATGAATGTCATAATGACCATGCTTTCTTAGAAGTTTCAGCCTGTGAGATTGAGGCATCAATCCCAACAATCTCCCACTTGATGAAGATCACAAAGGCACCTCCAAAACAACCAGACACTAAGTTCACACTAGCTCCACCAGTTCAGACCTTCCACAGATAACAGTCCAAGGGACAATCTGCAACAAAGACCAAGCATCCAACAACAACCCACTGTCCAACAAAGCAACTGAAATGCAACCGATCACAACCTTCCAGGAAACCTCATAGACCTCAAACATGCTCTCATGCTGCATCAAGAATTTTGCTCCAACATTTAAGATGTCCACCATTCAGGCAACAATCCTTGTCATCTTCCAACATGGCACATGTGGAAGAAAGATACAAGTCAAGGTGAATAAGCACCATTCCAACGAACACAAGCAAAAGATCCCAGTGATACCATCAACAAGATACTGCTACCACTTCATTGTGCTCAAACGCTATACAGAAGCAATATTAGCTTCAAAGCTTCAATCAGAACACAACAGTGAAGTCATTCTCCAGAAACAAGATAAACAACACCAGTTAAAACAACAATCAGATTGATTTCTTCTGTCCAACTGATAAACCCACGCGACTGAAAATAGCACCCACAACTCATGCTATTCCATCCAATCTCACATACGTCACAGGTATCAACATTAGTAAACTTATGCCAAACCATAACCAACTCATTAACAACAAATACAAGCTCCAAATGCCAACCAGTCAAAGACAAGACACATACATGAACTCCCACTTCTTGAGTAATCTAGATCTGAAGGATCAAAAAGGCATCACAAGTCTACCAATAATAACACATAGAACATGTAACCATGTAGTACCAAGGAAATATCCACAATGACATGCACAACCTGCAACAAACTGTTACAGGAAACATTTCTCTCACCATAAACCTTCATGGCCACAGAGAGAAACTTTGCACATCATATTCCTATAGAACATCCTCCTACATACACTTCTAACAGCCAGCTATGTCAAGAATGATCTCCTTCTCATCCCAAAAGAAAATCAAGCTACTTCATTCCCCTTTCAGGAAATCAGCCCATACATCATCTCCTACCAATTCTCATCAGTAACAAGGAAATAAAACAAGCTGTACAACTTCCACTATGAATCCTCCAGAACCATTAGACAACAATTCAAGATCCATATCATGAAAGTGAACATAAAACACATCTGAAAAATATAATGGGCCAAATACCTTTCAGATAAATCACCGAGTTGACCAAGAGTGGGAACGAGAATACTCCTTCAAGATATACAAGTCATCATGACTAATCCAAGAGCAATCTCCTCATAGGTCTCTTATTGAATTCACGTTCAACCAAGGTGTAGGCTTCTCAGACTTCCTGCTAAAAACTCATCAAGAGTAACAATCAACAACACCTCTCTCATAAGAGAAAGACAACCTCACCTTATTCTCCATGTATCCATGAGTACTAACAATTGATCATCTCATGCTAAACTTCAAATGCATTACTGCACTATCATGAAGTATCAAGCAAATAATCAAAGCACCCAATACACAAAGAATTACTAGACCACTGTCAAAGCTCCAATCAGCTGAATCAGGAACTTATCATGACACCATGATCTACATATCCCCTTAGGAGATACCATGCTCCAGGTGACTTCACCATAGTCTTAAGTACAATGCACAATGCCAAAACTCCAGCACACAAACAACATTATACCATGACATAAAGCAAACAGACTCAAAACCAACATCACCTATCAAGCACCACCAACACCTCAGCCAAAGACTCCAAGCGTCCTCCATGGATCCAAGATGTTGCACATCTTCAAATAATGTCCATGTGAAAGAACCCTTCTGTAGCAACAGGATCTAAGGGTTTCCCCAAGAAACATCTACAACACTAAAGAAGACCATTCACCACCATGTGATGAACCCACAGTCACTGCTAAAGCTCTCACTGAAATGTGACAACCGAGCTCTCCAAGCATCATGACCACCTACTTCAGATTCCCATAACTGACTATTTAGGTACTCAACAATATCCATCCTCTCATCTCAAAGCAATCACACCAATGCACAAGTGACCACAGACAAGATCAGCTAACAAGTCTGCACATGCAAATAATCAACCTCCACAGACAAGATCAGCTAACAGTCCACATCCAAGTTATCACACTGCAGCCAATGGGTAGCTAATCCACCAACCGCATAACTCGTAGATCACAAACATCGAACATGCAAACTCGTCATCGCATTGGAAACTGCAACACTGAGATTTCAAAGAGAATAACCATGTAGACAACATGACTCAAACACCAGATCACACCAGATTTGATTTTCCAATCATGTCCACACTGAGCACCATAATCAAGGAACCCCCAAGCACCACCACAAGAATGCTGAGTGACAAATCACGTACCAACACTCCCATGCAGAGAAGAAATCATACCTTCTCAAACCATGCACAAAGCATGCATGCAAAATTGCAGCTATCTCATCCAGCAACACCCCTACCAGGCTCTAGAAAATAGCTTAACAACAACTCCACATAATCATAAGTTTTTGCTTAACCGTGTAAAACCTGCAAAACCACAAAGCCATGCAAGTACAAAACATCCTTAAAAAGGAAACAACAGTTCAGAAAATCCAGGCCCCTTTCAGGCCAAATTTAAACCACCAATATGTACATGCATCCGAGAAAAGAGAAAAGCTATTCCAAAAGCTTGCAAATCATCTAATGATTAACTTCATAGCCTTCATGTATTTGAGGTTAATAGGAAACAATGACTTCCAACACCAGGAAACACCACCTAGCATAAGCACTCTCTTCCATGGATGAGAAAAAAATTAGGCTTCTCCATATCATCCAAGAGCCTCTCAGACAGACACCCAATATGAAAACTTTACTGCTACAAAGCCACGGAGAAAAGAAATCCACCTCATACACCAAGGTTATACCACTACCATCCAAGAGATACAGATCACAACAAAACAACATGATCAACTCCCTTCTCCATCTCCACCATCCTTCAAGCTGCGTGCTGTATCTGAATATCACAAGACTTCCACTCACCAAAGGATCAATACACCAAACGATTCCTCCAGATTTCCTCTAGCCACAAGCTAAGAAATCTTCACAGGAGAAATACCCAGAACCAACAACCAAAAGAAGGCTCTGATACCACTTGTTAGGAAATCTATGAGGGAATCTCCGAGAAATCTCCATAACAGTAGTGCCCTCGGTAACTTTTATTTCCATTAGGTTGCCTCAAAGACACGTACAACTATGTCCTAAAGCGGAAACATACATAGTTTATTTCCCACATTGATCCTTCTGAGAGAAGCACATATAAATTCAACAACATGCATTAACAGATTCTACAACAAGAACTAATAGACATGAAAGATGAGACATATACCAAAACAAACAGATTTACGTAGGGAAAATCCTTTCAGATAAAAAACCCCACACTCCAAAGATCAAGCCATTGTATTATTCAGCAACAAATGGTTACAATACAATTTCAGGCTCATAGCCTTTTCAGAGATTACATCTTGTTCATTCTAGATACAACTGGTAGCAAACTCTTCATGAGAGATCAACCGTGGCATTCATGATCAAAAGAGATTCCAACAACAAAACCCTGCCTCTCTCTTCCTCTACTTCGGCCTCATGGCCTCGGCCTTTCTGCCAACCACTCGGTTCTCTCTCTTCTTCTCTTCGGCTCTCTTCTCAACCCCCTTCTGTAGAATGTCCAATGCATACATATATACATTTGTTCTCTACAGCCTCTGTGAAACAATTTGATTCCAACTGTCAGATCACAACGATCGAATCATCCAGCTTAGCATCATAGATGTTTCCACTTCCTTGCATGGAAGATAATACATCCAGGTCACACCATGTAGGACAGCCATCCAAACGGTCAAGGGCGTTCAACCTGTGTTGGCATGTCGGTGAGACACTAACCGTGTCTCCCTGATGCCAACACAACCAGCATCGATATCGCCAAGAGTTGTCCCCATCGGCAAGAGGTTACACCGAGCCCACACGTTGCATCGACTTCAATATTCACATCGGCGAGACTATCACTATCGCCAGGAGATCATACCAAGGTTCCAAAGTTATACCGAAACCACTGATGTCCATTGCATTCTTATCAGTAAGAGTTTCCTCATCGACAAGACTCATACCGATGCTCACAAGTCACATCGATCTCAAAATTGCCATTGAAAGACTACCACAGTTTGCCAAGACTTCATACCGAAGTCTTCAAGTCATGCCGACGTGAGTATTCCATTCGGTGAGACAATCGTCTTTCACCAAGACATTACACCGAGCCCTTCATGTTATTCCAAAGTGTATACCGTCGGCGAGACTCTCCATCAGTCGCTGGGACCGAGTGTTCAAGTCATACTGACATCAGGATTCCCATCGACAAGACAAACACTCTTCGCCAAGACATCATACCGATGCCTTCAAGTTACACCAAAGTGCTCGACAGTCAGCAAGACATTCGTCTTTCGCCAAGACATCACACCGAGTGCACCATGTCATACCAAGTCAGCAAGAAATTCTTCTTTTGCCAAGACTTCACACCAAAGTCTTTTGTCACCACGAAAGCACCAAGGTATACCCATCGGCAAGACTTACCACTATCGATGAGACATCACACTGAAGCAAGCCTTTTGGCCAAGGGTCTCCCTAAAAACATCAGTCGACAAGACTTTCCACATTCGCTAAGACTTCATACCGAAACATAACCCTTTCAGCCAAGTCTTCCCGATATCCGATAGACACCAACTGTCGGCCAGACATCCCCCAGTCGCCAAGACTTCCAACCGATAGGAGCAAGTAATATCGATTATCACATCGGCCAGACAGACCAAAGGTCATGCCGGTATCAGCAAGACTTCCTATTGTCGCCGAGACATCATTCCGACAGTCCAAGTTACGCTGAAGGTTTCAGATGCCGATCGCCAAGACATTCAGGAGGTCACAACGACAGTTCAGGAAACTAGCACATCGGCCAGACAACATGAATGTCACAGCGACCATGTTTTCTCAAAAGTTTTAGCCTGTGAGATTGAGGTATCAATCCCAACATTTTCCACTCATAAATCTTGTGTTTTGTTTCTTCTTGATGGTGTATCTGTTGAAAACGAAGGTGAAATTGTAGCTTTAAAACTTGTAAACCAATGAGACTGTAGATTTAATTAAGTGTTCTTTGTTACAATTTTTTGTGTATGATTAATCTATTTAGATCAATTTTACCAATTGCAGAAAGAGACAAAAGATTGTAGAAGAATGAGATAAGAAGATAGAAATGACACATCATATACGTGGAGAAACCCTTTCGGGAAAAAACTCCACCAGGATTAATAGTGCTTGTATTATTTAACCTTAGAACAAGATTACAATAATATTGTATCAATCGTTGATTGATATGTTTCCTTTCCTTCAACAATCCTTCTTCACAACCTTCATAAAACTCTCATACACTTTCTGCAACACAAGCTATCCATGCATTCCATGTGATCAAGCATGAATCCACACATCCCATGCCATGCTTCAAACCCTCACACATGCACAAGCTCAACCTACTAACCTGTAATCAAACTGCTTACAAACTTTGATGCAATTGCTGTGAGAAATAGACAATTAATGAGCATTGTAAACTCCTAAGAGTTGTACAAAACAAGACCTCGAAGCTCCTCACAAAAATCTATGCCTAGATTTGACAAGTAGAGTTCCACAATGTAATCTATGATGTAACCAAAGTCTTCCTCAATTTAGGCGCCCCAAATTTAACACTCAACTAAACTCTAGTCAAGAAAATATCTTGCAAGCATCACCTCAAAGTTTGCGCCCAAGAATGGGCCCACTTAACTGAGGTTTGTAAATATCTTCTCTTGTAAAAGGTTTTCACTCAAAGATGCCAACTTGGGCGCCCAAGGTGGGTCCAAGTCAATCTGAGTTAACTGAAACATATCTCTCCACCAATTCATGTAAACATTATGCATGATTGATTATCCCCACTTAACTGAAAGTACCTGTTATCTGTCATGCAACTCAAGTCAAGTGAATTCAACTAGCATTTAACTCAAACTAACTACATGCAACTAAAGATAACTGAACCATAACTGAATTGAACTGAACTCCACTCGTGTAAATATCAATCCCTAACTTGTAGGATCTTAAACATGATTTATTGAAGTGTTATGAATCCTCCAAACAGTTAATTGAAGCAAGGTGGGTTCCACCTTCCATGTGGGTGCCCCATGTGCTCCTATCTTGTAGGAGCTCTTCTTGGATGCCCCCACATGTTCCTATCATTTAAGAATAATCACAAATTTCAATTTACATGTTCATTTCATTCAAATTTAATCTCTTTCTAATCCTAGTATTGGGGAACACTTTTTAAGGACTTAGGAGATACATGAAATATGCTTAGGATTGCAATTAAATGACATCCTATTCCCAACATTCTCCCACTTGACATTATACATTTCGATTATTATAAACAAGTAGTCATTATTATAAATCAAGTACATGACTCAAGGCCAATGGTCTTCCTGCACCAAGAGAACTTATCTGTAGGAATTGGTTTCGTAAGATAATTTGCAACATTGATCAAAGTATCAACTTTCTCAATCAATACCTTTCCACTCTCACCAATACCTTTGCCAAGTCTCTGTAACCAAACTATCATAGGTAGAACTTCATGCTATCAACATAACAACCTAAATTTGCAAACGAGTCCCTATATATCCACCATCTTGCAAAATGAGATTTCAAGGTAATAACACACATAGACATGTGATAAAAAACCTCTAAAGAAACTCACTGTAGTAAAGTGTAACCAGTCCAAGAGAGGTGCCCCTCTCATACATAACACATATACCTTCTGGAACTCCCACTGCACAGGTAATGTAAAATCTGAAAACAAGATCACAACATTAACACGTCCTCCTATAGCACTTCACATAGAGGAAGTGGCTAACTCCTCTATCATAGTGTCAAAGAAGCATATAATGATATGCAAAATACATCTATCATAACATAAGAACCTTCAAGAAGAAGACAATATTCTCACAAAGAGAGAACCTGTAAATCAAACCATGTTCTTATACCACACTAACATGTGCCAAACCGTGTAAAGTAAGATCTCCTTCAACACTCCCAAACTGAAAGGATATCAACATCTAACCATTCAACTTAAAACATGACAAAGCTTAGATGTAAAACTCTCACATAAAGTAGATCAACCTTAGCCAAACATTCCCACAACAAAAGGGAATATGCCCAAAGCCACTAACTATCTCCCATACCTCTCCTAGCGAAATCCTCAGAACTAACTCAAGTTCAAGATTGCAAGGAGAACAATGTAAATACATAAAACCATGCATCTACTTCTCAACAATCCCTCATAACTCAACTTTGAAGACTAATGCATAAAAGAAGACAAGATACATATAAATAATGCATCTAATAATCAGGGGGAAACATCTCTTAGATCATTTTACCTACTAAGTAGACCAAGAGTGGAATACAAGATTGTACTATGCATACAACACCAAGCCATACATGCTTTCAATAAAGACAACCTTCTCATCAGGTTTATAATGGACTCGCATCCATTTCCAGGTGTAGGCTCCTCTGTATTTACTATTGAAAAATGTTTATAACAAGTAACCATTCCAACACATATCTCTTAACATAAGAAATATATGGCCTAACCCAAGTCTCTCTAGTATCCATGAGTACCCACCAATCAATCCATGCCAACTTCAAATGCAACCTACATAATCATGAAGCTCCAAGCAAATGATTAATACTCAAAACCAAAAAAACTACATCCTCTCCAAAGGAAGAACAATAACACCTTTACCAAAGACTCTAAGGGTCCTCCATGAAACAAGATGTTAAAAACTCTTCAAATCACATGAAGATAACCATATCCTACCAAAGCTCCCACTGAACCGTGATACCAAGCTATACATGGCAACAAGATAAACATCAAACCATCACTGTCAAAATCTCCCACTGAAACATGTAACCAAGCTATCCATGACATCATGATAACCATGTCCTAAATGAAAATCATCCATGGCCTCAACACAATCAAAGAATCTGTTGTAAACAACACAACTCCCAAAAGGTCAAGAAAACCATAATCTCTAAACCAAGAAGATTAAAACACACTTATTTTACAAATCAGCAATAACACAATAGTAAAAGCTCCCACTACAACCAAAAAACCTTCAAACTTTTAAGAGAAAGGTGTCCCAAACTCTACCCAACCACTAGCTTTGATACCAAATGTTGAAAATGAAGGTGAAATTGTAGCTTTAAAACTTGTAAACCTATGAGACTATAGATTTAATTAAGTGTTCTTTGTTACAATTCTTTGTGTATGATTAATCTATTTAGATGAATTTTACCAATTGTAGAAAGAAATAGAAGATTGTAGAAGAATGAGACAAGAAGATAGAAGTGACACAACATATACGTGGAGAAACCCTTTTGGGAAAAAACTCCACTAGAATCAGTAGTGCTTGTATTATTTAACCTTAGAACAAGATTACAATAATACTGTATTGATCCTTGATTAATATATGCTTCCTTGCCTTCAACAATCCTTCTTCACAACCTACACAAAACTCTCATACACTTTCTACAACACAAGCTATCCATGCTTTCCATGTGATCAAGCATTCAAATCCATACATCCCATGCCATGCTTCAAACCCTCACACATGCACAAGCTCAACCTGCTAACCTGTAATCAAATTGCTTACAAACTCTGATGAAATTGCTGCAATAAATAGGCAATTAATGAGCATTGTAAACTCCTAAGAGTTGTACAAAACAAGAGCTTGAAGCTCCTCACAAAAATCTATGCCTAGATTTGACAAGTAGAGTTCCACAATATAATCTATGATCAAACCAAAGTCTTCCTCAATTTAGGCACCCCAAATTGAACACTTAACTAAACTATGGTCAAGAAAATATCTTGCAAGCATCACCTCAAAGTTGGCGCCCAAGAATGGGCCCACTTAATTGAGCCTTGTAAATATATTCTCATGCAAAATGTATTAAATCAAAGATGCCAACTTGGGCGCCCAAGGTGGGGCCAAGCCAATCTTAGTTAATTGAAACATATATCTCCACCAATTCATGCAAATAATATGCATGATTGATCATCCCCACTTAACTGAAAGTATCCACATGTTACTTGTCATGCAACTGAAGTCATTAGTCATGCAACTCAAGTCAACTGAATTCAACTAGCATTTAATTGAAACTAACTACATGCAATTGAAGATAACTGAACCATAGGTGACCTAAACTGAAATGAACTAAACAAAACAAAACAAAACTGAACTCCACTCATGTAAATATCAATCCCTAACTTGTAGGATCTAAAACATGCATTACTGAAGTGTTATGAATCCTCTAAACAATTAAATAAAGCAAGGTGGGTTCCACCTTCCATGTGGGTGCCCCATGTGCTCCTATCTTGTAGGAGCTCTTCTTGGATGCCCCCACATGTTCCTATCATTTAGGAATAATCACAAATGTTAATTTACATGTCCATTTCATTCAAATTTAATCTCTTTCTAATCCTAGTGTTGGGGAACACTTTCCAAGGACTTAGGAGATACATGGAATATGTTTAGGATTGTAATTAAATGGTATCCTATTCCTAACAGTATCACAATGTGCTTGGTTGATTATCCTTGATTTAAATGTTCTGTTATTATTTGCACATCTTCGTGATTTTCATAACATACAATATCTAGAGTCTTTGAATCATCAAGTGTGTTAAGTTTTGAAATTGGTTTTATTTGACCATTGATTCACCCCCCCTCTAGTGGTCCTGTACTCCAATAGTAGGTGTCCCACATTGAGGGGGCATTTTTGGCCATGTGTCAACATCTTGGAACGTAAGTAAGAGCATCTTGATTTATCATAATAATAGTTCCTTATGACATATTCTTAGGATGTGTAAGCACATGTAAGAGGGGGATTGAATTGGAATTTTGACTACTAATTATGATAGGTTTGAACACTTTTCATGAAGCATATTTGAGTGGGAGAATAAAGAAAAATTGGGGCGTCCAAGTTTGGCTGGTCAAATATTCTTGTTTATGATATATGATAACATGTGAGAAATATATTGAAATAGTCTAAAAGACCAATACCAAAGGGGGAATTAGAATTTGTGCCTTGACCATTCCATACCTCTCTTGGCATTGGTCATGGTTTTCAAAAAATCATGTGATGGTTTCTTGTTTGTTAATATCCTATATATTGGTGCTAGGGATGGATTAGTGTATATGATTTTTTTGAGCCTACTTGTAGGTATTGTTATACTATCAAAATTTCTCCAAAATTATATGTTACTAAAACTCATATAAGAGGCATAACTTATTGATTTTATTGTAACCATAATTTTTACTAATTAATAAAAGTGGTTTTTGATTTTGGAGTGGGTGTTTTCTCCCAAAAGGATTTTCCTTACATAAACCTTTCTAATATGATATACTATTTATATGTTTTATATATTTTTATCTTTCTTGTAATTATAAAAATCATTATATGCATATGTTAGGAGAATGTCATTGATGATGTTGTTTGGAAACATGAGCATGGAAGGTACATAACAATGTGTTGCAATGTTGTCATTGATGTCAACATTGTAACTTATTTGATGATTTTAGCTGCCGATATTTTTTATCAATTTTAACAAGTTTTTGAGTTGTTGAGAAATACATTTTTTCATAATGGTTTGATACGGTAAAGATAATTATATGGGAAATTGATTAAGTGTCAATTATGTGCATACAGTGTTACAATGCATCAATTTTTGGGTCTGCACCACTCCATAAATAAATATTTCACTCTATGCTTCTAACATAATTTTGGTGGATGTTAGATGTATCTGATTTCAAGTTTTCATCATGTTTTGGCAAGTGCTTTGAGAGATATGAGTAACAGAGTTTGTCTTGACAAATTACAGTGATTTTCTATATAGTGCAGTTGTGTGGGAGATTTTGTGCTTCTTCGTGGATGAGTTTTTGACATTTCTCTTTTGAGAATAAGTTTCCAAATGATAATAGAGCATGGATTCTAGTTGGCATTGAGTTTTGAGGTCCACGTGTCAAGATATGGATACATAGTTGAAGGTTTTTGCTTTTAGGTCTTGTGTAGAGTCAACCTAATATGTTTGAAGGTATGCAAAGGTTAAGTATTATGGTGTTATGTGGGATCTATTATAGGTCCATGCTGACCTATAAAAAGATGTTTTGAGATTTGAATTGTGGCACATTGTATGTATGAATGTTTTGAACCAACAAGTTATATTTTGGGTGTTACATCTAATTAGGCCGACCTAATTGATGTTATGTTTGATGCAGATATATAAGTTGGATTGTTTTCAATGTTTTGAGTGTGACATGTGATGATATGATGCTAATTTGATTAGAGCACTAGTGCAAAGTTAAGTTGTGAATGTTAAGTTGAAGATCAAAATTGTGCGAATGAAGAGCGAGGCAAAGTGTTGAATCAGAATTAGATAAAGTTTGTTTACTGTAATTCAATGGAACTGTATTTCATGCATATGTTAGATGCAACTGTAACAGTTTAAAATAGGCTGTGAGCCACCATCTCTCTTCTATATTTTTCTTTGTGGAAAGTGATTCCACTTGGATAGTGAGTCCACCTGCAATGAGAACTTATGAAAATATACTATAATAAGTTATAATATATTGTGAGCTAATCCTCACCATGGTTTTTCCCATTGTGGGTTTTCCATGTAAAAATTATAGCGTTCATGTGTTATGTGATGCTGTGAATGTTTCATGCTTTCTTTCCTTATTACAGTTGATTATGCTTTGGTAATTGGATGTTTAATGTTTGAATGGTTTGAGAGAATACTGATTCACCCCCCCTCTCAGTATTTTGGGTGTTCAACAACATAATACCCTCCTCGAAGATTAATTCAAAAATTATTTATGTATGCCTTGTTTCCTTTCAATTCTAGTTGTTGAGAACAAGGGTAGGTTTGTACTAATATTGGATCAAGTGGGAGCTTGCGTAGAAGGAGATCTTGTTGCAAGAAAAATGACAAGTACATCAAGGATAAAAATGGAGAAGCTCTCAGACACAAAATATAAGCTTTAGAAACTCAAGATGGTGGTTATGCTCTTAGAAATAGATCTATGAGTTGTAGTATCCAAATCCAAACCTATTGCTATGTCACAAGAATATTGGGAAAAAATAGTCAAAAAAGTGAAGGGTCTCATTAAGTTGCATTTGACATACTTTGTATGTTTAATGTGCATGAAGAAGCTAATGTTATACCCTTAAAATGGGGATGACAGTTGTATGGCTAAGCACTTTCAATTATTTCAACATGATTGTTAACCAACTTCACTCTATTGGAGTGATGATTAAGTTATATATCCATAAGATGGATATGATGGTTGTATGGATAAGCACTTGAATTATTTCAACATGATTGTTAATCAAATTCATTCCATTGGAGTGATGATGGAGTAGTAGGATTGTTGCATGAATTTTTATGCTCTTTTTCAAACTCATGGGATCACTTGGTGATTGCAATTGGGAGTATTACCTCTTAATTCAAAATCGATGAGGTTGTTGCATTATTAATTTAAGAGAGGTGAAAAGATTTGAAATTATATTTAAGGAGGCCCTAACCATTCAATGAAGATCAAGGGTAAGTGCAAGAAGTTGGGTCCATGAAGAGGGGAAGTTTTGGCCAAAACAAAAATGTCGACAAGAATGGGAACTTGAGCCTTAGATTGATATCCCATTCATAAATGGGTACCCATTCTAAAACTAGAATGGGTAACCTCTTTAAAATGAGTATCCATTCTAAAAATAGAACATGTCGTTGCATCTAGATAAGATTGGTTGTCATTGATGTCAAAAGTACGTTGAAGATTATATATGCTCTAGAGATAGCCAATATGCAGAGATATTAGCTGGTGCAAGTGCGCATTGCAGTATGTGGATTAATTTGTTGTCTAAGCATGATGAAAAGGTGGCTACGCATGTCCTAATATATTTTCTCTATGAATACATTGATACCTTTCCAATTTGGTGTACTGCACTTAGTATAAAGTTGTAGAATTTTTGTCTAACTTTCATAGTACATATCCTAAGGTAGAGACACAATGTTTTGGTCTACATCCTTCCACAAAGCAAGATTTAGTATTATAGTTCAAAAGATAAGTAAATAGAGATGTGAAGGTGTTATATCCAAGATCTCAAGTCATTAATCCTTCTATAGTGAAAGTTACAAGTGACAGAGTTCCAACTTGTGTTATGGCAATGCAAAGTGGAGATGAAGGCTTGTTGAAATGTTCCACATTCCTTTGGATGTGATGTTTTGGCCATGCAGTTTTATGGACATGTTAAGTGATGTCAAATGCATGCTATATTGGAGATTTAAGTGCTTTGGTGCTCTGCAAGTTCAATTTTTCAATGACAAAGTGTCATAATCCAAATTTATTGCATTTTTAATTATAATATGATAAATTGAATTATTGAGAAAATTGAATATGTTGAATGTAAATTTTGATATTTTTGAAAAGATTGAAAGAAGTTGACGTCGTTGACTATGTGATCTTTTGAATTATCTTATATTTTATCCCGAACTAAACATTACTGATGAATTTTACAAGTGCAAGTATGTGCAATTGCAGGCTGATAGGTTGAATGACAAGAGCATGGTTGAAGTAGGATCGTTTAGTTGGATCGAATGGTAAGCTAGATGGAATCTGGATGCACACACCACAAATGGAATGATGATTTGCATTTGAAATTTGTATATAAAAGAACTTAATTACTTGATTCAAATTGTTCCAATGATTGAAAATAAATGGATTTTGGATAGTTAAACCCATGATTTCATGTTTAAATTGTTTATCTTAATTTTGTGTTTTGAGAATTTGGAAGAAAACAATAGTATGTGTTCAAAAGTATGATTAAAAAGGATAAGAATTTCATAAAAGTCCATTCTTATTTAAATATTGACAAATGCACATATAAACATTCATATATATATACATGTATATACACATATATACATATATATAAGAACATACAAATGAGTTTAAATGTAAATATATGATATATATATAGACCATATGAAAATCAAATATCGATTGAGTTTATTAACATTTATACTACAAATTTAGATAAAATCGAATATGAATGTAATGAACAAAGTGACTGAATCCACATTATGACTAAGTAATTGAATTCAAATAAGAGGGGGGGGGGGTGGAAAATTAATGCCATTATGAGAGAAACGACCCTAAAGATCATGCACACAAGTAAGAAATAATCTTTCTACCATTTTGGAAAGTGAAGAAAATCATGGAGATAACGACAGTGGTGACAGGTTTTCCAGGCAGAGCAAGCAAGTGAATCAGGTGTGTGAGGAAACAACAGAGAAAGCTTAGGAAAAAGCTCAATTTTGAGGTAACTTGATTTATGTTGGAGAATATGTTTGATTTCCCAATATTTTCTTTCCAAAACTTGCAGTCTTGTTCTCATTTTTTTTAATTCTATTAGCAATAATGATAAGAATGTATTGTCTGCAAATGAATATGACTTCGAGCTGGGTTGTATATGTAAGATCGCCCAATTTTCTTTAGGTAGTAGGCCCTATCGACCACCTTAAAACGGTCGATTCCTATGCCTTATCGCCATATCGGCTAGCTAGCCGAGCTAGGCCGAGGCATGAAAGCTGTTAATATTATCGGTTGTCATCATAGTTCTTCCATGTGAGTGCTCCACCAATCTTTGGCTATTAGATTATAACCAATTAACAGAGTATAAGTTATATGATAACAATGTAGAAAGTTGACTATCGTTCCTATAGGGAACACCTTAATATCTCTATATCTTTATTATTTTTTTGATGCTCATATCAGCCAAGCCAAGTATAAGAATAGAATTAAAATTTAAGCCATATGAATTTATTGTTGTTGCATATATGAGTTGCCATTGTTAATTTCAAATGGTGGAGGAACAAAGTTAGCGTTCCATATAACCTTTGTATGATTTGATCTATAAGATTGCCGAGCTGCATTTTAATGACTATAGGTTCAATCTTGCATGTTGAAGTATATGATTTTATATTTACATGCCATTAATGGCATTCTTTGAATTCAGCCTTGGAGTATTTAAGGTAAAACTATAATTTTCAGTTAAGGAATAGATGTTCCTTAGAGTGACTGGAGAATGGATCGCTCATAGCTTCTAGATAACCTTTGAAAAACATGGGTTATTTTCTAGAACCTTGGAAACTATTGAAACTTGTCTCATGACTTAATGATTGTTTTGAGTTTCATAGTGACAAGCATGTTATTCTTTGATTTTTTTATTTATTTGCATAATGGATTTTTAGTATCATTTAAATGATGAAATCCCTGAATGATGGATATTTTGTTCTATGAATGAAGCATTAGTTAGCCCGATTCTAATAACAAAATTTTAATGGCACAAAAAGTTGTAAAATCTTTATAATGGAATTGCCTTGTTATTGACAACATGAGATTAGCTATAGACAGTATCGTTCTGTAATTGTTTTGTTGTAAACAAGTCCATTCTGTTATAAAAAATGAATGCTTATTTGTTAACAACATCATTCTATAACTGTTTTGTTGTAAACAACATCATTTTGTTATAAACAATGAATGTTTAATTGTAAACAATACCGTTCTGTTATAAACAATGAATGTTTATTTGTAAACAACATCGTTCTATAACTATTTTGTTGTAAAAAACACCCTTTTATTATAAATAGTGAGTGTTTATTTGTAAAAAATATCGTTTGAATATCACAGCTTGGTTTTGATACAAACGACACAATAGCATGTGAGAAATTGATAAAAAAAACTTGTTCTAGATTCATTTATTTCTTGAATTTATGACAAACAAAATGTCAAAATGGTACATTATTTAAATGTTAGCAATCTGATTTAATGGTTTTTATTTCAGAATGTATGCAAAAAATTATAACTTAAGTTGGCACATATATGTGTATGCACATAGACCTTCGTCTATGTACATTCACATACTTGTGATATACCTTCTTTTGTTACCTATTATCTTAATTCTTAAATGAATATTGTAATATGATGAATGTAATCATGCGACATATGCTTGAAATGGATGGATAATGTATTGATCAGATCCATTGATTTATTTTTTGAATTTTAAATAGAATAGAACAACACCTAATGGACTACAACACATAAGGGTAGATGTTGCTAGAGGGCAGTTAGTTGCTATGAGATAACTTGATGATGAAAATTACCTTCCAAGACGGGTGCCAAAATGGAGTTCAAAGAGTATAGGTTCTTGCTTTTACAAAAACCTATTGTTTGTTGTTGCAAACTTATTCTTATTATTGGCCAAGCAATTTAGTTCATTATGTATGCATGGAATTTGTGATAACACTCTCTGCCATTCCTAGCATAGATCTTGCATTTTATTTTATAACTTGTAGATAGAAATGCATGTTGATGTGTGGGCACACACTAGATTCCACCTTGCAGATTGTTCTCTTGATAAAATTTTTGTGCAAGGTCAAGTATTCTTCAAGTTGGAAGAATTCCTGGGAAGCGTAAGCTTCGTGGTTGGGTGGTAATGTGCTTCAACCATTTTCTCATCCACCAGTGGAGGTGAGCATCAAGAGAAGCCTTAGATATTTACAAGACTATCTTAGTCTTTGAAGTAACCATGATGTAACCTTGATGTAAATTTATTACATTGTATTGACTATGTGGCCTATGAGCCAAGCCAAACTTGGATATTGTAATTGACATTCGATTTGAATATAAATCTTTGACTCATTTTAATTAGACATGTGTTGCTATGATTGACTATAGCTACTTAGTTATGTCTTTTTAAATTGAATATTCATAATGTCATTGCAATAATATAAAATTAAGTAATAATTTAGGATGGGTTATTACATTTGGTATCAGAGCTTAGGGTTCAAATCTAGGCCTTTTGAGTCTTGACTGGGGGATAGTTGACCCTTGAGTAAATTTAGTTGTACTGAGAATTTATTGAACCTAGATTGAATGTAGGTATGGGAAGGTCAAAGGCAGGAAGAAAGAAGGGGAAAATCATTAGGACCTCACATAAGAAAGTTGTAATGGAAGAAAATGCTAAGATGGAGGCTCAACTCGAGATTCTCGATGATGAGACTCTAGCTCAAGACTTCACACGACTTAAGCTAGAGAGAGGAAAGAAGATTGAGGAGAAGTGTCAAACACCTAAGATCAAAAAGCTTTCCACAATCAGAGATTGGCCTCTAGGGTGTGGACCTAATGCACCCTTGTTAACTAAAGAGGAAAAGGAGAGCCTGCATGCTCAACCACCCTCTTCTGTGAAATTTGATGTAAATTCAAATGAGGACCCAAAAGAATGTCCTCTTTCTGATAATGATAAAATTGAATAATTTAATAAGAAGCCTTTGTAAATAAGGGTCTATTGACCCACATTTTAATATAAATAAAAAAAGATGATATTTTTGGTGTGTTCAAGCGAATAACTCCAAAATATGATTAATGTGCATGAACCTATATTTCTTCCATGAATAAGGGATATATGCATGTGAATGTAATGTGATGTAGAATAAGAAAATTTATTCGTAGAACCCAATACTAATTTGGGATAAACATGAAACGTGTTGCAGGTCAAGTGTAGGCCAACATGGTGATCACCAGGCAAGAGATGGGTGGTAGTGGGTCAGACAAAAAACCAAACAAGAGACTAGAACAAATTCTAAAGCTCCTAAAATAACAAGAGGCTCGCATGAGCCACATAGAACAAGAGGTACGAGTGGCATGTGAGGACCAGGACTGTAGGAACACAAAATTCAATCAAGGGAATGGTGGTCCAGGAGAAGGCCCACAAGGTCAAATTGAGGAAGAACTTGGAAAAGATCTCAAAAGAGTAGCACTGCCTAAGTTTGATGGTAAGGCTATTGGAGTAGGAGAAGAGGCATGAATTATTGAGATGGAAAAATACTTTGGTCTCTATAACCTATCCAGCCAGACTAAAGCGGCATGGGCTACACATCAAATCTTAGGTGAAGTAGCTACTTGGGGGGATCATGAAAAGTTAGAAAGGAATCTTCAACCTGTTGGGATTACTTGGGAACTCTTCCTTCAATATTTTAGTAAGAGATGGTTACCATAGCTTTTCTTTGACAAGAAGGTGATAGAATTTAAAAACTTAACTCGGGGGAGCATGGCTGTGACTTAGTATTGGGAAATTTTCATCAACCTATTGAAGTATGTGCCCTAGTACCAGGGATATGAACGTTTTCGTATCCAAAAATTCATATTGGGACTAAGACCCCACATTGGAGCAGAAGTGAACATGCATGTGATCCTATCACCATGAATGAAGTCTTCCTAAAGGCCACCAAAAAGGAGCACAAATTGCAACAGTTATCCAATTTCTGCAATAATGCAAATCCTAAGTCGCGATTTGGTTAGAAGAAATTTCATAAAGGAGACAAGAACCATCAGATCTGTAATCTCAAGAGGGGAAGTGAGTTGCAGGAGAAGGGTGAAGATGGTAATGGTGGAAAGAACAAGAAGGAAAATAAAAACAAAGGTAAATGCGACCAAAAGCATAAAGGATTTAGGGAGGACAAGCCAGGAGGTCGCAAAGGGCCTCGTGATGGATGCTATACTTGTGGAGATCATTATGCCTCAAATTATCCACAGCGGTCGAAGTTGAGGAAGGAAGGAAACTATCAATAGACTCAACATCACTAGATCCACGCTGCAATGAATAACAAGCAGATAAAGTATTAGGCCTTGCTAATTTAGTTGATGGGTAACCTTTATGGACAAATTGTCTCTATTTTAATTAATATCAGAGCTATTGAATGTTTCATAGATCCTAGAATAATTTCCAAGATACCTATTAGACATGGATACATGGAAAACTCATGGAAAATCCAGTATGGTAATCAAGCAGAGCTTAGGGTAGATACCTATCTCTTTTGCAGTGAGTTAGAGCTTCCAACCTTTCAAACCCAGGTCAACTTGTATGTGGCACCTTTAGGCTCATATGATTTAATTTTTGGAATAAATTGGTTAACTAAGCATAAGGCTATAATGAATTGCGAGTATAAGGTAGTTAATTATTTGGACGATGATGGGAACCCAGTCAAGATTTGTGGAATGCAAAGACCCTTAGAGCTTAGATAGATTTATGATATGCAACTCAAAAACGCTCATTGGAAGGGATGCATAATTTATGCTGTGTATATCAATAACCCTAACAACAAAGAACTATATCTCGATGATTATCCTATTCTCAAGGATTTCCAATATGTATTCCCTAATGAACTCATGGAGTTATCTCTGAAATGAGAATTCAATTTCTCCATTAACCTTGTACTAGGAGCTGAGCCACAATCTAAAGCACCTTATCAAATGACCACCACCAAACTCTATGATTTGAAGGCCAAGTTAATGGAATTAATAAACAAAGGGCTCATAAGACCTAGTGTGTCTCCATGGGGAGCACCGGTTATCTTTTTGAAAAAGAAGGATGGAACCTTGCGTCTATGTATAGACTATCAAATATTGAACAAGGTGACCATGAAGAACTGATATCCACTCTTGAGAATTGATGGGTTGTTTGTCTAGATGAAGGGAGCAACAATATTCTCTAAAATTAATCTTAGGTCAAGGTACCATCAATTGAGAATAAAGGAAGAAGATATTATGAAGTTTGCTTTTCAAACTCGATATGGACATTATGAGTTCACCATGGTACCTTTTGGTTTGACTAATGCACCTGCAACTTTCATGAACCTTATGAATAGTGTGTTCAAAGACTGTTTGGATGATTTTGTTTTGATTTTCATTGACGAAATCCTAGTCTACTCAAAGACCATTGAAGAGCATGATAGGAACCTGAGGATTGTCTTGCAATGGTTGAAATAAAAGAAACTCTTTGGGAAGCTATCCAATTGTTCATTCTATCAAGATAGGGTGCACTATCTTGGCCATATTATTTCAGCTGAGGGAGTCTATGTAGACCCCAAAAAGATCAAAATGATCGTGGAATGGCTAGTGCCTCAAAATGTGTCAAAAGTTCATAGCTTCATGGGCCTCGTAGGATATTATAGAAATTTTGTGCAAGGGTTCTCGCAAATTGTATCTCAAATTACATCACTCCAAAGAAAGGGAACACCGTTTGAATGGACCGAGAAATGTGAACATGCATTCCAACTCCTGAAGAAGAGGCTCACAACAACACCAATGCTAACCATCCCTGATCATAATGGAAGATTCACAGTAATCATAGATGCTTCAGGAGAGGGATTGGGAGAAGTACTAATGCAAGATGGATAAGTGGTAGCATATGAATAAATGAAGCTTAAGTAGCACAAGGTGAACTATGCACCACATGATTTAGAATTGGCTGCAATAGTTCATGCCTTGTAGATGTGGAGGCATTACCTCTTAGGGAATCCATTCAAGCTCAAGACAAACCACTTGGGATTGAGATACATTTTTACTCAACCTAACGTTAATGCATGACAAAGAAGGTGGTTGGAATTCCTTATTGATAATGACTTCAAAATTGAGTATATAAAAGGAAAAGAGAATAGAGTGGTTGATGCTCTTGGTAGACAAAGACATATGGCAGTCATGATCTCGAAAAGGTCTAACTTGAGACAATAGTTGATATAACATCTACCATGGGATGAGCACTATGAGAGAGTGAAAAGTGCCCTAGCAGAGAATCTTATGGATCATTGGTTCGATGTGTATGAGATCGAACTAGATGGAATTTTGAGATACCAAAGAAGAATATATATTCCAGACTCTAGAGAGCTGAGGAAGTTGGTTTTAGAGGAGGTTCATAATGCATCTTATTCGGGACACCCTGAAGTATCCAAGATGATTAGAGCAGTAGCATAATTGAAAAATCTATACTTTTGGCCTAAACTCAAGAAGGATGTAGTGGAGTATGTAGCCAAATGCTTAGAGTGTTAGTGAGTCAATGTTGCACATGCACATCTTTCTGGTCTATTGTATCCTCATGACATACCTAAGTATAAATGTCAGGTGAACAGTATGGACTTTGTACAAGGGTTGCCTTTGACCAAGAATCAACATGTTATCTTGGTTGTGATTGATAAGTTGACCAAGGTGGCACATTTCAGTCCAGGGAACCTTAAGGATGGATTGTTGACCCTGGCCAAGAAATTTTTCCAGGAGATATTTCGTTTGCATGGAGTGCTAGAGATTATCATTTTTGATAGAGAAACTTGGATGACTTCAAGATTTTGGATGACCCTGAATGCTACATTGGGAACTAAATTGAATTTTAGCTTGGCTTATCATCCTTAGACTGATGGGAAGAAAAAGAGGGTGAATCAAGTAGTCAAAGACCTCCTCCAAATGTACTACATGGATCAACAGTATAAGTGGGAATAATATCTATGGTTGGTAGAGTTGTCTTACAATAACTCTTATTTCACATCCCTAGGTATGACACCGTTTGAAGCTCTTTATGGGCGAAAGTGTTGTACACCCATCTGTTGGGATAGACTAGAGGACAAGATCGTAGTAGGATCTGAAATGCTTAAAGAGATGGAAGAACAAATGAGAATCATTAAGAGAAAATTGAAGGAGGCGACAAACTGACAAAAGAGTTATGCCAATAAGAATATAACTCTTAGATAGTTTGCGGTAGGGAATAAAGTTTTTATAAGAGTTAGACATCATAGAAGTTCCATTG
This sequence comes from Sequoia sempervirens, assembly GCA_007258455.2. Taxonomy (NCBI): domain Eukaryota; kingdom Viridiplantae; phylum Streptophyta; class Pinopsida; order Cupressales; family Cupressaceae; genus Sequoia; species Sequoia sempervirens. The sequence goes on along the minus strand of VDFB02000015.1, from coordinate 130,073,958 downwards.
CTTTTGGAAAGTCTTCCAAGTTGGCCCCGAGATATGTAGGATCATTTGAAGTCTTGGAAGTGATTAACCCAGTTGCTTATAGACTTGCTCTACCACCTACTCTACCTCAACTTCATAATGTGTTTCATATTTCTTTGCTTAAGCCATATCATCTTGATGTAGCTCATGTGCTTGATTGGAAATCCTTGCAGGTATAGGATGAGTGGTGCTAGTGGAGCCCATTAGAATCCTGGATAGACACAACGTTAAGTTGTGGAGCAGAGATATTGCTCAGTTTAACATCCAATGGAACTAGTATTCTGAAGACAGTGCTACTTGGGAGGATGCAAAAGAAATAGAAAACTCCTTTCCACATTTGCTTTCTTAAGAAAGAGACTTTGATTATTTTGTTTGAAAATTTTGGATTGAAATATTATGTTTTTTTGGCTTGGAACAATATGATGTGATGTTGAAATAGATATATGCTTTAATTTTGATTAAATAGACATCGGGGCAATGTCTCTTCCAAGAGGGGAAGGATGTCATAACCCAAATTTATTGCATTTTTAATTATAATATGATATGGTGAATTATTGAGGAAATTAAATATGTTGAATGGAAATTTTGATATTTTTGAAAAGATTGAAAGAAGTTGACTATCATTGACTATGCGATCTTTTGAATTATCTTATATTTTATCCTGAACTAAATGTTACTAATGAATTTTGCAAGTGCAAGCGTGTGCAATTGTAGGGTGACAGGTTGAAGGATGACAACACAATTGAAGTAGGATCATTTAGCCAGATTGAACGGTAAGCTAGATGGAATCTGGGTGCACACACCAGAAATGGCATGATGATTTGCATTTGAAATTTGCATATAGAAGAACTTAATTACTTGATTCAAATTGTTCCAATGATTGAAAATAAATGTCTTGTGGAAATTTAAACCCATGATTTCACGTTTAAATTGTTTATCTTAATTTTGTGTTTTGAGAATTTGGAAGAAAATGATAGTATGTATTCCAAAGTATTAAAAAGGATAAGAATTTCATAAAAGTCTATTCTTATTTAAATATTGACAAATGTACGTATAAACATTCATATACAAATATATATATATATATACATGTATATATGCATATATACATATATACAAGAATGTACAAATAAGTTTAAATGTAAATATATGATATATATATTAATAATATATATATACATATATATTTATATATAATTATATTCCATATGAAAATTGAATATGGATCGAGTTTATTAACATGTATACTGCAGATTTAGATAAAATTGAATATGAATGTAATGGACGAAGTGGACTAAATCGACACTATGACTAAGTAATTGAATTTGAATAAGTGGGGGGGGCAAAAAAATTAATGCCATTATGAGATAAATGGCCCCAAAGATCATGCACACAGGTAAGAAAGAATCTTTCTACCATTTTGGAAAAAGAAGAAAATCACAGAGATAATGACAGTGGTGACAGGTTTTCCAAGCAGAGCGAGCAAGTGAATTGGGTGTATGAGGAAACAAGAGAGAAAGCTTAGGAAAAAGATTGATTTTGAGGTAACTCGATTTATGTTGGAGAATATGTTCGATTTCCTAGTATTTTCTTTCCAAAACTTGTAGTCTTCTTCTCATTTTTATTTATTCTATTAGCAATAATGATAAGAATGTATTGTCTGCAAATGAATATGACTTTGAGCTAGGTTGTAGATGTAAGATCACCCAATTTTCTTTAGGTAGCAGGGCCTATCGACCACCTTAGCATGGTCGATTCCTATGCCTTATCACCATATCGGCTAGCTAGCCGAGCTAGGCCGAGGCATGTAAGTCATTAAAATTATAGACTGTCATCATAGTTCTTGCATGTGAGTGCTTCACCAATCTTTGGCTATTGGATTATAACCGATTAGAATAGTATAAGTTATATGATAACATTGTAGAAGAATGACTAACTATTGTTCCTGTAGGGAATGACATAATATCTCTGTATCTTTTCTTTAATATTATTTTGACACTCATATCGGCTAGGCCGAGTATAAGAATAGAATTAAACTTTAAGCCATATGAATTTATTGCTATTGCATATATGAGTCGCCATCGTTCATTTCAAATGATGGAGGAACAAAGTTAGCATTCCATATAACCTTTGTATGATTCGATCTATAAGATCACTAGGATACATTTTAATGAATATAGTTTCAATCTTGCATGTCGAAGTATATGATTTTATATTTACATGCCATTAATGGGAATTCTTTGAATTTGGCCTTGGAGTAGTTAAGGTAAAATTGTAGCTGTCATTTAAGGAATAATCATTCCTTGGAGTGTGCAGAGAACGAATCACTCATAGCTTCTAGATAACCTTTGAAAAACACGGGTTCTTTTGTAGAACCTTGAAAAACTACTAAAACTTGTCTCATGACTTAATGATTGTTTTGGGTTTCATAGTGACAAGCATGTTGTTCTTTGATTTTTTTTTTTTTTTGCATAATGGATTTTCAATATCATTTATATGATGAAATCCTTGAATGATGGACATTTTGTTCTATGAATGAAGTATTGGTTAGCCTGATTCTAATAAAAAAATTTTAATGGCACAAAAACTTGTAAACTCTTTATAATGGCATTGCCTTGTTATTGACAGTATGAGATTAGTTGTAGATAGTATTGTTCTATAACTATTTTATTGTACAAAGCCCCATTCTTTTATAAATAGTGAATGTTTATTTGTAAACAACATTGATCTATAACTATTTTTTTGTAAACATTACCGTTCTATTATAAACAATGAATGTTTAATTGTAAACAACATCGTTCTGTAACTATTTTATTGTAAACATCAACGTTCCATTATAAACAGTGAATATTTATTTGTAAACAACATCATTCTGTAACTGTTTTTTTGTAAACAACACCATTTTGTTATAAATAGTGAATGCTATTTATAAAATAACATCGTTATGTAACTGTTTTGTTGTAAACAACACCGTTCTGTTATAAACAGTGAGTGTTTATTTATAAATAACATTGTTTGAATATCGCAGCTTGGTTTTGATACAAATGACACAAGAGTATGTGAGAAACTGATAAAACAAAATTGTTCTAGATTCATTTATTTCTTGAATTTCTAACAAACAAAATGTCAAAATTGAACATTATTTAAATGTTAGAAATCTGATTTAATGGTTTTTATTTTAGAATGTATGCACAAATTTATAACTTAAGTTGGCACATATATGTGTATGCACATAGACCTTCTTCTATGTACATTCACATACTTGTGACATACCTTCTTTTGTTACCAATTTTCTTAATTCTTAAATGAATACTATAATATGATGAATGTAATCATGTGACATGTGCTTGAAATGCTGCTAGAGGGTAGTTAGTTGCTATGAGATAGCTTGATGATGAAAGTTACCTTTTGGGATGGGTGCGGAAATGGAGTTCAAAGAGTACAGGTTCTTTTTTTTACCAAAACCTATTGTTTGTTGTTGCAACATTATTCTTATGCTTGGCCAAGCAATTTAGTTCATTATGTATGTATGGACTTTATGATAACACTCTATGCCATTCCTAGAATAGATCTTGAATTTTCTTTTCTAACTTGTAGATAGAAATTCATGTTGATGTATGGGAACACACTAGATTCCACCTTGGAGATTGTTCTCTTGCTAAACTTTCTATGGAGGGTCAAGTATTCTTCAAGTTTGAAGAATTCTGGGGAAGCGTAAGCTTCTTGGTTCAGCGGTAAAGCACTTCAACCATGTTATCATCCACCAGTGGAGGCGAGCGTCAAGAGAAACCTTGGATGTTTACAAGACTATCTTAGTATTTGATGTAACCATGATGTAACCTTGATGTAAATTTATTACATTGTATTGACTATGTGGCCTATGAGCCAAGTCAAACTTGAATATTGTAATTGACATTTGATTTGAATATATATAAATCTTTGACTCATTTTAATTAGACATGTGTTGCTATGATTGACTATAGATACTTAGTTATGTATTTTTACATTGAATATTCATAATGTCATTGCAATAATATAAAATTAAGTAATAATTTAGGATGGGTTATTACACAAAGTATTACAGTTGGTTCTAGATGCCTATCCTTCATCAAAACATATGTTTGTTTTCTTGTGCCAACAAAAGATTATACAAATAAGTGGTTGAGTTTGTGTGGACACTCTACATGTTTCATAGTATCTTAGGTTTGAAGTGCATGAAGATCTTTCTTGTTTCTAGTGTTGCACAAATCTTTCAAGTTAGTTTTTGAAGATATGCTTTTGTTGTGGCCGACTTGGGCATGTTGGTGTTGTGTACCACAAGTTGATGCTTGAGTAGAGTTTAAGAAGTGTTTGTAGATGTTGTATGAGTCATGCCAATTCATCTAGAAATATTGTAAATAATGTCTTATCATTTTGTATACTACCAATGAAGATGTAGACCAACATGTCATAAGTTTCATAATTCCTTATTTGTGACTGACTAAATTTGTAGTTTGTAAGCATGCAAATATATATATATATATATATATATAGAAGATCAAATATGTGAAGATGTATGAGTGCATGAGAAGAGCATGACAAGATCTTCTATAGACCTAACGAGAAAAAATGATGACTATCAATGGTTGAAGTCATAATATCAACCATATTTCAGTTGTTCTTTATTTCAATTAAGGAGTAGTAGCTTCCTTGAGTTTCAACCCCTCAAATAAAGTCAGGGAGTAGTTGTTCCTTGGGTTATAGCCCAAAATCAAATTGTAAACTATTATTTACTAGTGAGGATGGATTAGGACAATAGCTCATAACAACATTTCTTTCCGTGGCTTTTCCCCTATGGGGTTTTCCATGTAAATTTGGTGTTATCTATGTTCTTGTGTAGTTGGTTGTCTTCTCTCTTTATTTTATTAAGTGGATGAATGATTAATTGGTACAAATTAACTTCAATAATAATTGGGATTGAATTTTAAAGCATACCGATTCACCCCCCTCTCATTATTTTGATGTGTTCAACAATTTGTATTAGAGAAAGGTTACTTGATATAGATTAACAATTGAGGTAGATCCTGTGTCTAGAACACATGGAGAATAAAGCAATATCCAAGAAGATGTTATCTCAAGAGAAAGAGGTCATACTCCAAAAGGAGGATGATGAATTTGATTTTGAATTCAATAAAGAAGATTGTCCAGTGGACTATGAAGGTGGACTCATTTTTGCTCTAAATTATTTGGATGAAGAAAGAGAAAAAATGAAGAGCTTCAATTCCAACTTGAAAAATCACAAAAGAAAATTGGCAAGTTGAAAGTTCAAGTTGAAGAGGGTAAAAGACTTGAAGAGTGTATGAATATCAAGCTCATTGAAAAAACTGTTGAATGTTCAAAGCTTGAAGAGAGATTGTTTCCCTGAGGAAAGAACTGGAAAAAGAAAAAGAACAATTTGACAAAGGTCTGAAGCTGAAAGGAGGTTTTGAAATTATTTATAAATTAATCAAATCTCAAAAGCTATCAAAAGAAAAGCATGGTCTTGGTTTTGAAAAAGGAAAAAGTCCTATAACCAATTCGTCTACAAACCTATTTGAGAATTTCAAGGCAAAAGGAAAGTCTAAAACAAAGGAGGATAAAGATTTCATTGAAGAACCTAAGAAGACAACCTCTGAAGATGCAAAGTCAGATCAAGATATCAAGAAAGAAGGTGGATTCATTCCAGTATGGAGACAAAGAAGATAAAAAGTCCTCCACTTGCTAGAAAAAATGCCCCTACTAGATTCACTTAATATTTTCAAGGTTATTGTTATTCTTGTAATAAATTTAGGCATAAGGTTGTTGATTGTAGATCTAGGAAAATAAGAAATGATTACATGGGTAGAAAACCATTTGTGCCTCAAAGATATGATGTTGTTTTATTTCATGGATATTGCTATGCTTGCAACAATTTTGGTCATAAGGTTGTAGAGTGCAGAACTAAAGTTAGGAGGAATAACTTTCTTTTGAAACACAACATTGTGTCCTACAATTGAAATAAGGTTGGACATAAAGTAAAATTTTGTAGAAGTGGTTTTGTGAAGCCACCCGTTCAAAACCGAAAGAAGGAAGAAACCCTAAGTCAACAAAAGAAGGGAGATACAAAAGTTTGGAAAGAGAAGCAAGGATAGGAAAATGAGAAGGATGGTACCATGCTTGTGCATTCTACACAAGATCTTGTGACAAACTAAGATAGAGCATTATCTCACAGGAGCTATCATTTGCAAATATTTTAGCCCCTTGAAAAGGATGAAGTGCTAAATATTTTAGCACAAAAGATGTGTTAGTGTGAATAAATTCTTGTACTTAGTTAATTCCTTACTAGGAGACTTAGGGGACTTACATGTTAAGTTTACTGAGGTCCTAGGAATCCTTCTAGAAGACTTAGTTTTCATGTCTAGTTTTTATCTTTTTCCTAGGTAGTTATGATAAGTTGTCTAATATCATAAGATTAAGACACTTGTCATAATATTATCACATCTTATGTCTCACCTTGGCTATATAACCAAGGGTGTCTAATACATTGTATATCCATTGAATCATATTTTCATAATTGATAGGAATATAATTTATTCTTGTCATATTGATCTTCTCTTTGTGCTTTCCATTTGGCCTCTAGATCTTGGTAGGCTATCTCCATAGATAATTCTAACATGGTATTAGAGCTTGTGGGATTGCTTCTTGTTAGTATTTATTGAGAGATTCTCGGATGGGAATAAAGGGCCTCTCACTTGAGGCAAATAGATGGTGGGTTGGTCTCAAACTAAAATGAATGATAGAGACTTAACTCTACTTGCCCCAGCTAACGTATCTTGGTAAATCTTGAAAATTTGAGTATGCTATTCTCTTGCATTGAATGATGATCTAGAGAATTAGAAAATATTGAAAGAAATACCAAATTTGGGGGGTTCCTCTTTTTGGCTTTATATTGCAGGTTCAAATCAGAGCTTATTGGTGCAAATTTGAGGTCACCATTGAGATCAAAGGGTTTGAGAAAGTCATCTTTTCCTTTGTTTTGTCCAAATTGAACATACGAGGCCAAATCTATGAGGGTTTGAAGCTAAAGTGTGGTTTCCATATCTAAAAGGTAGCTACAATTTTGGAACACTTTGGGTCAAAACTAACCCTACCATCGTGTCTAGAAGGGCCAAAAACCCTAAGATCGACTGTCAAATCATCAAATTTGGAGAAGTTATTTGTTGAGGACTTTTTTTGCCCAAGGAGCTATTCGGCCCCTAGGTAACCATAAATGATTGTCGATACTATTTGCAAAAAAAATTATTTCATTTAATTTCTTTATAATTTAAAAAAAAAAACATAATAGTTAGAAAAAATTTATTTAAAAATTTTATACTAAAAAAAAGTGTGGTTTTTGGCACAGGTCATATCCTGCTTGCACAGGCTACTCCATACCCATGATAGGGTATTCCCCCTGTGCATAGCTTCCATGTGGCTCCCAGACAGTGGCTGCAACATCCCCACACAAACACTGCCACATGTAAAAAAATCAAGTGACATGTTTAAAATTCCAGTGATCAACAAAGTCAACAAACCGACATGCTTTTCAAATTTTTTTTGCTTCAAATCAAATGACAAAATATTCTATTAGAATATTCCACAGGAGAATATTCACATTGAATATTTTAGGAGGTCAGCTGACCAATGACGGGCTCCAAGCTATCAATCTCAAGCTTGAGTGATTGAAAGAATATTTTGTGCAGGGGTATATTCTTTTTTGACGGGCCAAGGGATGCCAATTTTAATCAAGTGAAATGTTGACATCATCATTGTGACAATAGTGGTGTTAGCATTTAATTTTTTTTTGCTCCCTCACCCATGAAATTTTTGAATTTGTATTCCAACTTCGAAGGTCTATAACTCAATTATTTTGACTCCTTTTTTCAAGATTTTTTTAAAGATTTGGCGTAGAATTTTGTGCTCTACATGGCAGTGCAATACGATTTTGATTTTGGTGCCTAGTTTTTCTAGAAATTGTAGATTCTCACAAGTGTTGCTGAGTCATTTTCATTTTCAGAACTTTCGGGGCTCTGTTCTCATTCTTATGGTAATTTTTTTGGGTGATTTTTTTTGAAAGTGCATATTTTTTCATGTACTTTCCAGTGGTGTAATTAGTTTGATCTCATCTATTGTAAAAAAAATTATTTGATCTTGAGGCCAAATTTGGCAATCTATAAGAACTAACATCAAGTCCACTTCACTATTTTTGGCAAGTGGCATCTATAATCACACTAAGTATAAAGTACCACAAATAATATTTACTTGGGGGGTTTCTTGATTGAGTAATTCAGGGGGGGGGGTAATATTGCAGTGGTTGATTGCATTCTTTTTGCTTGGTTTGTGTTCTTGCAATGGGGAAATCTCAAATTGAACTCCTAACTCCACATAATTATGCTACATGGAGAAAATAAATATGTAATTATCTCATGATGAAAGGTCTAATAGGCTATCTAAAGGAAACTATTCCTCAACCTACTGATGCTAAAGAATTAGAAAAATGGGAGCTTGATTGCAAGAAAACAAATGGATGCATATGTTCATTAGTCTCATTTGATTTACAATTTCATGTTGAATCAAGTAAAACACCTAATGAGGCTTGGGGGGATTTTGAAAAATTATATGGTAAAAAAAATAACATTAGGGGATATTAGATTGATAATGATTTGATGAATCTTGATCCTAATTTTTTTGACCACATCCAAGACTACATCTCCAAAGTGAAACAACTAAGAACACAACTAAAATATTGTAGCATTGATAAGGAAGATTTACAATTGATTGTGAATGTGTTATCCAAGCTTGGTCCTGAGTATTTAGTGTTTGTTTATGGCTTTCATACCCATCGAATTTCTATGGGAGCATCATATATTGATCCTAAGTTTGATGACTTAGAAAATCTCCTAATCCAAGAGGAAGCTAAGTTAATGAACATGGGTCTAATCAAGTCTTCCAAGTCACAAGCATTGTTGGATATTGAGTCTAAGGTACAAAAATAATCAAGGAATCTTGGTAAGAAGAAAAAGAAGAAAAAGAAACAACCACACGAAGAATTAAAATCATCTCCCTCAAAAGGGGAATCATCTAAGAAGGAGAAGTCTACTTGTGCATATTGCAAGAAATCATGGCACGATGAACACCAATGTTATTCAAAACAAATTGATGAGTTGAAGAATCTTCTTAAGAAGCATAAAATCAATGAGTCTTCATCATCAAAGAATTCATCTTCTTCTTCTTCAACAAAAACCAATAGACATAAGGGGAAGCACTCATTATAGTTGCAGATTCTAAGTCAAAGAGGTGGATACTTGATTCAAGAGCCTCACATCACATGGCTTCATCAGAGAGTATTTCTCTTAATTTGAGACTTGTTCATCACCACCCATCCCAATGGCTAATAACACATATATGCATGTTTGTGGGAAGAAATCCATTGATATGGATGACAAAGCATTCAATGATGTTCTTTGTGTGACTTCATTGTCAACCAATATCCTTTCTATCTATCAAACCAGACATGGTGGATTAGGAAAGAGTGTTGAGTTCACACTAGATTATGTCATAATCCTAGCATTTACATAGCAGAGATATAATTGCAGTTGGGGAGATTGATCACCAATCTTGAGTCTACACCTTCTCACATTTTTCTCCTACTAATGATTCAATAGATGTTCACATTGAGGTATCTTGTGTGGACACTTTTGAGGAGATTTAGTATGGTCATTTGAATCTTAATATTGTGTCATCTACTAAGGATCTTGTGATAGGTTTTGATATTCCATCTCCTTCATCTACTAGTTGTTGAATATCCAAAATATTGAGAGGGGGTGAATCAGTATTCCATAAAACCATTCAAATAAAATCCAGATAAACATTATCATAATCTAATTGAATCAGCAAGAGAGAATATGAAAACAAATCAATGCATCAACACACATGAACACCAAGATTTTTACATGGAAAACCCAAAAATGGAAAAACCACGATGAGGATTAGCTCACAATATATTATATCTGGATATAAGATATTACATGGCTCACTTCCAAGACTCACTGTCCTTGAAAGGCTCACATCCTAAATATAAAATATGGCTAACCACCAAGATACAAAAGTTATGGTTCACTGCCAAGAGTATGAACTGATAGAATACACCTTTTGTGTGCATGATTCAGTTCCAATGAAGCTCTGAATAAGAAATACTGCCTCTCACAACAGTTGCTCACAAATATGTTTTGATCCTCAACTGATAAAGCATTTGGGCTCTCATCTTCACATATCCCTTGATCCTCTTCGCACTTCTCTACACCTCTCTTCCTTCTCCTTCCATGTTCACACTTTTATACTTCTTTTCACACCATATCTCACCACCACACATTTCTTCTTCAAAGAATCTTATATATATACAAGTATATCTCATTCATTAATTAGGTTGGCCTAATTAGATGAAAGTAAAATAATCAAAAACACATTTTTTGGAACCATATATGATTTAAAACATTTTTATCCAAGTAGTGCATCATATTAAGTCAACGTAGATCAATAGAAATCATTCACAAAGTATATCTAGTCTTCTTATTGTATGTCATACGTTAGGTTGGCCAAGATTAGGAATTAACCACAAAAACTCAAACCAACATACATTCCTCAAAGCAAATACTTTCTATTAGAGTTATCATACATTAGCTAATAATTATTTAATCTTTAATTGATTATTAGTCTAATTTATTCTCACATGATTTAGCTAAACTTAGGAATGCTTTATTAGCTGAGTTACTATTAAACCATTATGTCACATCTCATGTGATGTTGACACTTGTCATGATTTGATCCTTTCTCATTTAGGGCTTTGCTCTTATAAGCATTCAACCCTTATTGTAAATATCACTAAGATATTATTCACGGGAAATATCACAACTTTCATATCTTCTTGAAAGCTTCTTCTATAATTTTTCCTTAGTTAATGAATATAGAAATTCATGTTTGTAGATCTATTGTGTGGAAGGTGCATTTGTTTGTTGTTTGATCCTGTGGCTCGTGGTTTTTTTCTTGTTTCACAATTCTAACATGGTATCAGAGCATGGATTCAACAAACCTCTTCTCGATTTATGAGGTTTTGTTCTTCAACAAGGGTTGCAGACTTCAGATTTGAATCCCCTTTGTTTTTTTTGCAAATTTTGTAGGTGGGCATTTTTTGAAGCTTTTTTGTGTAAAAAGAACCTTGCTATTGAACCAGAGCTATCGAGAAAGTCAAATTTGGGTTTTGTTTCGCTTGATTTTGACTCCAGATGCCAGATCTACAAGGTTTTGAAGTGGTTGCTGTTATGCACCAAATTTGCACCCTACTAAAACTTCTAAGCTCAGTAATCTGGCATAACATGGGACTCAAATTCTACATGTGGGATATGCAATAATGAAAATGAGACCTCCGGATTCTAGGCCGGTTCCTGTTGAATAAAAATCTATTTTTTGCTCTTCAAACCTAAAGAATTTAGGGGAAAAAGGGGAAGAAAAGAGATAAAAGAACTTAAGGATTGAAACTAATTAATGGGTGATACACCAAAATCACTTCCCTTAGCACATAATGAACCCACAGCTATTCAAATGATGATGCAATACCTGATAAAACCCTCAACACATAAATATTTCAAAGGAAGATCTGAGATCAGAATAATATTTAAAGAATGTTAATCACAGTAAATACATCTAGAAATTAATACAACCCCTGACCTGTGAAGAAAATTCCTAGTCACAAAGATGCCAAAATGAGATAAACTTAAAAGGTTTCAGATAAGAAACACAGAAAAGAAAGATCAATCACCAATCTGCATACAAATATGACACCAGAAATAGATCAAAAATGTTGTATAAAGGCTCTCAAAGGCCCTGAGAATGCATACTCCAAAATCTAATACAACACTTGGAACAAAATAGCACCATGTTCTCCAGAAAGTACAAAGTCTCTTCCACTCCAGAATTTTGCATCCTCTAAAAAGAAATGAGGAAGAGAATAAATAAGCTCAAAATCCCCATCCAAAACTCTAGAAAAAAGGGCCCCACCAAAATAAGGGGGTCGGATTTGGAAAAAAAACCCTAAAAGAAGGATCTCAAACCTATCAACAACCCACCAAAACAGGAAAAAGTCTCCCCAGACTCGGATAGGAACAAAAATACTCATAAAGAGGACTCAAAAGACTCCAAAAAAGGTGTCCCATCAATCAAAAACTCCTCCCCTAAATCCAACAACCTAAAACCTCCACTTGACACTGACAGTTTGCCACATCTCCAAGATTTAATGCTCCACTAAAGGCTCCATTAATATATCAAGACCATTCACTTTTGCATTTTTAAAATATCTTTAATTTGAAATGATTTATAAACATCATTCCAAATAAAGATTTACATTTTTGAGAATAGATGCAAGTAATGAGACAATTTATTTTGCATTTAATAATAATATTTCATTTAAAAAATGATCTATAATATCACCTTTAAATAAATATCTTACAAATGGATTAAAATGCAAAAATAAATTCCTAGTCTACCTTGCATCTACAATAATAATCTTTATCAAAATGATTTTAAAGATCATTTAAATTAAAGATTATTATTAATGCAAAAGTGAATGCTAAAAATAAAGGCAAAGTCTAAAAAAATAAAAGACTAAACATAAGCCTTTAATTTAAATAGAAGACTTTAAAAAAAACAAAGGCATAGTGAAAATGCCACGACCCAAGTATAGCAATAAAGCCTTGATATCTAAGGCTAGAAACGCCTCACCTCCCTCATCGAATTACTTAGGGTTTTAACCCTAAAATGAAGTGAAGACTTTTTATTTCATTTATCATTGCTATTGATATGCCCTTGGCTGAGCGCCGCCATACTGCTGGAAACCCTAGTCGCACCATGATGATCTCTGTGTATTTTTCACCATTGTGAAGGATTTCTTGAACATATTGCAGATGTAAGTCTGATTTTTCCCATCGAAACTGTTATTTATGACATTATTAAAAGCCTTTGAAGGCATTATTGGGTGCGGCCATCTACATTTTTTGATGTTCTTATATTTCTCTGTGACTCTGTGCTACAAACTTGATCACGAAATCTCTCATTTGCATTTGTCTGGCCGCTATTTGATTTGCTGTGCTACGAACTTGATCAAGAGATCTCTCAATTTTGAGTCATGAAGATTTTCATAAGGTATTTCAGATATATAAAACTTTTTTCATCTTTTGTGAATTTCTGAAGGTTTTCTACGTACTTCTAGGCCGCCATGAACATTCTTGGAGTAATTTTTTAGAAATAAAGAACAACCTTGCTTATAAATTCAAATCTGGTCTTTATGAATCTTTGGATCTGTAATACTCCACTTTTGCAAGCCGTGCCATGATGTGCTCTTTAGAAAATCGAATTTCATTGGTTATTTAATTTGCAAACTTGTCCCTTCTAAAGTAAAAACTGGGTAACATATCAGCAAGTATGGTTTCCACAGAGTCAGTTATATTTTCTGTTAATGACTCAGATCCATCTTTACTGGTCATCTTTGGGCTTTCCAGTAGACTAGTGTAATCTGGAACTGGTGCATCATTTTCCTGCTTGTGATTTTTCTGTGTGAGCTTTCCTTTACTTTAGAATACTTCTACTTCCTTTTACCTTCTCCACTAGTATATCTTCATTTTCAGGTCTTTCTGTGTGAGCCTGACTATTTTTCCATGCTTTCAAGTAAATGTCGATAGCCACCAACAATAAACCCAATAACTTTTGTAGAGAAACACATGTAATTAGAAATCAGTATTAAGTGCTCCTTATAGACATGGCTTTCCATTGAGTTAACTGAATGATAGAATCTCTGAAGTAGAATATAATAAGCAGCTGAAATATCAAATTATTTGTTTATTGCATTGATGTTGTATGGTATGCATCTGTTAGTATCCAATGAACCCATCAAAGGTAAGCATGCTTCATGAATAACCTTCCATGCATCGCCACACTACTTTACTTCACTTTTCTCAATAATTGCTTCTATAATGATTTCACCTTCAATAGATTGATGCCCACCAATTTGTAACGGAACCCTTACTGACTGTATCAGTCATCACCTTGTTGTAAAATAATCATGGCTGTATTCTATGATGGAAACACACTCAACAATATGCACCAAAGTATAACATAAGCTTGTAACATTAGATTGTTTTGTTTCTGGATTGTTCTGCACTACTGCATTGTTATTTCCTGATCCTTTATGTTATTCTTATACTGCTGCAAATAATGACTCCACCATGAGAAAATCATCATTTTCAATCTATGATATTCACTACCATGACTTTGAATGGCATATTCATTATCATCTGCACTTATCCCATGTATGTAGCACGTATGGAAGCTACTTGTCAGTGGAAACTAAGGACTGTTCTTTCAAGACAAAGCTGGGCTTTGAGGTTGAAAATTGTATTCCTTTTTCTGACGACCCTCGTCTTTTGGTTTGAATTTTATAAATAATGACTGCCATTGAAATTAGATCCTCAATTTATCGTTAATGCTAACTACTCATACTTCGGTACTGTTTCACTGGCACTTGTAACATTGTATGCCTATTTGATAAAAGATGATGCATATCTGTATCTTCCATTATTCTTAAATGCTGACTTAAAACAGAATTTGCTGCTTTCTGTTGAAGAACTTGTAGAAAATTAAATTGTTGCAAATCTGTCCTGTACTTGAATACTCTGTTTCTCTTCAATGCAAAGAGGCTCCATACTTATGTAAATGTGGAAAAAATACAAGGTAGAGCTGAACAAAAAATGAGATAGATAAGTGCAATATTGATGCTTTAAAAAACTGTTATCAATATTCATGTACTTCGTATAAAAATTGTGAAAATATCCTTTTTGATATGCCGAGCTCAACCCTTGTGGGAGCTTGTTTTACTCCACATATCTTATGAAGTAACCTCGAACATGATGAACCTGTAAATCCTACATACTGAAACAAACATGTTAGGAAAATAAAAGAAGCTGAAAGCTTCCATTGGATTACATTCTTTCTTCTGTTGATTCTTTGCAATTATCTGATGGATGCCTGATCGACTGTATCCTATATTTCATTTGGTAGCATAGGTATATGATAGGATTTGATCCGTCATTGCTTGGAGACCATCTCTAATGTCATCTTTCATCTTTCCTATAGATGCTTTTGGAGTTGGAGTTGGAGCTGAAACTGAAAATGGAGCTAGAGCTGACGTCACAACTGGAAACCTCAACTGTCAACGATTCGTCATTCCAGGCAATGACGAATCATCTCCTATCCTATTTTTCCATTATTTTCAGTTGTATAGCGTACCATTGTTTATGCATTCTTTATTTGATTGTAAAAAATCTAGAAAAAAATTTACTTCCACGGCTTGTGTGGGATTCAACATTTTTTACATAATGAATAAAAGCATTACTATGCAAATCTTTTCAATTTCCTATTTTAAATGTTTGCACAATAAACTATGATTCACATGTAAGATGGTCTCAATGATGATCAATGAACACTTAATCAACAAAACATGAAAATTTATGTTCCTATAAACGATGAAATTCATCCAATTCTACCTGTTTGAACTCAGAGTGAAAAAAATAGGTAACAAAAGGCTTTTTAGCAATTTCATGTAAATGTTGAAACTAAAACCAATAAACTTGACTTGACCTGAGCTGTAAGTGAAAAGTGGGTAACATTTCTGGCGACCTCTGCTAGATGTTTGCCTGCTAAACATTTGACTAGTTTCCTGTGTTATGTATTGGGCACAGAATCTGAAAATTACACATCTTAGGACCTAAGGAAAATAGGAAAACTACCTAGGAAAGAAAAACAACAAGCATATGTGCTTGGACAACACTTAGGGAAAACTAAACTAGTATGTAGATGCATTTATTATAAGCATGAAACCTAACCTAATATATACAAGACAAGGCTAATGATCATACCTCAGAACAACATTTGAGGTGAATACCATTGACTGGTATTGGTAGTATATCTCCTTCCATAGTTGACAATTGATAAGCATTATGTTCCTTACATTCTGAGATAACGAATGGGCCTCCCCAAAAAGAATCAATTTTCGTGTGCTTACCTGGCCTGCTTTTAAGTTCATCCCACTTAAGAACAACATCACCCACATTGAAATCCCTTGCTCTTGCTCTTTTGTCAAAGCTCTTTTTCACTTGTGTTTGCTGATATTCCATTGCTTGCATTGGTTTTGATCTTTTTTCCTCCAATTCCATCAACTGAGCATAACGCATTTGCATAGGATCTCCTTCTTCAAACAAAACTAGCTGACTAGCAAGGTCAAGAGCTGGAAACTCAGTTGAAATAAACAACTTGGCCTCTTTACCATAGACTATCATGTAAGGTGAATTGTCAATGATTTTTTTTGGTGTGATTTGGTCAACCCATAGGGCAGCCTTCAATTTAGAATGCCACTCACGCTGATTCTCCTGCAGATTCCTCTTCAATATTCTGATCAAATTCTTGTTTGTGGATTCTGCTAATCCATTACCTTGTGGGTAATAGTTAGAACTATTACTGAGATAAATTCCATGCTTGAGCGCCCACTCAGTTACCCTTAGACCAATCAAAGAAAGTGCATTATCAGAGATAATAGAATTAGGGATTCCAAATCTATGAATAATATCATCATAAAAATTCAGAACATCTCATTGGCATCCTTTAATGCTACTACTTCTGACCAGTGAGTGAAATAATCAGTTGCCGTGATTATCCACTTGTGTCCAACACTAGATGGAGGATTAATAGGACCTATAAAATCAACTCCCCACCTTACGAATGGTTGTTTCGTCTTAATAGGCTGCAGAGGTAAAGCTGTAAGCCTTTCTTTTCCTACAAACAAAGCACACTTTAAGCACTTTCTAACATATGCATGGCTATCTTTGAAAACATTGGGCCAATAGTAGCCAGCTCGCATAATCTTGAATGCAGTAGTCCTTGGAGAGAAGTGGCCTCCTGAATGCCCATCATGAAATTCATGTAATATCTCTCCAATCTGATCTGAATCAACACACCTGAGAAGTACCCCACTATGATCTTTGCAATATAAAATATCATTGATTAGCACATATCGGATAGACTGCAGCCTATAGTACCTACGTTTCACCTTATCCAAATCGAGTGGGCATTGACTTGTTTTGAGGAAATGGACCATATCTTTTAACTAGCTTGTTGTTTTGTCATCTTTATCAGCCAAATGAAGTACTAAAGCTGTTTCAGATTGTTTTGCATCTAAAATTCCTTCACAACTCAATTGTTCGTAAAGCCCTTTACTCCTCACTAGCTTAGTAACTTCAATGCTCACATCATATTCCATGACTCTGGTTATCCAACCTACCCTTTTCTCATTCAAATCCTTGCTGAGAAAAAATTCTTTGACACTCGGATGAGCTACTCTTAAATGAATTTTATTGTGTGATAACAAATGTTTGAATTTTTTAAGACTTTTGACAACAAGGACGTGCTTTTCAAGAAAACTATACCTCTGTTGATACTTTGCCAATCCTTTGCTGAAAAAAGCGATTGGCTGTTCCAATCCTTCTGAACTTTGCTGGACCAACATAGCAGATATCACTTCACTACCCCCATAGGCATACAAGATAAAGTCTTTGCTAAAATTAGGGTTCATTAAAGCGGGAGCTGCTATTAAAGCTTCTTTGATAGCTTGAAAGCTATTCTTTGCTTCCTTAGTCCAGCTAAAAACAATATTTTTCTTTAACATGGCTGTCAAAGGTTTCAATAAATCTGCAATATTAGGCAGAAAATGCCTCACAAAATTAATTCTTCCAATGAAAGATTGCAACCCCTTTTTATGATATGGTAAAGGTAGCTCTAAAATAGCTGCTACTCTCTCAGGATCCACTGTGACACCTTGCTTAGAAACGATATACCCCAATAGTTTTCCTTCATGCACAACAAACACACACTTTTTAGGATTGAGAGATACTCCAAACTCCCTGTAGCATTCGAAAATCTATCTCAAATGACTTAGGTGATCTACTGCTTTCTTTGAATAAACGGTGATGTCATCCAAATACACTAGGACAAACTGATACATAAGGCTGTTGAATGCCATTTCCATTGCCTTTTGGAAAGTTGCACCTGCGTTAGAAAGACTGAAAGGCATCTTTCGGTAAGCCATGGTTCCCCACTTAGTTGTAAAAGCTGTTTTGAACTAGTCTTCCTCTTTGACAAGAATTTGGTTATATCCTGAATAACCATCCAACAACGAATATCTCTCTGAACCAGAAACATATTGCAAGATCTGCTCCATGGAGGGCAATGGGTGACGGTCCTTCAAGGATGCCCTATTTAGATCTCTGAAATCTACACACAATCTCAACTCCCCATTCTTCTTCCTAACTGAGACAAGGTTAGACACCCAACTAGTGTGTTTAATAGGATATATAATACTACTCTCCATCAGCTTCATAACTTCTTTGTGCATAAGAGGCTCTAGTTTGGGGTTAATTGGTCTCTGTTTTTGTCTGATGGGTTTGGAGTTAGGTTCTAACTCTATAGTATGATGTGCAAGTGCTGGGTTAAAACATTTTAGATCTTCATATTTCTAGGCAAATATATCACTAAATTCTTGAAATAATTCAATATAAGATTGTTTTTCAAAATCTGTAACTACTTTTCCAAACTTCAAAGTCTTACCCAGTTCAATCTCCAAATCTGCATAGTGTTCTTGCTGAATCAGCAGGCTGGTTTTATTCTTCTTGGCTTGATCATCTATATTGAAGATAGATTCCAATGTAACAAGCCCCTTGGGCAACTTGTTAGACTTGAGCTACATCACCTGATCTTCATAGTTCCCTTTTAGCCTATCTTGATTTGATGCTGCAAAAACATCCTCTTCTAGCAGAAACTGCAAAATCTGTTCATCACTCTCAAAGACTTGCCAATTTATATTATTGTCAGGAATTGATGGCCTAACAATAATTTTAATATGCTGCTGATCACACCCCCTTTTAATATTGTTAGGAATATCAAACTATGCCCCTACGACAACCAATCTAACAACATGCTAATTCAGCTTTCTAGGAATTGCAACAATATTGAAAGCAGAAAAATCTTCAATAACATCCCATATTCTATGTTTATATGCCTTTAGAGTATCATTCTTAACAGAAACTAGCCCCCTCACCTGATTCACCACAAGCTCACTATCACCATGAACCTTTAGAGCCTTAACACCTCTCTTTCTCGCCCATTCCAGCCCATTAATTAAGCCTTCATACTCAAGTGTATTGTTGGTGCAAGAAAAACTAAATCTAAAGGTTGCATAGTACTCAACTTCATCAGGCGACACTAAAATCACACCTCCACTAGCACCATGCTTACTTCTAGATCCATCAAAAAACATATTCCAGACCTCATTGTGCTATTCAGAATCAACATCCTCCCTTTTAACCAAATTTGGAATAATTGAATCAACCTCCTGAAACATATAGTTACCCATACCAGTGTCTAATACTAAATCACTTCCAGTGCGATGAGTACTACTTTTAGCCCATTCACCTAAAAGAATATCAGGAATTCCAGCAGTGGATGTATGTGAAACAGGAGCAACATGATCATGTTGGTCAAAAATGACACAATTTGCATTCATCGTACTAGGTATATAAGGTTCAATGATATCCTTTGCAAGTAATTCTGACTTTATGTTTACTTTTGTTCCATACCCTGTGCGGAAAATCATGTGAGACCAATCGGATGAGAGATAACCTCCTATCTTGGCTATAAATTCTCTTGATAAGCAAAGGCCAAAATAGGGAGGCAAATCTATTACATATATGTCTTGTGGAATAGAGAAAGTAGGGTAGGCATGTAAGGTCAGACTAGCATTTTTTATGAGGCCTATTGAATTGACCAATGTACCATCTAACTGGACTACTCCCTTTTCTATAGGCTCATATTTTAATTCTAACTGATTAGCTACCCTTTTTGGCATTACAGAACAAGTTGCCCCGCTATCAACCATATAATTATGTACCAAGTTCTTTCCAATGACTAAGGAAACATAGAATGGAGGTCTCACATCCTTACCTTGAACTGTGACATTTGGTTTGCAGTCCATCACTTTTACTTGATCAACATTTGTCATGACTACCTTCTCATGATCACCAGCTGCATGTTCTTGCGTATCTTCACCACTCAATGGTTTCTTTAACATCTCAGCTTGTCTGGGAATGGATAAAGAATCCCACATAGTCATTGATACATTCATTCTTTTCATGCTATCCTCAATGTTGTAGGGCATAGCTGAATGCACTTTCTGGTGTATCTTAGCAACAACCGGATCTATTTCTTTGTGAGGCTGATTGCTGGTTGGCTGATTTGAAGACTTCTGTGGGATATCGAGATTTTTTGTGAATGATGGTCCTGCAGTTGTAGGTTCTATATCTTTACTAGCTATTTGATTTGCTTCTAGTGCCCTCTTCTTTGCTCGGGTGAGTATTGCAATGGCTGGATTACCATTCACGCCACATAACTCTTCACTTTGCCAATTTAGGAATGCAGTCTCATTGGGATGCACATCTTGTTGCTACTCAGGTACCTCAGTAGATGCATCCAGTTGTGAACTTGTGGTATTTTGAACCATCAACGCTTGATTGATAATACCGTTGGAACATGTTGCTTGATTATGTGCTTGATTACATGGAAAACACCATTCATAATCTGCTGCAAAACTATTCTGAGCTGGAACAATATCTTTTATCGAATTTGCTGCATTCATAGGTGCTGTATTATGTGTCTGAAATGGCCTCTGGTTAACATTTTGTCACTGTCCTTGGTAATTTCCTTGGTATAGTTGTCTATTTTGCTAATACTGCTGATTAAACCCTTGATTTTGATAAGGCTGATTTGCTCCTTGCTGCTGCTGGTTATACTGTTGAAATGATGGCCTTGGACCTTGGTACTGCTACTTTTTCATGCTGGTTAGCTCATTTCCCAAAGCCTGCAAAAACATTTCAATCTTTTGCTGGCTGCTTTTAATCTCTTGCAGCTCAGTTGAAGGTCCAACAAAGGCATTTGTTTGATTTCCAGCAGTCTCTATAGTTGGAACAGTCGTTATCACAGTAAGAGGAGGTATATGCAATGGTATATTTGGGTGAATATCTGGAAAATATGGCATAGGGGGCCTAGGAGCTATTTTTCCTACCTGAATAAGACTATTTTCTGCTCTTATAGCTATACTATAAGCTTGAGGTAATGATTGACCTCCCATGGATTGTATCGTCACTGATATATCACTATTGAGACTCTTTAAGTAATACAAAAATGCGTAATCAGTAGAAGGCCTTACCGTAGTAGGTATCCTATTCCAAGTCTTCTGGAAACAGATGTTGAAATCCGTCATTTGCTCTTGAGGGGCTCTTTTAATAGTTGTCAACTGCTCTACCAAAGATAAGTGATCAGACTTGTCTTTAAAAAATCTGGTAAATTTGTCACCAAGCTCATCCCATGTTGCAATAGAGGCCACTGGCAAGCTTCTGAACCATTCCAGTGCCTTCTTCTTGAAAGATACAGCCAATAACCTTACTGCTACATTCTCTTGCGTTACGTGATGCACATTGCACAACACTGCCACATCTCTTATATGTTCAAACAATGTTATTTACCCTTCTCCAGTGAATTCTGGCAATCCCTTTAATGCTGCCAAAGGAATATCATTATGCTGCACTAAATTAAGGGGGCTACCTTGATCAAATGGAACAAAAGAAAAGGCTCTTGGTGCAGCCATACTATGAGTCTGTGTTGATATACTTGCTGAAACTGAGCTTGCACTTGCTGGTATAGTACTTGAAAATGATGAAAAAGTACTTGTAATTGTAGTAGAAAAGCTTACACTTGTACCAAAATTGCTCGTACCTTTTGGGAAGTTGAAATTCCTAGAAACAACAATAAGTGGCTCTTCTCTAACAGTTGGTGATGTTGAGTGTCTCATAGGACGTTCACTATGCAATGATCTTCCTCTTCTAACATATACTCTTCGAGGAGTTGTTTGCACTCTTTTTGCATGAGGAGTTCGATCAAGAGTCCTTCCTTTCCTCTTGGGTGATGACAATTGCAAATATTCAAAAGACTTTGAACTTCTAGTTTCCACCTTTCTCATATAAAATTTTGCATTGGTCACTTTCCTTCACAACAGAGTCGCCAAATATGCTGAAACTTAACTTCTTCAAAGCTATAAACCTGTTGTAGCATATCAAAACAGCAAGAACTGATGAAAAAATTATGACTTCTTCTATCCCACCGGGCGTGCCAAAACTATTATGCACCAAATTTGCACCCTACTGAAACTTTTAAGCTCAGTAATCTGGCATAACATGGGACTCAAATTCTACATGTGGGATATGCAATACTGAAAATGAGACCTCCGGATTCTAGGCTGGTTCCTGTTGAATAAAAATCTATTTTTTGCTCTTCAAACCTAAAGATTTTAGGGGAAAAAGGGGAAGAAAAGAGGTAAAAGAACTTAAGGATTGAAACTAATTAATGGGTGATACACCAAAATCACTTCCCTTAGCATAGAATGTACCCACAGCTATTCAAATGATGATGCAATACTTGATAAAACCCTCAACACATAAATATTTCAAAGGAAGATCTGAGATCAGAATAATATTTAAAGGATGTTAATCACAGTAAATACATCTAGAAATTAATACAACCCCTGACCTGTGAAGAAAATTCCTAGTCACAAAGATGCCAAAATGAGACAAACTTAAAAGGTTTCAGATAAGAAACACAGAAAAGAAAGATCAATCACCAATCTGCATACAAATATGACACCAGAAATAGATCAAAAATGCTGTATAAAGGCTCTCAAAGGCCCAGAGAATGCATACTCCAAAATCTGATACAACACTTGGAACAAAATAGCACCATGTTCTCCAGAAAGTACAAAGTCTCTTCCACTCCAGAATTTTGCATCCTCTAAAAAGAAATGAGGAAGAGAATAAATAAGCTCAAACTCCCCATCCAAAACCCTAGAAAAAAGGGCCCCACCAAAATAAGGGGGTCAAATTTGGAAAAAAAACCCTAAAAGAAGGATCTCAAACCTATCAACAACCCACCAAAACAGGAAAAAGTCTCCCCAGACCGAGACGGGAACAAAAATCCTCATAAAGAGGACTCAAAAGACTCCAAAAAAGGTGTCCCATCAATCAAAAACTCCTCCCCTGAATCCAGCAACCCAAAACCTCCACTTGACACTGACAGTTTGCCACATCTCCAAGATTTAATGCTCCACTAAAGGCTCCATTAATATATCAAGACCATTCACTTTTGCATTTTTAAAATATCTTTAATTTGAAATGATTTATAAACATCATTCCAAATAAAGATTTACATTTTTGAGAATAGATGCAAGTAATGAGACAATTTATTTTGCATTTAATAATAATATTTCATTTAAAAAATGATCTATAATATCACCTTTAAATAAATACCTTACAAATGGATTAAAATGCAAAAATAAATTCCTAGTCTACCTTGCATCTACAATAATAATCTTTATCAAAATGATTTTAAAGATCATTTAAATTAAAGATTATTATTAATGCAAAAGTGAATGCTAAAAATAAAGGCAAAGTCTAAAAAAATAAAAGACTAAACATAAGCCTTTAATTTAAATAGAAGACTTTAAAAAAAACAAAGGCATAGTGAAAATGCCACAACCCAAGTATAGCAATAAAGCCTTGATATCTAAGGCTAAAAACGCCTCGCCTCCCTCATCGAATTACTTAGGGTTTTAACCCTAAAATGAAGTGAAGACTTTTCATTTCATTTATCATTGCTATTGATATGCCCTTGGCTGAGCGCCGCCATGCTGCTGGAAACCCTAGTCGCACCATGATGATCTTTGTGTATTTTTTGCCATTGTGAAGGATTTCTTGAAGGTATTGCAGATGTAAGTCTGATTTTTCCCATCGAAATTGTTATTTATGACATTATTAAAATCCTTTGAAGGCATTATTGGGCGCAGCCATCTACATTTGTTGATGTTCTTATATTTCTCTGTGACTTTGTGCTACGAACTTGATCACGAAATCTCTCATTTGCATTTGTTTGGCCGCTATTTGATTTGCTGTGCTACGAACTTGATCAAGAGATCTCTCAAATTCGAATCATGAAGATTTTCATCAGGTATTTCAGATATATAAAACTTTTTTCATCTTTTGTGAATTTATGAATATTTTCTATGTACTTCCAGGCCGCCATGAACATTCTTGGAGTAATTTTTTAGAAATAAAGAACAACCTTGCTTATAAATTCGAATCTGGTCTTTATGAATCTTTGGATCTGTAATACTCCACTTTTGCAAGCCGCGCCATGATGTGCTCTTTAGAAACTCGAATTTCACTGGTTATTTAATTTGCAAACCTGTCCCTTCTAAAATAAAAATTGGGTAACATATCAGCAAGTATGGTTTCCACAGAGTCAGTTATATTTTCTGTTAATGACTCAGATCCATCTTTATTGGTCATCTTTGGGCTTTCTAGTAGACTAGTGTAATCTGGAACTGGTGCATCATTTTCCTGCTTGTGATTTTTCTGTGTGAGCTTTCCTTTACTTCAGAATACTTCTGCTTCCTTTTACCTTCTCCACTAGTATATCTTCATTTTCAGGTCTTTTTGTGTGAGCCTAACTATTTTTCCATGCTTTCAAGTAAATGTCAATAGCCACCAGCAGTAAACCCAATAACTTTTGCAGAAAAACACATGTAATTAGAAATCAGTATTAAGTGCTCCTTATAGACATGGCTTTCCATTGAGTTAACTGAATGATAAAATCTCTGAAGTAGAATATAATAAGCAGTTGAAATATCAAAGTATTTGTTTAGTGCATTGATGTTGTATGGTATGCATCTATTAGTATCCAATGAACCCATTAAAGGTAAGCATGCTTCATGAATAACCTTCCATGCATCGCCACACTGCTTTACTTCACTTTTCTCAATAATTGCTTCTATAATGATTTCACCTTCAACAGATTGATGCCCACCAATTTTTAACAGAACCCTTACTGACTGTATACAGTCATCACCTTGTTGAAAAATAATCATGGTTGTATTCTATGATGGAAACACACTCAACAATATGCGCCAAAGTATAACATAAGCTTGTAACATTAGATTGTTCTGCACTACTGCATTGTTATTTCCTGATCCTTTATGTTATTCTTGTATTGCTGCAAATAATGACTCCACCATGAGAAAAACATCATTTTCAATCTATGATATTCACTACCATGACTTTGAATGGCATATTCATTATCATCTGCACTTATCACATGTATGTAGCATGTATGGAAGCTACTTGTCAGTGGAAACTAAGGATTGTTCTTTCAAGATAGCTGGGCTTTGAGGTTGAAAATTGTATTCCTTTTTCTGACGGCCCTCGTCTTTTGGTCTGAATTTTATAAATAATGACTGCCATTGAAATTAGATCCTCCATTTATCGTTAATGTTGACTACTCATACTTCAGTGCTATTTCACTGGCACTTGTAACATTGTATGCCTGTTTGATAAAAGATGATGCATATCTGTATCTTCCATTATTCTTAAATGCTGACTTAAAACAGAATTTGCTACTTTCTGTTGAAGAACTTGTAGAAAATTAAATTGTTGCAAATCTGTCCTGTACTTGAATACTCTGTTTCTCTTCAATACAAAGAGGCTCCATACTTATGTAAATTTGGAAAAAATACAAGGTAGAGCTGAACAAAAAATGAGATAGATGAGTGCAATATTGATGCTTTAAAAAACTATTATCAATATTCATGTACTTCGTATGAAAATTGTGAATATATCCTTTTTGATATGCCGAGCTCAACCCTTGTGAGAGCTCGTTTTACTCCACATATCTTATGAAGTAACCTCGAACATGATGAACCTGTAAATCCTGCATACTGGAACAAACATGTTAGGAAAATAAAAGAAGCTGAAAGCTTCCATTGGATTACATTCTTTCTTCTCTCGATTCTTTGCAATTATCTGATGGATTCCTGATCGACTGTATCCTATATTTCATTTGGTAGCATAGGTATATGATAGGATTTTATCCGTCATTGCTTGGAGACCATCTCTAACGTCATCTTTCATCTTTCCTATAGATGCTTTTGGAGTTGGAGTTGGAGCTGAAACTGAAAATGGAGCTAGAGCTGACGTCACAACTGGAAACCTCAACTGTCAACGATTCGTCATTCCAGGCAATGACGAATCATCTCCTATCCTATTTTTCCATTATTTTCAGTTGTATAGCATACCATTGTTTATGCATTCTTTATTTGATTGTAAAAAATCCAGAAAAAATTTACTTCCACGGCTTGTGTGGGATTCAACATTTTTTACAGAATGAATAAAAGCATTACTATGCAAATCTTTCCAATTTCCTGTTTTAAACATTTGCACAATAAACTATGATTCACATGTAAGATGGTCTCAATGATGATCAATGAACACTTAATCAGCAAAACATGAAAATTTCTGTACCTATAAATAATGAACTTCATCCAATTCTACCTGTTTGAACTCGGAGTGAAAAAAATAGGTAACAAAAGGCTTTTTAGCAATTTCATGTAAATGTTGAAACTAAAACCAATAAACTTGACTTGACCTGAGCTGTAAGTGAAAAGTGGGTAACAGTTGCTTTGTCTCCAGATCTGGAGGGTAGCTGTATTTTTGGTGCATTTTGAGCCTGAACGGACATCACCATCATACTCAAAAGGCCCAAAAACCTTAAGATCACCTATCAAATTGTCAAAATCCGAGCAATTGACCTTTGAGGAATTTTTTTTTTGCTGTCCAAGGTCGTACGACCTTCAGCACGCTTCTCGAGGTAAAAAATTGTAAAAAAATTTATATAGTTTTTCTCAAAAAAGAAAAATTTGGATTTTTTTAAATTGTAATTTTTTTAAAATCTTTTTAAAGCTTTAATTTTATTTAAGAAAAAACTTTTAAAAGTTTGTAAAAAATATTTTAAAACAAAAAGAAGCATGAAGTAGGCTGAGTACTATTTTTATTAATTTTTTTTTTTTAAACTATTAATAATTTTTTGTTAATTTTTTTTACAAAAAAAATTATTCATATATTTTTTAAATTATTTAAAAAATAAAAAGACAAATTTTTAAAATAAGTCCAATTGTAAAAATGCATCGACGGCCATTTGGCCATCAAATTTAGGCTCATAGTTTTGCTGCGACGGCCGTTTGGCCATCAAATTTAATCTTGCAAACTATGTTTTTTGCACTTTGGGAGTTGTTTTCTTTTGGAGGCTATTACTTTTGCCCACGATGTCAAAAAGGGGCAAACGAGATATCGTCGAAAAGAGGATTCAAAGTACTTTCTAATGGTACAAGTATTTTTTGGAGATTTTTTCTCAAGTTCCTGTTATTTCCAATCAAATTCAGATCTTCTTTTTTGGGGTTTCCTTCAATATTTTTGGCATAACTTTTGCATATGATATCGAAAATGGGCAAAAAAGATATCATCGGAAATATGTTTCTGAGCTCTTCATAGTGGTGCAAGTGGTTTCCAGATTTAATTTTTTGTTTTTTCCATAAATACTTGTTCTCAGCTATTGTATTTTTTGGACTTTATGGGTTCACATTGCATGTATTTATGATTTTGTAAATACACTGAAATAAAGTGCCTCAGCTTTGTATGTGTAGTTATGGGATCTTGCACATCACTTTGTGCCTTGTTGTACTCGCACTATGATATAAAGTGCCATGAGGGTTGATGTTTTCCTTTGTTTTCCTTCATACCTTTCTCATGCGTATGTGACTTTTGTTTTCACATCATTTCTATTAGCTTGTACTTTCATGTCTACACTTTTAGATGTTCTTGGTTCCTCTTCATGCACTACTTTTAGGCATTTAGTTTCAGTGTACCTGTCATGCCTCTCCCTTTCCAACATTATGGGGGGGTTTCTATTGTTGGTGTTATTGCTTCCTTGGTTTTGTTGGAGTGAGTTATGTATACAATATTTGTTCCTATGTACTAGGTAGATGTAGCAGCTGGTTACCCATACATTTCGGTGAGATGGAACACTTACCATATGGACACTCTTGCATTCCTATTTTTGGAGGTGACCTTCCATTTTCACTTGATCAGTTCTTCAAACTATTGGTACTTGTGTCGTCTGTATCTTCGAGTTCTAGATGTTTTTCCTTGGTTTTCCATTGGATTTGAGTAGTGTCATTGGGGGCGCTCATACAGATTCTTGTCTTCTTGATCCTGATCATAGTGGAGGTTCTTCTTTCAACATTTCAACAATCCTTCTTCAACAATGTTTACAGCTTCTCCATGCTTCTGTGGTGTTCCTTTGTTCCTATCTTTTGGGACAATCTTACCTTGTTTGGAGGCTTCTTCAGTCCATCACTTGGCTTCATCTCTTTTTGGAGTGGATTTTTTCCCACGAGGTTTTCTCTATTTCTCCACATTATAGAGATCTTATGTTTGTACATGGGTACCTTACTTGGCCTTGTTTGTCGGGACCCATCTTACATTCTATTTAGGGTTTTTAGCTACTCCCCAAGTTCATATTAAGGGGGCATTTTAGAGTTATCATACATTAGCTAATAATTAATTAATCTTTAATTGATTATTAGTCTAATTTATCCTCACATTCTTTACCTAAACTTAGGAATGCTTTATTAGTTGAGTTATTATTAGATCATTATGTCACATCTCATGTGATGTTGAAACTTGTCATGATATCATCCTTTCTCATTTAGGGCTTTGCTCTTATAAGTATTCAACACTTATTGTAAATATCACTCAGATATTATTCACAGGAAATATCATGACTTTCATATCTTCTTGAAAGATTCTTCTATAACTTTTCCTTGTTGATGAATATAGCAATTCATGTTTGCAGATCTCTTGCGTGGAAAGTGTATTTGTTTGTTGTTTGATCTTGTGGCTTGTAGTTTTGTGCTTGTTTCACAATTCTAACACCTTCTAGATATGATATTACATCGATTTATCATCACACTACCATTAGAACTGCAACATTAGAATGTTATCCTTAAGAAAATGTGGAGTCTCCCACACTGATATGCAGAGCAGAGAAACACCTGTAAAGTACAAAGCTAAATTTTTTCAATGATAACTTTCTTCTCACAACAAAAAAATTCTCAAGATCTAGGATTTAGCTTTCTGAATGAGAAATAATAACATGGTTAAGAGATTAGAGTTGTATCTTTTCTTGCGGTGAATTTTGGACTAAAAAACTAACACACTTCCAATAGAGAACAACTTCCAATAAACTAAGTAAGCTTCCCGTACAGTTGTCATCATGTTGACATCAATGACAACAAAGGAACATCCAGATCAGTCCACATACACTTCATGCTCATGTTGCAAGGCTCCATGATTCCAACAATCTCCTCCTTTGGCATTGATGGCAACATGCATCTCAAAAAATCATTTTTCCAATATAAGGAACATAATACTCTCCCTTTCAAAACTGTTCTTCACAAAAATGTTTTTCCTCTATCTATTTCTCTCTCTCTCCCTTTGACATCAATGGAAAAGGATGGGGTCTAGAATATATATGTGTATGCATCAAGAATTAACCAAAAAGATATGAACACAAAGAGAATTGTATTAACCTGAAGAGGAGGAAACTTTGAGATTCTTCAAGGTATCCTTCCATGAAACTTTTCCTTCTTCCCATTCATCTTTTGCACTTACAAGAGTCTTGTGTAATAGATAAAGCTTATTCAAAGACTCTATATGATCCGCTAAAGTATTGGGACTAAGATTAATCTTTGATAGTGTTGATGGTGTTTTCTGCACAACAACAACTCAGACAGAAAATGATATTCTATCTCTCTTGAAAGATAATCTTCAACGATGAATTGCTGAAAATCACCCCAAGGTCTCTCGGGTGTCAGGTCATGACAATGCATAAACAACTCAAATAATATGTGAAAATGCTGGTAATCACAAGGGGCCTTACAAATGAACAATGCTGGAAGTGAATTTTCATCAGATGCAACGATATGATGATGCTTTCAATCCTAAAACTAACCCAGATTCAAAATAAACAAAGAGATAAGGGTTTAGAGATTCTATTCTATTCTAACTCCTAAGATCAATCACAATAATGATGAAAGCTGCAAATGGACAGATCCCCAATAAAACCAATCTCTGCTTGATCAAGGACAAACCTGCAACTACACAGAAATGGTGCGATCTTCTAGGGAAATCTGAAGATTTCCAGACTTTGAACATTCATTCACATACCCAACTGCTGGCGCAATGTAAACAAGCATTCACAGTTGAACTTAGCACAGAAGTGAGGCCCAGACTAACTTTACACAACAATCTACAATCAGCAAATTGCTAAAAGTATGGACCGGAAATCGATCAACATCATTAACATTTCCATCATTGTAAAAGAGCTGAAATCTAACATCTAACATCTAATACTGAGAATCAAGAACAAGAAACCATAAAAGCTGTTGAAAATAAATACAAAGTTTGCCAAATCAACAATCCAATTGCATTAATTATCCAGCATTACATAACAATTTCAAGTCTCTCATCTCCTACAGCTAATTCTGAAAACTGCTTGCCAATTCTGGCCTTCTAACTTAGCAAAATTCTGGCCTAGTCCAACTCCTAAATATCTCTCTTTACAAATGAGGCACAAATGCCATTTATAGAAAACCCCAAACATGTCGGCCTAATTAGATTTTACAATAATAATTGGCCTCAAAACAGGTCGGCCATGAGAATTTCAAAATAGGACAAGATTTGCATTAAATGCATGAATATTATCCATGTCGACCCTCCCGATCTCGGTAAAGAGATCAGTTCGCGTGTTTTCGAGAAAGTCCTCCGGTTTTATTAGACATTTTTAACTGCCAGTTCTTAAATGAGGGTCCACTTTTAGAAGATTTAAAATGAACATTTCGGATTTCCTTTGTACGAATCCATATGCAGAGTCCCCTTTTAATGTTGTTTAGTCTGGCGGAGATATCATCATTAATAGCCCACATGTTCAAATTAAATTTGAATAAAGAGTGCGACATTTTCTAAAAAACTTACACTTTTATGAAACTTTCCATTTTCATATTTTTTTCCATTTTGGAAATTTTATTTTTCAATTTTTTTATCTCAAAGAAATTTTCATTTTCGGGGATCATTTTAAAAATTTCCATTTTGGAAAAAAAAAAAAAAAAACATTTTCGGAAAAAGTTCCATTTCGGGAAACCAGACCAAGGGGAAAATCCGGGAAAATCCAGGCCAGGCGGACTCCAGACCAGAATCCGGAAAAAAACCAGCCGGACAGGATTCTACCGAATAAGGCAAAAATTTCAACAATAGATCATCAAAACGAACCAAGAATGCATGAAACATCGTGTAATATATCAAATTAAGCATGGGGTGTTGAGCATTTATCATCAAATTCATCAATTTAATCCAGCATTTCAATTTGCACAAAGCCAGGCAGAAAATCCGGAAAAATCTGGGTGGAACGGATTTCCGCGGGCAGCTCGAGATTCCGGGAACTCATCATACTCCGGGGAAATGGGAAAATCTGGGAAAATCCGGGTCAGGCGGAATTCCGCCGATGGCATAAAATTTTGTACTTTCGGCACATACCCGGAAAACTGAAGAAATCCGGGATAATCCGGGTCAGGCGGAAAATCCCGGACGCAGGTAAAAACCCGGACCTCGCATAGAACCGGACTTTCGCGAGAATCACAGGAAAATCGGACCGGACGAAAAATCAGTTAGAGTAAAAGCCAGTTTTCTGCGAGCTTGGATTTTTCAAAGGGCAACTTTGAGGGAATTTCGCCGGGCAAGCAGATGAACATCTAAGGACCTCGAAGGCAATAAATCAATAAAATTAAGGGGCCAAAGACTGCAAAAGCCCGAGCAAAAAGGGGTCCCTACTTTAAATTAGGTGATGTGTGCACAACAAATGAACTCGCGGGAAAGTGCTACGGACATTTTTGATGATGAACAAAAATCATGAACCTAGAATCTCTGGTTTTGATCTCCCTATCAGGCAAACAAATCAAAATGCAAGACTAAAGAATCTGAACCAAAGGTAGACTAAACCTTCAATAAACTGAAAATCCAAGTGTGTGCAAGTGAGTTCATTTTCCTTCCTTAAGCTCTTTGTAGAAACCAAGAAGCTCGGTCAAGTTAAGGCTCACGTAAAGGTTCTAGCTCAAAAGCAACTGGATGGGGAGCCTGTTTTGCGGGTCAAGCATCATAGCCGAAGCCGAGGTTATATTTGTGGATTCTCGAACATCCTCACTTGACCCGAGGCGTCCATAGCCCCGGTAGAGATATTCAGATACCCCTGATGAGTTGAAATCATTCTTCTGACTCTCAAGATTCTTTCTTCTTTCTTTCTTTCTTTCTTTCCTCCTTTTTTGATATTTCTTTTCTTTTTCACTTTTTCATTTCAACCTGTGAACAGTGAGGTCCACACTCAGGGCTGAGAACCACAGTGGCACTGAAGCAGAAATATGATTTTTCACCCAACAAGACCTTGCAAGGACTCTAATGCAACCTCCAGATTCTTAAGATGTATAAGAGATATAGGATTTCAGAATACTTCAGGTTCAAATCAGACCAATGACCCATTCTCTTTAAATCAGACATTCAGACTGCTTGACACCAACAAAAGATCTTTGACCATTAATTCAAGACCCATCAATAAAACACTTAGAACAATCCCGGATAATAAAGAATTATTGCACAGGAAAGACACTTCCCCAACCAGAAAACAGAAAACCCAAGCTAGAGAAGCAAAACAACAACCAAACCGAAACCAAAAGCAAACTAAACTAGCCAAAACAGAAGCAAGAAAAAGCAATCCAAACTAAGCAATCTATTCTAAAGAAAACAAAACTGACAAAAGCAAAAGAAAAGCAGACCGGGCTGCATTTATTCAAATAAACACTATGTACAGAAAGACTCAAAGTGGCTGATGATCAGATAGGATGAACTGAGACTCGTCCCCATATGATTAATCAATGCCCGGACAAGCAATAAAGTGAAGGTAACAGTCCTCAGAAATGCAAACCTATCTTTATATTCAGAAAAATAAATCTCTGCCTTGTAGCATTCAAACTCCATGTCAAGATTAGGAATAACTAGTAACTGAGGTAACTCATTAGGACCATGATCAACCCATATGCAAGTTGTCTTTCCTAAATCTCCATAATCAAATTGACAAGATTCAGAATTTCTAGAAAAGAAAGAAACAACCTGATTTTGTATTTCTGCAGACTGAATGTTGTGTTCATCACCCTGCACTTGTGAAGAGTCGATCATAGTGTCATCAGGGGGTCTCCATTGATGGTGCAATATTCCACTTGCATTTGAAACAGGCAAGATAGAATTAGAGGAATCACTACATGATGCAGAGTGAAATTCATATCGAAGACTTTCAGAACTATGGACATGGAACTTTTCACCTGTAGAAGCTGGAGCATGTTCACCAATACTGACTGCAACATTTCTATTTTCAACATCATTCATGTTTTCCTGCACATTAGCATGAACCACATTAGCTACCCCATCGATAGTGCATAGAATCTGTGAGTTTCCATTGTGCAGTTCATCAATAAGCTGAGGGAAAACATAATTAGATAAATGAGAAGACTCCCTGAATTCATCTTCTGTTGGCACTAGTTCGGAATCTTGATCACAGTCATCAGGAACGTTGACCACTTCACCGAGTGCTTCCTCATGTTCTTCAAGACATTCATCAGCAACTGGTTGACATTCCTCAAGCAGAGACTTGTCTGATGCATTTGTCTGTGTGTCATTTGCATGTAAGAGTAGCTGTACTTGTTCCTTCACCTCCTTTACGACTGTCTGGCACTGGAAACAGGTGAATTCTGAATGCTCTTCCTCATGTATCCTGCACCAAGCTGGTAACAACAGCTCCTCTAGGTAGACTCCAAAACCTAGGCTTGACCAATCTCTTATAATTTTGGCAACAAACTCTTTGTATCTGGTCTGTATCACATCTTCGTCTTGGACATGAACCTCTTTTTCAGCCTCCACTATATTTTCAGGAACTTGACTAGCCTCAACAAGAACATCCTCCTTGATCTCCATAGGCGATTCTTCACTTAAATATTCCTCTGTTATTTCTGGTGCCTCAGATTCACCTTCATGACACTCAGTTCCTTCCAAAGTCGCGTCAGCATCAGTTGCAATGCCGTCCCTGGATTCAGAAGTAGTCAGCCCTTCTGCAGTGCATTCTTTGCTTAACTCACCTTTCCACTCCAGGTATTCTCCAACCTTAAAGATAATGTCCCCACACGAACGACAGATGAACTCTGAATGGGCTGCATCATGGACTCTGCACCATTTCGATGAAAGGAAATCCTGCAAACGCTTACCACCGACAAGCTGACCTTCGACTACCTGTGTAAATGCCTCAACTGCAGCATCAATAAACCCTAGATCTGAGGTGGGTAATGGTTCTGACAGATTTTGCATAAAAAGGTTCCTTTGCAAGGCCATCTCAATGTTGTCTAGAAAGGCCAAGCATTCAAACTCATTGTGTCTACAGGTATTATGAAGCCTACACTTGTCTGAAAATGCACAATGATGTAAACCCTTGCCATTCCATTGATTTATCCTCCTATTCAAGGACTTACAGATTTGAAAAAAGTCAATCTGAAGACTGTTTCCATTATGGAAAACATAACGCTGATTTTCCATCTTGACTCAGAACTTGAATTTTCGGATTTTGAGATCTGCCATATATCAGATTTTCAACATAGAGGCTCATTCAATCTTCCAGCAATGTCACCTTGTCGGCCCTCCTTCTAGCGCCAATCTGTTGATGGTGTTTTCTGCACAGCAACAACTCAGACAGAAAATGATATTCTATCTCTCTTGAAAGATAATCTTCAACGATGAATTGCTGAAAATCACCCCAAGGTCTCTCGGGTGTCAGGTCATGACAATGCATAAATCAGATAATATGTGAAAATGCTGGTAATCACAAGGGGCCTTACAAATGAACAATGCTGGAAGTGAATTTTCATCAGATGCAACGATATGATGATGCTTTCAATCCTAAAACTAACCCAGATTCAAAATAAACAACAAAAGAGATAAGGGTTTAGAGAGATTCTATTCTATTCTAACTCCTAAGATCAATCACAATAATGATGAAAGCTGCAAATGGACAGATCCCCAATAAAACCAATCTCTGCTTGATCAAGGACAAACCTGCAACTACACAGAAATGGTGCGATCTTCTGGGGAAATCTGGAGATTTTCAGACTTTGAACATTCATTCACATACCCAACTGCTGGCGCAATGTAAACAAGCATTAACAGTTGAACTTAGCACAGAAGTGAGGCCCAGACTAACTTTACACAGCAATCTACAATCAGCAAATTGCTAAAAGTATGGACCGGAAATCGATCAACATCATTAACATTTCACCATCATTGTAAAAGAGCTGAAATCTAACATCTAACATCTAATAACTGAGAATCAAGAACAAGAAACCATAAAAGCTGTTGAAAATAAATACAAAGTTTGCCAAATCAACAATCCAATTGCATTAATTATCCAGCATTACATAACAATTTCAAGTCTCTCATCTCCTACAGCTAATTACGAAAGCGTTTACTTGAGGTCGGCCTTCTAATAGCAAAATTACGGCCTAGTCAACTCCTAAATATCTCTCATACAAATGAGGCACAAATGCCATTTTATAGAAACCCCAAGAACATGTCGGCCTAATTAGATTTTACAATAATAATTGGCCTCAAAGCGGGTCGACCATGAGAATTTCCAAAATGGGATTAGGGTGCATTAAATGCATGAATATTATCCGTAATAGGCCCCTCACGATCTCCGACAAGATGATTCGCGTGTTTTCGAGAGAGTCCACTCGGTTGTAAACCGGTTTAACGAATTCTTAGGGCGGAGGTCCATTTTGAAAATTTAAATTGAACATTTCCAGATTTCCCTCTTTTGGCACGAATCCATATGCAGGTCCCCTTTTTAATATTTGTTTAGTCCTGAAAAATGGATATCATCATTAATAGCTCACATGTCCAAATTAAATTTGAATAAAATCATGGCCTTTAAGAAAAACTTACATTTTTAAAAGGGAGCTTTCCATTTTCGATTTTTTTTCCGTTTTTAGAAATTTTTATTTTCAATTTTTTATCTCAAGAATTTTCATTTTCGGGATCATTTTAAAAATTTCCATTTTGGAAAAAAAAAACATTTTCGGAAAAAGTTCCATTTCGGGAAACCAGACCAAGGGGAAAATCCGGGAAAATCCAGGCCAGGCGGACTCCAGACCAGAATCCGGAAAAAAACCAGCCGGACAGGATTCTACCGAATAAGGCAAAAATTTCAACAATAGATCATCAAAACGAACCAAGAATGCATGAAACATCGTGTAATATATCAAATTAAGCATGGGGTGTTGAGCATTTATCATCAAATTCATCAATTTAATCCAGCATTTCAATTTGCACAAAGCCAGGCAGAAAATCCAGAAAAATCCGGGTGGAACGGATTTCCGCGGGCAGCTCGAGATTCCGGGAACTCATCATACTCCGGGGAAATGGGAAAATCTGGGAAAATCCGGGTCAGGCGGAATTCCGCCGATGGCATAAAATTTCGTACTTTCGGCACATACCCGGAAAACTGAAGAAATCCGGGATAATCCGGGTCAGGCGGAAAATCCCGGACGCAGGTAAAAACCCGGACCTCGCATAGAACCAGACTTTAAGCAGAATCTGGGAAAATCCGGACGGACCGAAAAATCCCGGATTGGGGTAAAAACCCGGATTTTGCACAGAGCTTAGTTTTTTCAAAGGGCAACCTGGGGAACTCACTTGGGCAAGCAAGATGAACATCTAAGGACCTCCAAAGGCAGCCAAATCAATAAAATTAAAGGGCCAAAAGACACCAAAAGCCAGAGCAAAAAGAGGGTCCCTACTTTAAGTGGGGCGTGTGTGCAAAACTGCACAACAAATAGATTACCAATACTGTCAAGAGCACTAGATACAGGATTGTGCCCGAGTTTTACCATATCTCTAAGTGGCACAAACTTCCTAATCACTTATGTTCTTTGATCCTGCAAAGAAAATAATTTATCTTGAAGTTGCAAAATGTAGGACCATCTCTGATTATTTCTATCATCTACCAATCTATACATATATGCTTGAGTGCTCATCCGAGTTTCACTCTTCCTTATCTCATCTCTTACATTTAGTGTACTTCTAGACTAATTCAGGTAGAAAGAAACTAGTTCTTGAGCCTCTTCCTCACAGACTGTACACTCTCCAATTCCTTCACCACTCTACAATGTGCATTTGCACATTTCTTCTTGATATCTTCTAAATTTTCTCTTGCAAACCTAATTCCATCATGCACTTCTAGTCCAGAGATATAGACTTTCAAAGAGTTAATAATGTTTCTAATATTTTCCGCAACTAATATAGATGAACCAAAATTAGCACCAGGGATCACCTTCTACAATTATTTTAAATCTCCTTGAATATTTATGCTTTCATGCTCATGTTGAGCTCTCTCTGACTCACTTCCTTCTAAGACTTCTTGTTTGACAACTCTTTTAATCTTCTTCCCTATTTTGGTTGCACTACCAAAGGCTTCTTCTTCATTGGGATTCTTAGGGCTCTACAAAAGAATTTTTGTATAATGATCAATCTCAACCTCAGTCACTTCACAATCTAACTTAGATATCCACACCAATCTAGATTCAATTGCTTCCATATAACAAAAATCAATAGAAACTAGGAAATTAATACTTCTGGAGTACCTTTCAGTTTTTGATAAGGAAAATTAGGTTTTGAAGGGGCCCCAAAACCCTTTACAAAAATGAAAAGTTGCAAGAGAAACTAAGCAATAAAAACCAGTAGCCCAAAAGACCAAAAAGCTAACAAAAGATAAAACATAAGGAACCTATTAGCAAAACAACAACAAAAACATCAACAACCCTGCTGATCCAACAAAAAGGAAAGTGTCAGCTACAATATTTTATCCAAGAAATTCACCAAGGCCATATTCTCCTTAATGACCTCCTCCTGCATATCCACAACATCTTTAAGCTCATCCATAGACACAAAAACTCTCTTTTTAGTTTTGTTCCTTGTCCTAAGACACGACCCTACACATCTTTCTCCAACACTAGAGCAAACTCAACTTTCTCCACTTGGTTCAAGCAATTGATCTCATCAATCACTTTCTTTAACTCACCCAAGTCAAGAGGTTTACCAGTCCAATTAAGGGATTTATCATTTAAAATAGAGAGCCCCCTAGTTGTAGTCTTCAGAGAGTTGTTGATATTAACCACTATTCTTAAATCATTCGACATCTGACTAGTTCTCTCCTCAAGTCTAGCCACACGGTCCTCTAAAATTTTATTGGCCAACATTTCCAAAGAGGAAATACTCTCATCATGAGAAACCCCCAAATGATCTGCATCATTAATCAACTTATCCAACGTGACATTCATAGTTTTAATTATTCCTTTAATAGTTGTAAGAGAGAGGGACTACCACGTGCAAGACCCTAGGTCATGGAGGGCCAAGACGCAAGAGGCTACCCTAACTTACCTCAACTAGATGGGATGTTTAGTATATGAGGATGAGAATGATGAGGACTATAAATTCCTACAACCACTTTGCAATCCCGAATTTTGAAGTGGGGCTAGGTGAGTTGATTTTCATGTCCAACACTATGCCTTAGTAAGCTCTTTTCCCTAGGATGAAAGTGTGGTCTCTAGACAATAGCGCAACGTGATGGTGTCTCTAAAGTGCACTGGTGTCCATATGATTAGACAACAACAAAGATGAGGTCAAACCTAGAAAAACTAGCTAACAACCTAGCTAACTAACTAAAGGGCCAAAATTATGTGATTAATTAAATAAAATAATCTCTAATATTATAAAGCAAAAAGGAAAGAGTGAAGAGGGAAAGAATGATCTCACCAAGAAATTCAGTCACCAGTTGGCTCCTCGAAAGTGTGTACTCCTACACACAAAAAGAGAGGAAAATGTTGGGTGGTTGTATAGGGGTATATCTCAGTCAAACCCCCGTTTAGGTGTTTCCACCTCCATGGAAAACCAAGGAAATGAGATAAAGTAAGTAATATAGTGAAAAGCACAAAAGCACTGCAAAACAGTGAAGTGCTAACTCAACCAAGTGATAGAAGGAAAGAAAGGGAAGCTTACTACCTCCACCAAGAGAACTCAAGGCTACTTGGGGGAGAAAATGAGAGTACTCGAGCCTCTGATACAATGGTGTTTCATTCCCAACTTGTTCTACCAAAGATGGAGTGTTGTGTTTGCTGCAATGGAGAGCTTGCATGTTGCTAGAAAGCTTGAAGTGAATACAAAAGGGTGTGTTGAAGCTTGTCAAATGGTTGTAGAAGATCAACAGAAGTTAGAATGCATGTTGAAGGGATGAATTTAAAGAAGGAATGGAGAAAAATGACCATATTTGGGTCGGTCGACCAAAGGGGGAATTATAACTTGACTCCCAATGAGGAGAGTAACACCTTTGAAGGTTCAACATTGGGAATCTGCTTAGGACGTAAGTGCGCTGCACAGACGTTTGTACGCTGCATGGGCATCCCTACAAAAATGCCTCCACTGACACTCAAAACAGGCACCAAGTGGGATGCAAGCAGCGGGCTTAGGTGGAATTAATCCTTCGAACTTGGTTTTCTAAAGTGGAGAGGGGAAAAGGGGGAATTTACACATGGGGTGCAAATTCACTCCTATACATTTTTCCCCCACTTTAGTGAGCATGAATACTGATGAGTGCTCAGTAAAGTAGATCAAGGATAGTGTATGGTTAGAAATGTATACCTGAACCATTGAGGAAGTAGAGCTCGATCTGGCGTACCTAAAGGTGCAAGGAAAACAAAGGACCCCATAACTACTCAGAACTATGAAGTTGGAAAAAGAGAAAGTGCCTTATAGGTTCTCGGTCCTATAAGGAAGGTGTCCCCCAAAAACTCTATCATGGAGGAGAGCCAAAGGA
Organism: Sequoia sempervirens; assembly: GCA_007258455.2. Taxonomy (NCBI): domain Eukaryota; kingdom Viridiplantae; phylum Streptophyta; class Pinopsida; order Cupressales; family Cupressaceae; genus Sequoia; species Sequoia sempervirens. Next base: position 130,033,809 of record VDFB02000015.1, on the reverse strand, counting down.
AGCACCCTAAAGGTTCTCAGTCCTATAGGGAATGTATTCTCCATGAAATAAAGCATGAAGAACACCCAAGGAAGCGCCCTATAGTCCCTCAGTCCCATAGGGAAGGTATTCTCCATGAACTTGAGCACGAAGAACACCCAAGGAAGCACCCCATAGGCTCTCAATCCCATAGGGAAGGTAACCACCAAGATCTCTCACATGGAGGGAACTCGAGAAGGTGCCCTACAGGCTCTTAGTCCTATAGGGGAGCCACCCCCAAGATTTCTTGCATGGAGGAAGCTCAAAGGAAAGCAGACTCCGCAAAGTCAGAAAGCGGCCACGTAGGCAAGTGAGCAGATAGTTGCATAGAATGTCGACAATTTTGAGAACTTTCGAAGGGGTCCCTTAGGGACTTGCCATGAAGAGAGGGTCTAGTCAAGGGACACACAATTCAAAAGTAGATGTTCTTTCTCTCGAATCGATCCTTCACCAAGGAATCCTTTTGAAGGATGTTCACTTCATCAAGGAATTTGAAAGGAAGAATATGCCCCTACGCGAGGGGAAGATTAAAGTTGTTCCCGCTTTGGGGGAAGGTTTAAGTCCTTTCTTTACGAACCCATGATAAAGGAAACACATTCCATTAGTATTTTAAATTGAGAATATGATTCCAAAGAAAGGTTTGCGAGGATTTTCAAGAAAAGATTTGTTGGTAATGAATGTGTTTTCTGAAAATCAAAATTTTGAAGAAAGAACGTCGTCACACATAGGTGGGACAACTCAAGAAAAGAAGAGAGAAAGATAAAGAGGAAGCAAAAAGAAAGAAAACCTAAACAAAGGGCACAGGGGTAGTCTGATATTTTAGGGTTAGAACTACTCATAAATATATATAGATATGTATAGTAATAGTATAGAAATAAACTTTCATCAACCCCCTAGTATATTAGGCCATGTGAAGAATACATGAGAAGGAAAAGTAAAAATAAAAAATTGGGTCAATATGGAAGGGAAGCCTAAATGCCCCTAATGCTTTGCATTGTCCCCAATTTATCAAAAATGAAGCACAAACATGGAAGAATGATGATACAAATAGAAGAAGGTTTATGACCCAAAAATCATGCATGTATCCTAGCACCAACAGGGGTGACGAGAGTTATCCAAGCACACATAGCAGATCACAGGGGAACACATCACAAAACACACACACACACAAGATCAAGAAGAAGCCTCCTCCTAACATTGATTAGCCAAGAGGTCATTTTCTTCCCACTCTAGATCATTGTAGGGGGAAGGAGGATGGGCCTATAGTGGAGGGATGTTAAGAGGAGGGGTGTTCGACCCTCCCATAATAAGGGCTAAAGAAGAGGGCCCCTCAAGGTCCTCTCCACCGAGCTCTTGTGGAGTCAAGGTTCGCCATTTTGTGAAGATCACTGACAAGGATAGAACCTCATCCATAGAGTTAAACATGCTCCCCATAGGAGTGTTGTGTCTAACTTCAACGGAGGGGGAAGGATGAGCCTGAGGTTCATCGCTAGGCTTGTTGAGTGACTCGGGAGCGGTGACAAACTAAGGGGAATTCAGGACTAGTTCTGTCTCTAGGACATAACAAGTCAGCATAGGACTACCTTGTGAGGAAAGTGGGCTCCTTTTATGCCCTTCATTTCCAAAAGGACCACTCCCCACCTCTTTCCTCGTCGGAGGTGATGAATTCCCTACAAACGAAGCTAGGGGTGTGGAGGAAGAGGATGAAAGCACCACAACAGATACAACCGAGGTATTAACCATATCCACATGGCTTTGGAAAAAGCTGAATATCTAGAATGGACATCAACAAAGGCAGCTCCACCGAAGGAGCAATGAACACCTGTACCCCCTTGGGGTTAGGTACGTTTATAATTGCAATAGAAGCCAAAAATAGTGTAGGACCAGACTGGAGTGAAGCAAAGGGGAGGGAAGAGGGTGACACTGCAGGAGGCCTTGAAGCAGGGGTAGTTGTCTCTTCCTCCTTCCTTTGCAAGGTGGCTTGCTTATCTAAGAGGACCTTTCGCCAGTGCTTGTGCTTGCGCACAAGGCAATTTCTTTGGCTCTTGGAGCTGGAGGCTAGAAGTTTCAAAGGAGTAGAAGACTCCTGCTCAACCAAAGGAACATCCACTATGACTGTTTCGAGTGAAGGAATAGATTCCTGAATGGGAGCAAGAGAAATGGGTTGTGGGACAACAGGAGGAGTTGGTTCAAGGGCCTCAGTAGCGGGCCTCTTCCTGCTTGTTGTCTTGGGAGTAGGGGTGGTAGGAGGCCACAAATTGAATTCCCTATGGGGACCTTTGTTTCTACCATACAAATAGTACCACGGTCTAGGGTATTCATTAGGAAGATCCATGATCCTGAGCTTGGGCCTACGCCAAGGAGGAATCATTGGACTTAGCGGATAGCCATCGAGCCTACTCATCTAGTACTCTTCCCAAGAAAGGGGAGAGGATGAGGCAATTCAGGGAAAAGTCATCTTCTCTTTTCCTTTATGAGAAGGAGAGGGGACTGACATGGGCTTCTGTTCCTCTTTCTTCAGAGAAGTGGGAGCGGTTAGTGCAACCTTTTCCTTCTCCTTTAGGGAGGAGGAGGCAACTGACTGTTGCACTGTAGGAAGGGTCAATTTTGACTATCCTTTTCCCCAGTCTTATTCTTTTGCATAATTCTTGTAAAGTAGGTCCGTTCTTGGAGGAAGCAAACCAACTAGGGAGGGCCAAAAGTGATCCACCGAGTATCCACCACGGGACACCAAGGGTTGATATCTGGTGTCATGTAGTACATGCATGACACCTTCATGGGAAAATTTTAAACACTTGTGAATAATGAAGGAAATTCCATTCATGGAAGCCAACCAAGGAATGCCTAGCTTCACCCTGAATAGATCCGACTTTGGGATAACATCGAAAACCATGTCAATAGTTCTGGGTCCAACCAGGATGGAAAGGGTTATCAAACTATAAGGTTTAAGACTCATACCATCATGTGTACGGATGGTAGATTTTGTTTCTCCATATTTTTCCTTTTGCAATGAATTTAATACTAATGTTTCCTCTGTGATAACATTCACATGACTCGTGGGGTCTACCAAGACTCCTGCCAACATGTTACCATTGAAGCGAGCAAGAATGTAGAGAGGCGAGGGTTTATTGTTCAAATGCAGATCCTGTGATGTGAATGTAATATCCGATGAAGCGGGTGCAGGTAGAGTAATAGAAGTCACCATGACCATGTTGACATAGGTGTTAGGTTGAGTAATAGAATCAGTGGGATCTATAATCATGTTAACAAAATGTGATGGAAACGGGTCCATGTATATTTGCAGTTCACTATTAGGTTTCGCCATTGATTTGTTAGCATTTTTTTTATTCCTGTCAAGGTGAATGCTACCATCCTCGATGTGGTCCTATATCTCATGATGCAACCGCATACAACATTCGGTATCATGTCCATTAACTCAATGATATTGACAATAAGTTCTTCCATCATACCAACTAGGGTAAGGTTCCTTAATAGGCTTCAAAGTTGGAAAAGTTATGATCTTATCCTTTAGTAGCTTCTCCAAGATAAAAGAATAAGATTCTAATAAATTTGTGAACTTTCAGTTATTCTCAAGGCCATTGTTATCAACAACGGTGACTACATTTGTAACCGTCTTTCCTTTTCCAGAGATCGATACGATGGATTTTCCCTCAGAACGGGAGCGTGAGGAGGAACCCTTGAACTGAACAACCGTTGGCTGGCACTCTCGTAAGGCTGCACACAAGTGCGTGAAAGAAGGGTATTTCATAAGGGATAACTTTTCTTGCCAAGGCCTTTGAAAGTTGCCTATGAATACCTTCTGTACATCAGAGTGGGGTAGCTAATACGAGATTTGTGAGAGGAGTGCTTGGTAGTGTGCTATGAAATCAATAATTTTTTCATTCTCCCTGTTTACACTGGATGAGATCCGAAAAGGTCATCTAAGAAATTGATTAACAAGTTGGTCGAACGAGAAAATGGAATTTTCAGGCAAGGAATAGTACCACTCAAGCATTGTATCCTTGAGAGATTATGGAAATAATAATTTTGTACACAAGGCATTAAAGGCAGACATGTGTGTATGTGGATCTCCTTTACTACCATACTTTTCAAATTTGGGTATCTCCATTCCCTGGGGGAAAGGAGTGTTCAAGATGACAACTGACAATGGGCTATGTCAGAAAAAGGGTTGGAAGATTGGCTAGGCAAAGGCTTGGGAAAGACTCGCTAATTGGCTCTGCATCTTACCCATGTTCTGAAGAAGGGTATTTAGAATAGGGTTGTTAGAAGATAGAGGGCTGGAGGAACCTCCCCCCAAAGCTTCCGCCAAGGCCATCTCTAGAACCGCCACTGGTGTGACCTCCACAAAAGCCATTACTAGAGCCACCACTGCCAATAGGGCCTCCACCGAAGCCACCACCATGACCTCCACCAGAGCTACCTCCACCAGCACCACCTCCACTACCTAATCCTCCACCACTACCAAAGCCTCCACCACTCATCCTGCCAAATCCTCCACCACTAGAGGTGACCAGAGGGGTGAAGCTAAAGCCCAAGGGGACCCTATTAAATTTGATAGTTTCAGGTTGTTCAAAGATGGAAGGGATACTGATAGAAGGGACTGTGTCGGCCATATAGATGAACATGGGAGGCATCGATACTCCTCACTATCCTTCACTCTCTTTGAAAGTGACTCCTTGTGCAAAACTAGGGTTGCTCGAAGGAGCACATACTTTTGTAAGGCCAAGGAGGCTAGTTAGAAGTTCTATGCATGTTCGATCTTTACTCATCATATGCTTTAATTCACTGACAACTTGAGTGGCTCTAGCCATCTTCAAATTTCTTTCCAAGTGATTTTCTAGGTTGCCTAATCCCTTAGTGAGGGTGGAAATGTATTCTGTAGGGATTTCAATGACCTCATAATCATCCACCAATGATGGCATGGGAGATGCAGGGGGAGTGGGAATGTGATTGGTTTCGTTACAAAATCCCATCTCATTCCTTGACAACTACTCCTATGCAGCCACACTAGCAATGAGACCAAAGAAAAGGCCTGTAGAGAGACCAATCGAGACCATCCTTTCCATTGGAAGGTGTCACACACTTCTCCTAATGATGTACTCAAAATTTTTAGACTGGGTTGTGATGCTCATAAACCTTCACAACACTCAAAAACACAATAGTCATGAAGTACTCTAGGGAAGCCTTAACACTGATGGATGAAAAGATGTTGGTTCATGTTGAGTTCACCAAAAATGTAAGAGAGGGGGACCACCATGTGCAAGACCCTAGGTCATGGAGGGCCAAGATGTGAGAGGTTTCCCTAACTTACCTCAGCTAGATGGGATGTTTAGGATATGAGGATGAGAATGATGAGTACTATAAAGTCCTACAACCACTCTGCGGTATTGAATTTTGAAGTGGGGCTAGGCGAGCTGATTTTCAGGGCCAACACTATGCCTTAGGAAGCTCTCTACTTGAGGATGAAAGCGCAATCTCTAGGGGATAGTGTGGCACATTGGCGTCTCTAAAGTGCACTGATGTCTGTACGGTTAGACAATAACGAAGACGAGGTCAAACCTAGAAAAAATAGCTAACGACCTAGCTAACTAACTAAAGGACCAAAATGATGCAATTAAGTAAATAAAGTATTCTCTAATATTATAAAGCAGAAAGGAAAGAGTGAAAAGGGAAAGAATGATCTCACCAAGAAATTTAGTCACCGACTAGCTCCTCGAAAGCGCGTACTCCTACAAAGAAAAAGAGAGAAAAATGTTGGGTGGCTGTATAGGGGTCTGCCTCAGTTAGACCCCTGTTTAGGTGTTTCCACCTCCATGGACAACCAAGGAAATGAGATAAAGAAAGTAATATAGTGAAAAGCACAAAAGTACTAGAAAACAGTAAAGTGCTAACTCAACAAAGTGATAGAAGGAAAGAAAGGGAAGCTTACCACCTCCACCAAGAGCACTCAAGGCTACTTGGGGGAGAAAATGAGAGTACTCGAGCCTCTACTACAATGGTGTTTCATTCCCAAATTGTTCTACCAAAGATGGAGTGTTTTGTTTGCTACAATGGAGAGCTTGTATGATGCTAGAAAGCTTGAAGTGAATGCAAAAGAGTGTGTTGAAGCTTTTGGAGTGATTGTAGAAGATCAATAGAAGTTAGAATGCATGTTGAAGGGATGAATTTGAAGAAGGAATGGAGAAAAATGACCATATTTGGGTCAATCGACCAAAGGGGGCATTACAACTTGACTCCCAATGAGAAGTGTAATGCCTCTGCAGGTTTAGCCGTAGGAATCTACAAGGGATGTAAGTGCGCCACATAGACGTCTGTGTGTCACGCGAGTGTCCGCAAAAGAAACGCCTCCACCAATGCTCAAAATAGGCACCAAGTGGGATGCAAGTAGCGGAATTAGGTGGAATTAATCCTCTGAACTTGGTTTTCTAAAGTGGAGAGGGAAAAAGGGGGAATTTACCCATGGGGTGCAAATTCACTCTTATACAATAGCCCATTCTTTCTGATTACCGCAGAGCATAGCAACACAAACCTCTTGCCAATTTTTCATTTGAATATTGAGCTCCTTAACCTCAGAAAACATCCACTTCACTAGAGACAACAAATTCTACATCCCATCCTTAACCATCTTGTAAAACATATTCATATTCACATCATCCCAATTAATAGGAAGCTAATCACTCAAATCAATGTTACCAAAAGCATCAGACTAATCCAATTTCTAATCTTCATCCTCTTCGACAAGGGAGTCCTTGACCTCAACCACTTCCACCTTAATCTGCTCCTTATCAGGCAAGTTATCTAAATCAGCTAACACTTCCAACCGTTCCATTTGAACAACCCTTTCAACTGAAGAAAACCCCTGAGAATTCTTGACCAAATCCATCCCCTACACCTCCATAGGCCTAGGCTCATTCAACAACTCATCAATACAAACATTGAAAACACCAGTAGGAACTTTCAAACACAAAACCTCATCTTCAGGCGCATTGAGACTAGACGTAGAGGAAATTCCCCCCTTTTCTTGCAAAGGGTCCCCAACAGAGACATTCTCAACATCAACATTAAACAAGGGTTTCTCACTAGAACTAGGAGCCACCTCCATCTTCCTCTTAGCCAAAGGTTTTTCTTTCTTGGAGCCATTTGATTTCCCTTTCGAAGTCTTTTTCATAGACTTCACCATGGTATCCCTCAACTCCATGTCTATTTCATAGCCCTTGCTCCACTCTTCTAATTCGTCTTCCCCTTCCTCAGATCCATCGTCATCCACAAACATTTACTCAAACTCCAATATTTCATCCTTAGAACTCCCAACCCATTCAGCAAAAGAGTCTCCAGTATCATAACCAGTGTTTTTAGCAGCCTTCTTACTAGGAGTTTTAGGAGAGACCGCAATTAACTTAAGCCTAATGTGAGAAAACAAGAGGTTCATAAGACCCTCATGCAATGCCACCTTCTTAGGGTTTTTTCTGTGATCTTCTATACTATTTTCCATGGAAATTAATAGGGAGAAAGGAAAGGAGACCAACACCTTATGCCTAAAATGATTCAAAACATGAAATGGTAGCTGTAAACAATAGATAATCTACCTTTAAGCATAAAATAGTGCATTATGGCCAATGCAAGGTCCCTCCATAACAACTTCAAAGACTTATAACTGTAGCCACCACTCCCAATTTCTTGGAGCTTCCCCTTCTCATCGAATTTGAAAAAATTCACAAAGGCCTTCTTAGCAGCTCCCCTATCCCTAAAAAATTTCCTCCCAGAGACCACTAGACCAATGTCCTCCGCTAGAAACTCCTCATCAATTTTAAACTCCACACCCTTATAACACAATGTCCTCCCATTCCAACCTTTCACAAAGAAATTTGTAGAATCAGGTTCCAGACCTTGAATTCTCTACATGATCTACGTAACCCTACCCAGCTCCAAATGCTGCCAAACAACAGGATTTTTCTAAAATTCCTCACAAGAAATTGACTCAATTCTACAACGGTCTCCATCCATGGCTACTTGAAAAGTCGCAGAACCCAATGACACTAGAGAGTTAAGAAAATGTGAAATAAACCAAACTCTCCACAAAGCAACACAAATAACACCCACAATATGTGTGGACTTTTCATTCAAGGTATTTCCTTGCCTACGACACTAGGCCTTCATAAAAAAGAAACCAAGGAAATAATAATGAATCATACAGGCAAAAGGTTCATTGGGAATATCCCAACTTAGAAACATTATGAAGAACCTTTCCCCAAACACATCAGTCTTAAAAACAAGCCATCTGGTCATAATTAGATATACATTTGAGATTAAGAGGAAGAGATTCAAACAAACCCAAATCAACTCTTTCCACCACTCCCACATTGGCAACACCATCAACCAACCTATTAGCTTCATGGAAAACATGTGAGAATTTAAATTCCTCAAAATAATTTAAGATAGCGATAGAATCATTGATAAAATGAATAATAGACCATGAGGGAGGGAATTTTTTCAAGAGGAAATTTATAACATTAAGAGAGTCCCCCTCCAACCAAAGTTTAGAAAACCCTTGATTTTTAGCCAATACGAGGCCATGATAGGCTGCTGTTGCCTCTGCAAAATGGTTTTTCTGGTTTCCCAAAGGGAGCACCACCACAGAGAAAAACCTACCATTCTCATAACGTAACACTCCCCCATAGCCAATAGGCCCCGTATTTCCCTTAGACACTCCATAAAAGTTAACTTTAAACCATCCAATTACAAGAGCCTTCCACTGAACCTCCTCCCTAGGTTCTTTCAACTTTTTCACCAGATTAGAAAGATCACAAGAAAGGTTCCATCTCTTACCCACAAGAAGATCATAGGGAGACACCAACACTTTCAAATTAAAGGGAGGAATCCTCAAGGATTCAAACATGAAATTTTCCTTGATGGCATCACAGGTTTTAAAAGCTAGCCTAGAGGGCGACAGTTCTTGCTGATGAAAAACCCTTTTGTTTCATTCCTTCCAAACACCCCAAGCCACATGCAAAAAAATAAGAGACCACAACAAAGAAAGGGTTGGATTAAGAGGAGACACCCATTAAGAACATAATTCAACAAAGGATGCAAGAAACACCCACGCTATCTCCCACAGATTAAAAATATGAGACCAAACATCCCTAGTATAATTGCAACCAGTCAACAAATGAAGACAATCCTCCACATTTTACTTACATAAGAAACATCTATCGGAAAAGCCATATCTCTCTTCACCAAATTATTTAGGGTAAGAATCTTGTCTTGACACAAAATCCAAAAAAAGATATCAATTTTAGGCATCAGTTTCCCATTCCAAACACAACCCTAGAAAGGTAGAGGACCTACCAATCGAGTCAAAAAAGAAAAAGTAGAGGACATCGAGAACTTCCCATTGGAAGTAAAGCTCCAAATAATAAAATCCTTCTGAGCTTCCATAGGGATCTAAATCAAAGACAAAAAAATAGCAAGCAACTTCAAATCCCTATTAACCACATCAAGACCAATCCATTTTCCCTGCCTAATATAATCAGAAATGAAGACACCCCATTCATTGACACAAAAATCCTTGAAAGGAGCCACCCAAGATTCATTCTTCAAAGGCCCATGCCTAATCCCCCAGTCGTCCCAAAAGAGGATCTTTCTACCATTTCCCAAAGTCCACCTCAATCTAGTAGCTACAGTTGAGTGAACCTGGATCTAACAGTTCCACATGAATGATCCCTGCGAAGGAAAAAAGTTCTCCTTGAAAAAGTCACATAACTTATCCACACCCCTCAAATACTTAGAAGCAAAAATGGCCACCCATTCTTTGTCAGTTACTAGCAGGTTCCATAACTGTTTAGCCATCAGAGCTGAATTAAAATCTTTCAGTTTACGTAGCCCTAAACCACCTTGAGATTTCAATCTACACCACTCCTCCCAGGATAGCAAATGTAACATTTTCTTCTCCTCCACACCAGACCATAAGAACCTTTTTTGAATTCCTCAAATTTCTCCCAAAATCTTCTAGGGATTTGGAACAAACTTAAGGCATACACCAACAAGTTCTAGAGAGTAGACTTGATTAGTTGAATCTTACCAGCTTGACTAAGCAAAGCACCCTTCCACCCAACAAGTTTCAAGTTAAACTTATCAATGATACTATTCCAAAAGGAGTCAGGAACACCATTAGAACATAAAGGAGTCCCCAAATAAGAAGAGGGGAGCTCCTCAATAGCACATCCAAGAATACCAACAATCCTCAATTGACAAAGCTCTAAAGTATTAAGAAGAAAAGTAGTGCTTTTAGGCAAACTAACCTTTTGTCCCGACGTAGCCTCATAATTCTGAAGAATAAGGTGAATAGACTTAGCCATAGCCATAAAAGCCTCAACAAGAATAATGGTATCATTAAAAAATTGTTGATGAGAGTAGAAAAGCTAGCGCAAGGAGGGGTAAATGCCTTTGAAAGCCCCATAGACATGACTTGGAGGAGATATTTCCCCAAAGATTCCACCATAATAATGAACAAAAAGGGGGAGAGAGGGTCCCCTTGATGAAAGCCATGAGAGCTTTTAAAAAATGCTGATGAAGAACTTTTAATGAGCACTGCAAAAGAAGGAGATGCGATTAACTGCCACACCAGTTGTAACACCCTATTTGAGAACCCGAACACCTTGAGGATACTACAAAGGAACTTCCAATTCACCCGATCATAGGCTTTGGCCAAGTCTAGTTTTAGAATAAGACCATGGTTCTTATTGAATTTCAGAGAGTGAATATTCTCAAGAATAGTGATAATGGAATCCAAGATCTATTGTCCAGGCACAAAACCATTCTGCCAAGTAGAGATAATCTTTGATAACACCCTTTGCAACCTCGAGGCAAGCACCTAAGATAAAATATTATAAATAGAATTGCATAAGCTAATAGGTCTAAAATCACCAAACCTCTCAGCACCAGGCTTCTTAGGGATTAAAACTATAAAAGTAGAATTCAGTTCCTTCAAAATATTTCTACTACCAAAAAATTCCTTCGTGGCATTGATAACATCCTTGGAGATAATCTCCCAAAAATAGTGGAAAAATAACAAAGGGAAACCATCAGAACCCAAAGATTTATTTCCCTCAAACGAGAACACAACCTTTCTAATTTCTTCATCCGAAGGAATAATAGACAAGAAACCATTCTCCTCCTCCAACACCAAACTATGAATAACATTCAAAAAACCTTGCTAGCAAATAAGATCCAACGTCCTTCCTCAAATAGAAGGTTCTCAAAGAAGGACTGAGCTGTAGATCTAATATCATCATCTTCCTGAATAGATGAATTATCCACCACCACTTTAGAGATTCTATTCGAATATCTTTGTTTCATGGTAGTGAGATGGAAGAATCAATTACTTTTATCTCCACTACGAAGCCAAATTGCTCTCGACCTCTGCTTCTAAAAATCCTCCTCTCTAGCCACAATATTATGGAATCTAGAAAAAAGCACACTCTCCTCCTAAAGTAACGTTGCATCATCCCCTGAAGCCTATAAACTCTACTGCACAATATCCAACTTAGACATTGCAACCAAATTTTCCTCAAAGATATTACCAAAAGAGTCCTTATTCCACTAAATCAAATTATGCTTAATTGAAGCCAATTTCTTAGCAACTTTATACATGGCTGAACCATCAATGTTAATATTCCACCATTGAGCAATCTTAAAACACAAATCGAGATGATCAATCCACATCTTCTCAAATTTGAAAGGAAAATTCTTTTTACGACCAAAAGGTTCAACAATCAAAGAAATAGGGAAGTGGTCTGAACCAACCCTGGTAAGAGCAAACAAAGAAAAAGCATAAACATGTAGCCAATCTAGAGAGATAAGAGCTCGATTCAATTTAACCTATATCAGAGCATTTCCAGACTGCCTATTAGACTAAGTGAAGGAAGCTACCCCCAAATCTAGGTCCATCAACAGATTATCATTAATAAAATTAATTAAATCAAGTCGACTATCATTAGCAATATGAGATCCCCCACTTTTATCAGCATCATTCAATGGGGTATTGAAACCCCCTATCACAACCAGTTAGGAAAAGAGAATTGAGCCTTAAAAGAGTTCAATTGATCTCAAAAATGCTTAGGGGAAATTTTAGCTATGGGAGCATAGATATTAGACAAAACCCAGGAGAACTTTTCCCTAAAGCATAAAAAAGAAGAAGCGACATGATTTTCAAAAGCAAACAACTCTGACCCAGCCACCACCTTAGGATTCCAAAAAGTTTCCACCCCACTAGACACACCATTAGAGTCAACCACTTGACAACCACAATCTTTAAAGAACCTATTCTTAATCTTAAATACCTTCTCAACACTCATCTTAGTCTCCTGAATCAAAATAATATTCGGCCTATGATCTTTTACCTTATTAACAAGAAGATCTTGTTTATGAGGATTATTCAATCCTCTTATATTCCACGAGAGGATCTTGATGAATTTTTTTGCAAAGGACCATTCAAGCCCATCTCAATCAAAGTAATCTGCAAATCATTAGCAATTTCACACTTGCTTACCCTCTCCCTAACTTTCTGCAAAGCTCTACCTCTACCCCTAGGTTCTGAACCATAGTCCATCTTCAAGCGATTCCAAGTAGCCATCCCCAACCCCATAGGAAATGTCTTTTTATTAGACCGAGACTTAGAGGATGAAAGAATAGTTGTCCAAGGCTCCTCCTCCTGAGAAGCATAGTTTGAGCAATACATGACAGAAGAGGTGAGCACCGAATTTTTAACAATCGAATCCACCAGAGGTTCAACGAAGGGTAAATCCTCAATCTTCTCCTCCAACACAACTAACGAAGACACAAACATGTCCACCTTAGAAGAAAGCAAAAGCTCCTCAGGTACCATCTTCAGAGGGGTCACCTTCTTTGGCTCAGTAACCACCAGAGCCAACGAGTCAACACCACCTACCTCCACCAAATCCAACTTCCTTTTAGTAGAGTCCAAAACCCTAGCCTCCACCACAGGAACTTCCTCAACAAAAAAATAAGCAACAAATCCAGGAGAAATGACATCAGATAGCACACCCTTATCAGGCTTTCCCTCAACAAGCTCAACAGAGCTTTTATCAAGATCAATGTCAAGCTACTGACCAACCTCCTTCCAAACTTTAGATTCCTTGGGAGGAGCTGAGTTCTTTTTAGGAGGAACCATAGGATTCAACAAACACTTCTTCACCCAATTCCCCACCTCCTTACAATGGAAGCAAGAAAAGGGGATAGATTCGAACTCAACCTATTGCTCCCACACTCTCAACTTTGAGTTAATCTTAATCATCGACAAAAAATCTACGGTCTAGTCTAGAATCACATAAAGCCAGGCATAAAATAGTCTGCGCCTTGAAGTAGTAAGATTATCAATCAAAATTAAATGCCCAAAAGTAGATGCGATACCCTTAAATACCCACTCATCCCAGAATTCAAGAGGAAGCCCGGGCAAAAAGACCCACATAGGGGCAGAGTCAAAATAACAAGAGTTAGGGGAGAAGTCAACCTCCCATTTCTTCAACACCAGAGCTGAATTTCCAACAAGCCAAGGACCTCCCACCAGAACCTTTAGCAAATCCTCACTGCAAGTGAAAGAAAAGGAGAACAACCCCTTTGCAAGAGCCACTATCTCCATCTGCCCTTTCAGGAACTAACAATTTTTTGCAAGCATCCTAACCATTTCAATATTAGGGCATGGGCCCAAAAAATTGCCCACCATTGCTTGCTCCATGGAGAGAATACCTTTATCAATAATGCAGTCAGGCACCGAAATCGAATACTCTCCCTTTGATGGGTTTGCAAAGAAGTCGACAGGGGGAGAAGAAATTTTCTCCTTAAGCTTAGCTCCAAATAAAGTAGACCACTTCTTACCATCCACCAAAGACAAAACATCCTTAGCAACTTCAGAAATGATAGCTTCAAAAATGATAGCTACCTCTAGATCCACATCCTTAGACCCCACCTTGGTAGGAGAAGTACCACCTTGACCTAGAACAACAGAGGAAGAAAGAGAGGTACCCATCCACAAGGACCCACTAGGAGTCCCATCCAAAGAACCACTGTCAGCCTACTCCCCAACGTCAGCCTGACCTCTACCATTAATGCCAACCCCTAGAGTAGGGGTTCCCACCTTGACCAAATTTGAAAAATCCTTACCTTCAACAACAACACCCGATGTCGCTTCCATCCTAGTATAAAAATAGATGAGTACCTTTCAGTTACACTTCCTGCAATCCTTGATTTTTTGTTCATCCTCATTTGAAATGTTCCAAAGAATGTAGCAAGATAAATCTCTCGAGCATTCAAACCACTAATATTTATCATGAAATTCTTGATTTGATGGGAAATAGGTTCTGCATTTATCCATTCTATCCTTCCTATTACTGACAACTCTTTCAAGAAGTAAAAGAGCAAGCAAACAAATAAATTCCTATACCAAAATGTATTTTTCTTATTCTTCTTGATTTCCTTCAATTTCTTCAAAATATGTATTTGAAGTAGCTCACATAGGTCATAATCCATACCTCTTATAACCATATCAATAGTAGTGTGAACAACAACAATAAAAACTATGAGGTCATTGCTAGGTAAGCAATATTTGTGACCAATAACCATCACAACATACCTAATGATCAAATCTTCAATTATTCTCATAATAAATTCTTTTCCTTCCAGGGTCGCACCAAACATCTCAATTATCTCTTGTTCATTCACAGACTTTTGGTTAGGAACTAGTCCAAAGGAACACAAAAAAGTTACGTCTTTGATTGCTTCTCTGGTAATCAAATGTACTTCATCAATCCACAATGATTCATCATGAATCCTTCTCAAAACTATTCAAATGTACATCCTGTCAAATTCAAATAGGAGGGATTTCTACCATACATCCAACTTCTTCTCAACTAAGATTTTGTAAGCATCATGATTTTCTTCCAATTCATTCTTCCATAGGATACTTAACTGAACCAGTGATATTTCCTCAATCTTACTAAAAATGAATTCATAGATATCTTCAAAGGGAAATACTCTAGGAGGAATACAAGAGAATGCACCAACTGATTCTTCTGACAAAATTTTCAAATGTTTCCTTAACTCTACTTGCAATTTATCTGAAATATTCACAACCTTCAAATTATCCATTGCATAAATGGTGAAGGATTGTGTAAGCAGAATGCCTCTAATTACCAATGAAGAATAGGATAGATTCCTAGCTTCCAGAGCACACTTTGAATCCACTTCGATCTCCTTCAAACCCGAAACTCTGAATTGCTCTAGTTTCTCCAAAATTTCTTTGCATGCTTCTCCAAAAATACATTTTACTTTTGAATATAATTTTCTTGATACATCTGAATTTATTTCTTCATTCTGAATGCTTTTACAATAAATTCTTCAAATTGCAGGTAGATCACCTCAAAATTTGTGTGCACTTCCATCCTTTCAAATTATGCAAACTTCATTCTTCACACATGCAACTGAAAAATTCCTTGAATTCATTACCACATTAAATACACTTATGTCATGATGTGACATAAGTATCGATGAGGTGGTTTATTAGATTTTCTAATAGTTGCTCCCCCTTAGTCATTTTCAGACTAAAAATTGATGAGTATATCTGCACTAGAAGTCAGCACAGATAAGACTGATGATTTTGATTCAACTTGCTTGAATTCTCCTTCCTTTCTCCAAATTATTTTCATCTCTTTTATTACTTCTTTCGAATCAATGATTGGTTCATGCTTCTTTGGCAGATAGTTATCTTTTCTCCTTCTGCAATTATTAGCAAAATGTTCTGAATTGCTGCAATCATAGAAAACAACATTCTTCCTTTTATACTTTCTTTTAATTAAACTATATTCACACTGACTAGCCTTGTATCCAAACTTCTTGCACTTAAAACATTTGCCAGAAAATGACAAAGTATCATTCATTCTAATTTTTGCAGTCTTTTGCCTTATGACCAAATTTATTGTAGGAATGAAAAACACCATTGAAAGAAAAGTACCTTTGAGCATTAGGTTGTCTGATGGTGTTTCTTATGATATTGCTTCTTATGTTCTTGATTTGTCCATCTTTGTATGGAGTCTTCTTGTCAGGAGATTGCTCCATTTTTGAACTCTAACCTTCTTCAAACCCTAAACCACTTTTATCCATTGTCGGTCTCTGAGAAATAATCAACTCATCAAGCATTGTAGAGCTTGCCTTAAATTTATCCTCAAATATTTTTTCCTTTTCCATATATGATCTCAATATTTCTATTTCTTGCTTGAGCTTGAAACATTCATTCACCTTCTCTTGAATTTCAATTTGCTGACAAACTTGAATTCTTTTCATTTCTTCCAATTTTTGTAGTAGTTTGGTGATCTAATCATGTTTTCTTCTCAATTGATCATAGGTTTTTTCATATCTAATCCTCATATTCTTGATGCAATCGTTCTCTTCCTTCAACTTATTCTTCAAATCTTCAATTTCTTCTGAATATCCAACAGAGATCACTTCCAAAGGAAAAAAAATCTTATATTCAAATTTTGAGACCTTCCTCAAGCTGTTAGGCTCCTTTAGAGGAACCCAGCTCTAATACCAATTGTTGAATATATAAAATATTGAGGGGGGGGATGAATTAGTATTCCACAAAACCATTCAAATAAAATTCATCTAAACATTATCACAATTCTAACTGAATCATCAAGAGAGAACATGAAAACAAATCAATGCATCAATACACATGAACACCGAGATTTTTATGTTGAAAACCCAAAAAGGGAAAAACCATGTGGTGAGGATTAGCTCACAATATATTATATCTAGATACAAGATATTATAGGGCTCACTGCTAGGACTCAATGTATTTGAAAGGCTCACAACCTAAATACAAAAGATGGATAACCGCCAAGATACAAAAGTTATGGCTCACTGCCAAGAGTATGAACTAATAGAATACACCTTTTGTGTGTAGGGTTCAGTTTGAATGAAGCTCTGAATAAGAAGTATTATCTCTCACAACAATCACTCACAAATTTGTTTTAATCCTCATCTGATAAAGCATTTAGGTTTGCATCTTCACATATCCCTTCATCCTCTTCACACTTCTCTACACCTCTCTTCCTTCTCCTTCCATATTCACACTTTTATACTTCTTTTCACACCATATCTCACCACCACACATTTCTTCTTCAAAGAATCTTATATATATACAAATATATCTCATTCATCAATTAGGTTGGCCTAATTAAATGAAAGAAAAATCATCAAAAACACTCTTGCCGGTGCCATATATGATTTAAAATATTTTTATCCATGTAATGCATCATATTAAGTCAGAGTAGATCAATAGAAATCATTCACAAAGTAGATATGATCTTCTTAATGTATGTCATACATTAGGTCAACTAAGACTAGGAATTAACCACGAAAACTCAAACCAACATATAATCCTCAAAGCAAACACCTTCTAGATCTGATATTACATAAATTTCTCATCACACTACCATCATAGAGACTACCATTAGAACTAAAACATTAGCATGTTCTCCTTAAGAAAATGCAAAGTCTCCCACACTGATATGCAAAGCAGAGAAACGCCTGTAAAGTACAAAGTTAAACGTTGTCAATGATAACTTTCTACTCACAACACAAAACTTCTCAAGATCCAAGATATAGATATCTAAATGAGATATAATAACACGACTAAGAGATTAGAGTCATATATTTTCTTGCAGCGAATTTCAGACTCAACAACTAACACAGTTCCAGTAGAGAACAACTTTTGGTAAACTAAGTTTCTCGTATAGTTGTCATCATGTTGACATCAATGACAACACATGAACATCAAGATCAATCCACATACACTTCATGCTCATGTTGCAAGGATTCATGATTCCAATACTATTGTACATGAGGATGCTTGTGATTCTACAGTTTTCGGTTCCTTTTTATTTAGTGGAGTAGGACACATATCATCTTCCTAAGATGGCTTCTTAGGATGAGTACTTGACAGATATTACTAGTTTGTTTTGTGAGTCCCACATTTTAGATTTGGGAGATATAATTGATTGCATTCACCTTCTCTTTGATGAAGATGACCCTTCTTCAATTATTGTGATGGAACACTTTGACCCTCTTGTTCATTCTCTACATGATCATCCTTTGCAGTTTGACATGAGTGTGGATACTATTGGATATAATTTGGATAAGGTTTGTATTTCTTCAAAGGAAATATCATTGTCTTTGGATTGTGTTCTATAATAATTTCTAAGAGATTCTATATTGTATTCTTCGATAGTGTGGCCTAGAACACTTGTTTGGAGTATGAAAACTTTTGGCATCGACATGGATACACTTGAGCATTTTTCAGAGACATCACACATCCTGCATACCATCTTTGTTTTGTTTCTTCCTAAGGGGAGGAATGTTGTTCAACACTTTATATCATCTCCAAAATTCAATGTAGATCTTCTACCATCATTATAGGAGACTCAACATTGAGGGGGGTCTACATCGTCTCTCTTCTTCTTCTCTCTTATGGGGGGTCTTTTTCCTTGGATAGGGTTTTATCCTTCTCATTCTTCATTGAGAGCATTTTGCATTTCATCTCTCTTTCTGGGAGGAGCTTTGTCCCATTGCGTTTTCTCCTTTTCTTCGTTTGTGTGAGATTTATTTGCATTTGTACATGGGCACCTAACATAGCCTAGTAGCCGACACCTATCCTTTCATTTTTTATCACTTGCATAATAATCTACTCCCTAAGTTACACTTAAGGGGGGGTGTTGGTGTGAATAAAGTATTGTACCTAGTTAATTCCTTACTAGGAGACTTAGGGGACTTATTCACATGTTAAGTTTACTTAGGTCCTAGGAATATTTCTAGAAGACTTAGTTGTCATGTCTAGTTTTTATCTTTCTCCTAGGTAGTTATGATAAGTTATCTCATATCATAAGATTAAGACACTTGTCATAATCTTATGAAATCTTATGTCTCACCTTGGCTATATATCCAAGGGTCTCTCATACATTGCATATCCAATGAATCATATTTGCATAATTGATAGGAATACAATTTATTCTTCTCATATTGATCTTCTCTCTTTGTTCTTTCCTTTTGACCTCTGGATCTTGGTAGCCTATCTCCATAGCCAATTCTAACAAGATGAATTAGACCACTTAATGTTGAACCTTTTTATCAAGGTTTTGATGTAAGGGAATGATGTGCAAAGGTGTGCTGAGAATCCTTGTATCCCTATGATGACACAAAAAATTCTAGTAGAAGGTTTACCTAACAAGTATGAATGCATTAATTGTGGAAAGTTAGAGAAAATGATTGTTTTTAATGTTTGATTTAAACATTTTTTTCTCATTTTCAATCAAAGGCATTTATGTTTGGAGGCAAAGAAGAGAGAAAGGGTTTTAGCTATCTTTGTGAGTTCGTGCCAAACCTTAGCAACTGTCTTTGAAGAATTCAAAGGGAAAATCAATCGTGGATTGATGTTGTGGAGAAACCCAAGCCAAAATACAATAATTTTCCATTCAAGGCGATGGAGGTTGACAAAGATGGTGCATTTTCAAAGGTTCTTGCTAATGTGGTAGACTCTTAAGATGTGATAATTTACATCCATACCCCATTGAGTGAAATTGATCATACCTCATCATTTAAAGTGGTCTAACATGAGCTCTGTTATCCTCGAATATAGTTGTGATTGATTCATGGGATAACCCCCCACGAAACTGGTTCATTCCGTAGGCCTATGAACTCTGCATATAAAACAATGCAAATTTCAATTTTCCTTCACGTGTGGTCTTGAGCCTCGAATCGTCCCTTCAAGTGCTTGTCTTTCATCATTTCTCGAAAACCTTCAAAACAAATATTTTGTTTATTTTTCAGTCTTTGGGAGTTAGAAAAAAAATTTCTTATGCAAAATGCTAAAAAAACAACACCCCTACATGAGTAGTTTTTAAAAATTCTCTAAGTGTAGAGGTGTTGTTTTTCAGTGCCACTACACTTTTTATCTCACCCTTTACATGTTGGAGTGATTTTGCATGTGATGTCTTGTTCAAGTTTTTGGATGCATGAGTAGTGATTTTCACTGCCTTTGCATTTTGTGTTTTTCCAAATTTTGAATATGTTAGGGTGGTGAAAATCACCACCCTTACATATTCCCGCCTAGTCTCCCACACACGGAGTTAATGAACTTTGTGTTCATTAATAACATTTTAAGTGCTTTTTAAGTATTTTTTTCTTCCTTCATTTCTTCACATCTTGTTTTTATTTCATTCTCCTATGCCTCCTATGAGTACATTGGAATTCCCAGATCTTGTCAAAATCCTAATTTTGAAAGATCTACACGTTTTGTGTCTCTTCGTCATTTTAGGGTTTTCCATCTTATCTTTCATAAGTATGTTGCTGATTTCTTTTTTCATTTGGATGTTTCGGTTGCTCCCATATTGATCATTTGATTTTATACGAATATTTTTCATGTCATTTGGATTTGAAGGAATGCATTTATCTTTTTCTATGTTTGTTTCATAGGGTTTTTGTTCTTTTTATATTCTTTTGCAAATATTCTTGTCATTTGCATTTCTTTCCCTAGGTTTCTTTTTAGGTATCATTATCTCCCAAATAATTTTCATCACTCTATGCTTTGAAGTTGTTTCAAGGTGTAGTGGCATCAATTTTTTTTCCATATCCGTTGTATTACCCCGGACGCTAGAGATGTATGAGTGGTATAAATCACCACTAAAACACATTCATGCCTCCTCGTGGTGCATTGGTGCATATTTTCATTGCCTTGTGATTTTTCCCGAATTCATATAGGTCTTAGTGGTGGTTTTTACCATTTTTACATATGTATGAAGATTTTCATATACATGTGTTGAGGCAATGATTTTCACCACTTTAACATGTGTAACAATGATTTCCAAGTCTTAGATGTAGGAGTGGGGAAATTCACCGCTCTTGCAAAAAAAAACTTTTCTTCCTTGATGCATATGTGATGAATTTCACCACATCTACATGCAAAGGTTTGTCCCAAGCAAGAGATGTGAAGGCAGGATTTTTCACTGCTAGTGCACGAAATCACCTTTTCAGAAGATGTCAAGGTGCTAAAAAAGACTGCCTAAGCATTGAACCTTCCAAGTCTTTTCAAGCATGCAAGGGTATTATTTTTTAGCATCGTTACACGAAATGTAGTTCTTCAATGTGTAAGGGCGCTAATTTTTAGTGCCCTTGCACCAAAAGAAAAAAATTGGCTAACACTCAAAGTCCTCCGCAAATGCTTTCCGAACCCCATTCCTTTCGCATTTGCCTAGTTTTTCATGCTCCATAGCTCATGTCTACTTGCTCCAAAGTGCTTGCCTAGTTTCACACATTCCAATTGCTCCCATAATGCATATGCTCTGAACATTGAATAAATCCATGTTTCCTTGCAATTACCTTCAACTCCTATCAGGTATTCTTCAAAAGGTGGTTTTCAGATGATCTCTTGCACTCTTAATGACAATAGAGGAATCTCCATCATCTAAGAAAAACAAGATGAAATACAAGTATAAAGGTGTTTACCCACCCATAGTTTTAACATCCAAGATCGACGAGATCAAGGATATAGAGATTGGTCACCTTGATATGGAATTTGTTAAAAGAACAAAAAAGCAGCCCTTGGAGATGGATTTGGAGGCCATTGTCCATAGCAATCTTCATCGAGTGGCCTCATTTCCAGTAGCTACTCACTACCTAGAATTTGTTCTACAGGTTGATGCACACTATGTTAGAGATGATAGGAGTGTTAGGGATTCTTCAGGGCAGATAATGATGAGGCTGGATCTAAATTTCTTTGACATAGTTTTCAAGGTTCCAAACATGGAAAAGTATACAAATATTTCCATTCAACAAGGTCAGGAGGCTTACGACAAAGATCAAAACAAAGCCAAACAGTTGATCAACACACAATGGTTGAAAAATATGAGGCCCACAATTTCTAGGTGGCCCAAAGGTCTTCCACGTAGTGACTTCAAAGAAGATGTTTGAAACAAGATCACTCTTCTAAGTAGGGTGAAAGGTTCACCCATCTCATCTAATTTCCAAGAATGGATGTACGAGTACATCAAAATCATCAGGAGGAAGAAGACACACATATTGTGGGGTACACAGATTAGTGATGAGATTCACAAACTGATCAATGTGCAAAAAACCTTGAAGTTATACATTAACTCCTACCTAGTGTGCTGCTACTGTCATGAGACAATTTCTAGGGCTATCAACTAAAGGAAATAGGAGTGTTGTGCCAGTGTATAAATTCTACTCTTAGATCACTTTGAGAGGAAGAATCAAGAATTTCAAAAGAGTGAATAATTTTTTCTTTGCACCTTTACTTTTCATGTTTGATCCAACTCTAGAAAAGAAAAGAGTATCTGACAAGGTGTGGAAAGTTGTCAGCAAGTTTGGATGTATTTTCTTGCAGTTTCCTACTTTTACATACTGTGAACCTTAATGTTTATCCTATTCTAATGATGCAAAACAACTATTATGCAATAAGGAAGAACACAAAGGGACACCTCAAGATTAGCCTAAGAAATTTTTAATACAAAGAGATAAAATAAAAGAAGATTGCAAATGATTATACCTTCTCCTTGCAGCTGAAATTCCTTGGTTGACCCTTGATTTTGAGTACTTGTGTGCTCCTTTGATGGCTAGATGCAAGTGCAAATGGCTAAAATGGATTGGCTAAGTAAGAGGGGATGCTTGTGAGATGAATGTTCAAAATAACAACATATAGGTGCAAAATGACTAAATGTTCCAAATTCCTTAGAGGAGGGGGTATTTATAG
This sequence comes from Sequoia sempervirens, assembly GCA_007258455.2. Taxonomy (NCBI): domain Eukaryota; kingdom Viridiplantae; phylum Streptophyta; class Pinopsida; order Cupressales; family Cupressaceae; genus Sequoia; species Sequoia sempervirens. Next base: position 130,010,936 of record VDFB02000015.1, on the reverse strand, counting down.
GGAAATTTGAATTCTCTAGAGAATTCAATGGTTGAGATTGAGCCACCAAGATCAAGATGTAGGGCTATGGTGAGTTGAGGACTCACAAGCCCTCACATCTTGACATGTGGAATGTGAGATGGCCAAGGATAAGATGATGTGGAAGTGAGGTGGAAGGGAGGTACATGATGTGGAGGAAGGACAAGTACCTTGGGGGGTGAGGAGATTTCCTCAAAAAAGAATTTCTTGTCCCCAAGGGAGGATGAAAGTGACATTTGAGGAATTTTGGAATTCCTCAAAAATCTCCATGGGAAAAGAGAAAGTGGTTGGAGAAATAAATGTGAATTAAATTCTTGGGAGAATCTAGTGGATAATAGAGGGTCTCCAAAAAGGTGGGAGTTTGTCACATGTGGATGAGGTGACAAGTCAAATGTTCTAGAAGTCTTGGAAAGATAAAATGTGAATTAAAAATTCACATGGGGAGGAGAGAGACCTAGGATGAATAAATGTGAATTAAAAATTCACATGGGAAAGAGGGTCAATGCCAAGAAAGGCAAATGAAAAGTTTGACTAAAAAGGGGTGATAAAAGTGGCTAATGACTTTGATTAAGGTTGTGCAAATACCTGATTAGGGTAATTAATGAGAGATTAGAAGCAAGTGGCAAATGTAGGAGGATGTGACATTAATCCCTAATTAAGAGGATGCACATATTAATCATGAATTAATTAAATTAATCCAGATTAGAAAGGGATTATGGAGGATGTGACAAGGAGAGAAAAATGAGGAATTTTAAATTGATTTTATTCAAAAAGATTAGATGACTAAATTAAATAAATTGATGTATTTATTTAATTCAAAGAAGGAGAGGATGTAAGGTAAAGCATTTAATTTTTAAATTAAATACTTTAAGAACCTTAGGCGGGAAGTGTAATATTAATTAAATAAATTAATATTGATGGAATGGATGAATAAAGAGGTAAATTTGATCGTATGGGAGCAATCAAATTTGGATGTCTACACATACATAAGAGTAGGGTGCTATATAGTATTCCCTTATATATATCCAAGATATCCTTCTGACAAGTGAGTGTTACTGGAGTTATATAGAAAGCTGATTGCAGTGCACACAAAACGCCAGACTATTCACAAACTAGGCTTTAGGTTTCCAATTGCTATTGGAAGATAATTAGTTCAAAGTCTACAAAAGGCCAAATTAGTAGCAACAGAGATGAAAATTATGACCATAAGGTCATATAGATATAGGCATGATTTTGATTATAGAGATGTAAAAAAAATAATCAAGAAGGGTCATAGTCATGTGCATAATTTTAAAGACATATGGGTAGAATGTAGAGATGAAGACATCCAAAGAATGGAATTTTGTAGACTCACTATGGAATAGATAAGAGATTTAGGCTTGTAAAATCTTCCAGAATATTTTGAAGATCCTAGTGACATTCTAGACTGTGTATGATGAAAAAGAGATTGCAAGTAAACCCTTGCCTCTAATCCAATGGTCCAAAAAGGAGAAAATTTCTGTTAAGCAAAGACTTGCTCCCATTTTTTACAACACAAGTGAATGGTTGCAGAGGCATGGTTTTCAGTTGAAGCTCTTTAGGATAGACTCTAAAGGAGAAGCATCAAAAGGTGGAGCCGACCACCAATAGGAGCTCTGAACCAAGCACAAAGCAAGTGTTGCCCCCCCTCTTCCTCACACAAAGGTCCCAAAATTAAATTCACTTGTGGGAAGAGTACATCACAAACTATTGAAGAGGAGCACACTACTGAGGAAGGATAAGTTGCTAAAGAAGAAACCGAGCTTGAATTAGAAGAGAATCTTGAAGGAGGTGTTGAAAGTGAACAATCTCGAGTAGATGAACAATTAGGAGAAGATTGAGAAGAGGAGGAAGGTAATGAAGAAGAAGAAAGGCATGATAAGGAAATGCAATTATCTCCACAAGAGAACATTTTCGAAGATCCCCCACATACATCATCACCTGTCATTTCTACCACACCTCAAAATACTCTTATTCCCACTTCTCCTCCACCACCTCTTCCCAATTCACCTCCACCTATAGCTAGTTTTCATGCACTAAAAGTAACATTTACCCCATCAGTGCAGTCAATTCTTTCCACTCCTTCCATTAGATCAATTTTGCAAAGTATTGATGTTTCCTTAGGTTCTCCTTCATCAATTCCAAGTCTATCTTCACCATCCTATGATATTTCATCACAAGATAAGTTTGATTGGTTTATGAAGGAATCATTTCCAAATCCATCCAATTTGCAAACTCTTGTAGCAATAATTATTGACACAACAACAATTATGACTATGACACTTATTTCTACATATGCAATTGTCACACAAGAATTGGTAGTGGGTCAAGAAGGTAATGATTCATTTATTCCTTTGTGGTTAGTCTCACAAGTATCTAAACAAAAAAAATAGATGGTTTCTCCTGATGAGTTAACTCTTGAAGAGATAGTACTTCCAAAATCCAAGGGAAAAAAAAGGAAAAGATTCACTATAGATTACATGTGGATAAATTAGGCTATAAATATGTGGATATTACAACACCTCCACAAGATAAGAGTGAATTCAGTATGGAAGATTACACCATGAAAAGGATTGAACTTGGGAAGGTTACTAATACAAGTGCCAAAGAAGATGCCCAAGTGTCTCTTAATGCATTGGCGGACAAATTGGATAAGATAGAGAAATCCAAGGATATGTACAAAGAAAGATCTAAAAAATATGCATCAGTGTTGAAAATCACAAGAACATCAAAGAGTGTGCAGCCTATGACCATGTAGAATATTGATAGAACTTGTTGTTCAAAAGGTAGAAAAGTATTATTCAAAAGGTAAAATCATTTATGAGTTTGCTAATAGGATAATTGAACAAGGCTCGAAGTACATGACTATTGCATTGGAAAATATTGCTCAGATTTCCAAGATTGATCTAGAGCTAAATAAGATAGTAGGTATACTTTCTACTAAACAAAAGCAAATGGAACAAAATCTTGGATCACTGTTGCAGATAAAGGAGGTAAAATTGAGTAAGTTAGTACAAGTTGAGGTCATTCCCAACAAATATAAGTATGTGGAGGTTAAGGAGTCTATCAAGAACCACATACTTGTCATCAATAATCTCATCAAAGGTACTCAACAAGTACAAGAAGATATTGAATAACATCAAGTTATCTTGGTGAATAGAATTAAAGAGCTGCCCGAGAGGCTTCTTGATGAGGATAATACCTTTCTCCCAACAAACAAGATTGTCCAAATTTACAAGGAAGCTATCCAGAGATAGATGGAAGATGAAGCATTCTCATTAACTTCAATGGATGCTTTTGTTGATATACAACTAACCTTGGACAATCTCAAGACACATCTGGATAGGTGTAACAAGATTTGTTCGGTTGCAAAGAAGTATATCACAAAGGTTCACATGATCATTGATTATATTGTTGGACCATATGAGGAAACAATGCAGAAGATTATGAAGAAATATGAAGACTTCCAAACCAAGAGTGTGGAACCATAAAGTTTTCTTACATTTCCAATGAGATTTTTTTTTATGCTTTATGTAAATAATCTTGCCATTTTTACATGTCATTTTGCAAAATGTAATTGCATGTAAAAACAAAGATGTTCTCCTACATTCATGGACATCATGTTTGAATAAGTCAATAGTTAGTTAGGGTTTTTCCTAGTTTAGCTATCTTCTCTCATCTATAAATATGAGAGAGTTCTATTGTATTATTTACCTTCTGTCTTATGCAATGAAGTGTTGCTCATTTGTGAAGCAATTTTGAAACTTTGAGTTCTTATTGTGAAACTATTTTCAAATTAATAAAGAAGGCTAAATTGCATACCAAACTTTGAGTTGGGTCAATTTCAACGTATGTGAATGTTCTTATGTCATTCTCAAAATTTTATCTTATTATTGGAGTGAATTGGCAGTGTTTTATAAATTGAGATTGAAAGGCTTTCAAGATAATTTGTGTAGACTTTGTGCTACACCTTTTACTTGGAATCACATAATTACTGAAAATATTGGTGAGTTATCTTTAAGGCTTTGTACTTGAAGTTGTTCATGCTGCTCGTGGATCTATTTGTAAGGTATATTGAAGACTTTGTGCTTCATTTACGTTGTTGGTTACTTTATTGCTGAATTCAACGTTGAATGCTATAGAACGACTTTGTGCCTTAGTGATCCTTTTGGTTATTTATTTTTATCACACTAGTACTCCTAGACTATGCTTTGAAAAGTTAGCAGTATCAAGATTATTGCTTAGATTTTATTTAGAGTTATATTGCACCTAGAAACATAAAATTGTGGAACATTGTAAACATATTCTCTGAAAAAAGAGAGAATCATGAATGTGACACACTCCCATATGATTAGTGTATTGTATATATTAGAATAGTTCACTTTTCAGTTCCATAAGCAGTAAGATGGGTGCCTCCCCTTTCTAAGAGGAGATATTTCATCTCGCATAACTATGGCTGAAATTCAAGTTTTGTAATCCATAAAGAGATCATAGAATTTTCACCCAACAAGCTCTTGAATGAGAATGGTGTGTAGAAGTAAAAGTATGCAAATGTGACCGTGAAAGGGTTAGACATCTGGAAATATTTTCCAAACTTTTGCAACTGCAAAGAATAGGTAAGAATCATCTTGAGCAAATGTAATGTCGTGAAATTGCACCCCTTGCAATTTCACATACATTCTTGCATTCGATTTAGTGTCCACTCCCTTAGAACTTGTGTAGGATCATTTTAGCCCCTACATCAGCATTCTTCCCTTCTCAAGATGCTCTAAATCCCTTTTCAACAACTACCCTTTGTGCATCAGCTTTGCGTCAAAACTTGTGCTTTTTTTGCTCTTTTCATTTTGTAGTGTGATGTGTCTAGACACTAGCGAGCCGCGTGAATGTCTACGCACTGTGCTAGCATCATGTGATGTTTCAATGTTCAAATAACTACTTCTGAGCATGTTTTCCACTTGTCACCTCCTTTTTTCGATGGTAACAGCTCAAGATGCCTTGTAATGGCTCAAAAACTTCTTTTCCTTCCTCCCCTCTCTTTAAATGTTATCTTTTCAATTCATTGGGCCTTCTTCTTCTCCTCCTTGACTTCTATCTTGGATATTCTCCCATATTTCTCTTGCTATCTTGCTTGCACTACTCTATTGCTTGCTACAACAACATTCTCCAAAGCTCTTGCAACACCCTCTACAACGCTCTTGGGGCTTGCAGCTATTGCTCTCTCCCTTTGGCTTCCTTAAGTATTGCAGCTCTATCTCCCTTGTCTCTTGCTTGCAAGCATCTTAAGATTCCATATCCCCTATCTATTGCATCCTTACTTTGTGATACGGGTTCTCCTCCTCGAGTGGGGATTGCTTTTATCACTCCTTTGTTCATTTCTCTCTATCTATTTGGCTGTCCATGGAGGTGGGAACACCAAAATAGGGGTTTGACTGAGGAAAACCCCTATACAACCTCAACACTTTCTCTAGAACTTACACATGCAAGTATTGAAGCCATTCACGTCTTGGAGGCTTCATCACTTGCGTGGTTGTGAGCATTTCCTTTCTATCTCTTATTCTCTTTATCATTTATATTTCACTTTATTTTAGCTTTATCACATTCTATTATTTTCTAGTACCTTTGAAGTTTTCAATAATTAGATCACTAGTAGTTGCTAAGCTATTTTCTATCACATTCTCGCTTTCTGGACCGTATGGACACCAACGCACTAGAGAGACACTAATGCACCGTGCTATTGTCCCAGACTCACGCTTCTATCCTTTGGCCAGGAGCTTGTTAGTTTGTCCATAAAATCTTCGTGACTTTCTCTTTCAAATTCTAGAACTCTCACACCGTTCCATGAGGTATTTTAGGGCAATTTTCCTCGTGAGGCTCTTTGAATGAAGAGAACTCATGAGTAGTGAATCCCCCTTCTCTATAGCAACATTCATGAAGAATTCATATTATTATATAAGCCCTACATGATGAAAAGAAAGCTATTAGGGATGTTATTGGTCTTTGTGCCTCTATGTTGGCAGATGGTCAGTGCTCGCCTTGGGATTCGTGACATGGACTAACTGCCTCTCGTGGATCCGTTAACTCTAGTAGTTGTATCAGGCATTAACAGGTCGATCTTTTGGTGCAACAACTATGGGCCAACAATTGGCATCAAAGTCAAAGGTGTCTGGTTCGAATCCCCTTGGGTAATGCTGAGGGGGAGTTTGTTGGCAGATGGTCAGTGCTCCCCTTGGGATTCATAACATGGACTAACCACCTCCTGTGGATTCGTTAGCTCTAGTAGTTGTATCAGGCATTAAGAAATCAATATTTTGGTGCAACAACAACTGTGGGCCATCACTTTGGACCAGTCTTAGTGCTGAAATCAATAAATAATGAAAGGGTTATGGAGATTACCAGAGAAAAAAATGATAATATAAACCTAACAGTGAAAGATATTCTTGATATTGGCGTCTACTATGCCTCTATGGGAATTGCATATAATATTTACTTCACAAACAAAGAAGGGTCCGCCACTGCCTTCACAATTCATACTACCTATCAGGATCTAATTTTTATCTTTGTGAACTATTGAGGGAGTATCTGATGGATAATGTACAAAGGGCTAAGGAAACCATATATAATTTTAAGTTTGGATCTTTAATCATTTACCTCACATTCTTCTTCTTGAATGAATTACTTGGATTTAAGGGTAAAATATGGGATAATATCTTTCTAGTAGTTACCCAAATTAGAAATCACATGAGAGGTTTCCAAAATAAGAAAGCATACATTACCTTCTACTAGGGATTCTTTAAGAATCTACAAACTGGTATGTAGAGTAGAGAGAGGATACCATCAGATTTGGTCCGTAAATATAAGAAAGAGGTAACATTCATAGTAGATAAATATCATTGTTTTATGGAAGTTATGGTACCTAGAACCTCATGGATTCCTACATTACCTTATGAGGTTGCATCAGAATGTGTAAAAGGATATGTGGATATCCTATTGAAGAAGACAAAAGATATAATTGTTGAGAGATTTGGAATATATGATGAGATATAGATAATTTATATAAGAAGTGTGCAGAAGAGAATTTTGAAAAACACAAGGATGAGCTTCACAAGAAATGGGGTCTTCCTCAAAAACTACATCTAATACCCCTACAAAGAGTTCTAAAGATGAATTTGTTCCTTCAAAAGCTAGTAAAGAACCAAGGAGGTCTAATAGATCCACTTCTTCTACTATATTTTCTCTCCAACCCTCCAAATCTACATAGTCAATTGGTGGAAGAAGAAAAGCTACATTTGAAACTCCACCACAGATGAAGACCACATGAGCATCCAACTGGTAATCCCAGAGTGGATGATGATAACTTTGAGTATCCAACTGGTTTTGTGGTTGTTGTTGGCACCTGGCTATGAAAATATCTAATAAGAAAGAATGTTTTCCTGCATTTGAAGACCATGAAAGACACAAGAAGATTATAAATTGCTCAAATTTTATTTGGTAACCAATATAAAACTAGTTAGATATCAAGGGGGGCATACTAATAAAGTGTTATGGACAATTTGAATGGATGAGAATGAGACAATCATAGATGCATTACAAAAAAGAGAGGATGTAGATGGTACAATGGAATGAATAAATATAGGTAAGTATATAGTTCTATATAATTAATTGATAGTGTATATATATTTAAAAATTTCTCACATAACTTAGAGTCAAGGCTCATGTGTATCTCCCCTTAATCCATGTTCTTATGTTAGTATTAAGTCATTTCCTAATTATAGTTAAATCATTTTTTGTTTCAGGTCTCCCAAAACTAGATGCATTACAAAAAAGAGAGGATGCATATATGTTACAATGGAATTTTTAATTAATATAGGTAACTATGTAGTTCTATACATTTAATTGATAGTCAAAAATAGAATTGATTGCATATACCCTTATTCCATACTCTTGCACCCCCTTAAGTCATTCTCTTAACTCCCCTTAATCCATCCTCTTAGGACCCCTTAAGTCATCCTCCTAGCTATCATAAATCCATCCTATTGCATCTCCTTAAGTCATTCTCTTAGCTCCACTTAAGCCATCCTCTTAGGACCCCTTAAGAGATATCCTCTTAGGTACCCTAAACCCATCCTCTTGTATCCCCTTAAGCCATTATTTTAACTCCCCTTAATCCATCCTCTTAGGACCCCTTTAGTCATCATCTACCTACCTCTTTATATATCTTCTCACATCTCCCCCTCTCTACTCTCTTCCCCATCTCTATTGTTCTCTATCTCACTTCTCTCTCTCCCCTAGATCTACCTCTCCCTATATAACCTCTCTCTCCACCATCTACTTCTATCTATCTCACCTCTATCTCTCTCTCATGTCTCTCTCCTCTCTCCTTTAATATCTCTAAATTATTTATTATTTAAGGTGTAATGCCTATGTTTTATGGGTTTAGGGTTTATGGCTTATGATGGAGATTTGAGAGTTGAGGGTTTAGGAATTAAATTTAATTATGCATATTTTATTGTTAAATTATTAATTTTAGGTTTAGGGAGTATTGGTTTATTGATTAGAGTTTAGATCATAGGGTGTAGGGTTTACGATTGATGATATAGGGTATAGGGTTTAGGGTTGAGAGTATAATATCGAGTTATAAGGTTTAGGTTTGATGGTATAGGAACCTTGATAGTTGAGAGTATATGATATAGTCTATAGGGTTGAGGGTATAGTGTTTAGGATTGAGTGTATAGGATTGAGGGTTCATCCCCCGGGATTTAGGGCCTAGGGTTGAGGGATAAGGCTTAAGGTTCCAAGATTCTTAGAATAAAAAATATAAATACTTAACATGAAAATGAAATGATGACAAGATGCTTAGAATAACAAATCTATTATATAGGCCTTAGGGCCCAAGGTTGAGGGATAGGGTTTAGGGTCAAGAGGGTATATGGTATAGGGTTGAGGGTTCATCCCCTGGACTTTAGGGCCTAGGGTTGAGGGATAGGGTTTAAGGTTGACAAGATGCTTAGAATAAAAAATATAAACACTTAAGATGTGTAGAGAAGAGGGATTCACTACTCATGAGTTCTCTTCATTTAGAGAGCCTCACGGGGTGAACTGCCCTAAACTACCTCAAGGAACAACGTGCGAGTTTTAGAATTTGAAAGAGTAGGCCACAAAGATTCTCTGGACAAACTTACAAGCTCTCGGCCAAAGTACGAAAGTGCTGGTCTGGGATGACAACATGGCATGTTGGCATCTCTTTGGTGCGATGGCATCTGCATAGACCAGAAAGTGAGTTTATCACAAAAAATAGCTAAATGATTGCTAGCAATCTGATTGTTAAGAACTGACAGAATGCGATAAAGTAGCATAATTTAATAGAATTGAAATAAAGTGGAATAGAAATAATAAAGATGAGGAGAAGAAAGAAAGAAAATTCTCACAATCACGCAAGTGATGAAGCCTCTAGCAAATGAATTTATTTAATACCTACATGCGTAATATTTGGAGAAAGTGTTGGGGCTATATAGGGGTTTTCCTCAGTCAAACCCTCTTTTTGGTGTTCCCACCTCCACAGACAACCAAAAAGATAGAGAGAGAGTGCAAGAAGTAAGCAAATGCAATGTGATAAAAGAAATCCCCACTTAAGGAGGAGAACTCGTATCACAAAATGTAAGTGATTAAAGCAATCCCTGCTCGAGGAGGAGAACCCGCATCATGAAGTAGAGATGTAGTAGATAGGAGATGTGAGAAATCCCAAGATGCTCGCAAGAATAAGACAAGGGAGATGAAGTTGCAAGGCTTAAGGAAGCCAAAGAGAGAGAGCAAGAGAGCTGCAAGAGCCAAGAGTGTTGTAAGAGCTTGAGAGATTTGTAAAGAGAGATGCCAAGAGAGATTGAAAGTGTTGTAGAAGGTTGTTGTAACAAATAAGAGAGTTGTGCCAATAAGAACAAGATGGGAGAGTGCCAGGATCGAGAAGAAGAGGAGGAGTTAGGTGTGAAGCTAGAAATGCAAATGAATTGAAAATAAATCTTTTAAAGAGAGAAGAGAAGCAAAAAGAAGCTTCTTGGGTGGTTACAAGGCATCTCACCTCGTTACCACCAACCAAGGGAGAGGAAAAGTGGCAAGCATGCACGAAAATGGTCGTTTGAATGTTGAAACATAACAAGACGCTAGCGTGGCACGTAGACATCTGCGTGACACGCTAATGTCTGAATACATCACGCTACAAAATAACACGAATGAGAAAAGTACAAGGTTTGACATAAAACTGACGCGCAAGGCTAGTTGTTGAAAATGGGTGTTGAGCATCCTGAGAAGGGAAAAAGACTAATGCAGGGGCTAAAATGAGCCTACACAAGACGCTAAGGGAGTGGACACTAAAGTGGGTATAAGAATGCATATGAAATTGCAAGGGGTGAAATTTTATGACATTACATTTTCCCCCCACTTTAGCGAGCATATGAGTCTACACTAATATGCATGCTAAAGGAAATCTACTAAACACAAATAACATCATAATGCCAAAAGGATATTGTAGAGGAAGTAGATAACTCTTCAAACCAAGGAAGCATGCCCCCAGGATGAAGACCTGCATAACAAATGCATTAGACAAGAAAAACATGCACTAGATAACATTGTTAGAACATAAAAGCTAAAGGATTTGAGTCAAAAAAGTGAAAAAGACCTCGATGTAGAAGGTTGTCTCAATACCATGCGTCGTCCACAAATTAAGAAATAAAATGCTTAGAAGAATTCTACAACAAAGAGAGGAAGGGAATATACTCAAGATGAAGAAGATGTAGATCTTCGATCTGATATATGCAATTGAGAAGAGAAGGGAAAGTGAAGAACTTAAGAGAGAGAAAGGAATGAAAATTCCAAGAGAGATGGCTCCACAAGTCCTCAGACCCAAGTAGAGTTTGAACAAAGTGCATCGAAGGCCCGTAGACCAACGATGGGAATATCTACAAGATGAAAGCGTCTCACAAGCTCCCAGACCTGCAAGGAGGCAACCTCCAAGATCTCTCACATGAAGGAAGCCCCATGAAGTATGCGTCTTACAGGCCTGCAAACCTACAAGAAGGTATCCCCCAAGATCTCTCACATGAAGGAAACCCAAAAAAAAAGTCACCTTTCAGGCTTGCAGACCTGTAAGGAGGTTCTCCCCAAGATCTCTCACATGGAGGAAATCCAAACGAAGGAGACTCCGCAGAGTCATATTGGAAAGCGGCTTTACAGGCGCACCTACAAAGCGACATGTTTACCCACAGATAAAGAATGCCTGAAAATAAAGCAACCACACAGGTAGTCAAGCAAATAGTCACACAAACCATCAACAAATCAGAAGGCTTTCAAAGGGGTCCCTTGGGAACCCTTCAAAAGAAGAGGGGTCCACCCAAGGGATGCACTATTTGAAAAGTGAGGTCTAGTCAGGTTGCCCCCAAGCTAGACACCAATGAATTCATTTGAGAAAAAAGTTTTCAAAGGGGGTCCCTTAGGAACCTTCAAGACACAAAGAGGTCCACTCAAGGGATGCTTCAATTGAAAGATAGAGAGAATAGAGGGGGTCCTTGAGAAGGATACACATTTTCAGAATAGGTTATCATTGCCCCTAACATACAGGGGAGGAGAACCATGGAAGATACTTAGGAAATACAAGATAGAGGTAAATCTTGATATCACTTATCATGCAAAGAAAAGGTGGGTGCATCAACAAACAAATGAGTGATGGCACCTGAATCATGAAGTTGTATTTTATCCTTCAAGGCCTTATATTCGATAGTGGAATGGCCAGGCACTCGATGGTATGCACAAAAAAAATGTTTTTCTTTATCATGTTTATGAAATTTCTTACGTGTAGGAGAAGGAAGAGTAATCAAGTAGGATTTTAGAAGCCTCGACAAGATATGCTCTTGCTTAGATAAAGGATGAGGAGCAAGAAGCAACCCTTTCACTTGTGGAGAAAAGTTCGATTGATCACAAGAAGAAGATACGAAGATGGAATACAATGGAGGATCCTCATGGAGAGTATTATTCTAGCTAGGGGGATCATACTCTTCTATGAGATCACCATAAGGCTTCTTGATAGAACTACCCCACAATCATCTTCCTCAGAAGGAGGATCGACATTAAGGATATTACAACTATTGCTCACATTACCCCACAATACAGAAGAATAGTCATCTTTGATAGCAGGTTCAGATGATGTTATTGGAAGGTCTAAGTGGATCAAGGTGACTTTGTATTCTCTAGTGAAGGATTCTGTAAAGTCTAAAGAACCCCAATCATCACCAAGACATGCATTTTATTAAGATGTAGACTTAGGATTCCTTACTTCAGAAGGATCTTCTTCAAGGATATCTACCTCGAGAGTATCCTTTGTAGTAGGTACTACTGGATTAAACATCAACACATTGGAAGATATTGAAGGGATAAGAGTAGGCACAACCGAAGCCTAACTGATAGCTTCCATCTTACATAGGTGCATAGCATTAGGGTCAACCTTGACTATGATTACTTGGTTATTACAAATGAACTTAATAGATTTATGCAAGGTAAACGGGACTGCACCCATAGCATGAATCCACTGTCTACGAAGAAGAAGGTTATAAGGTAGCTTTTTGGACATAACATATACAAGGGTAAGTACGGTAATGGGTCCCAACCTCAAAGAAAAGACTATCGTGCCTAGGGCTTGTCGACTGACATTATCGAACCCATGAATGCCAACATAAGAAGCGTTAAAAGCAAATGAATCAATATTAATCTTAGAAAATAGATCAATGCTACATACATTGAGCACTGAACCAACATCAATAAGAGTACGTCTAATGCAAATATTATTAATGTTAACTATAATCATCAAAGGGTCCACTTGCTTCTATACTTCTGGAGGCGAGAGTTCTTATGGGTAAAACATAATATTCAAAAAATCCACACGAATATGAGCTATCAATGCATTAGCATCCATCGACCTAGTAGAGGAAGGCAAGAGGATCTTTTGCAAGGCTTCTGAAAGCATACCTTGGTAAACCGAAGTAGACTAAAGAAAGTCCCATAGTGAGATCTTAGCTGAAGTAACTTGGAGTTGCTCGAGAAGATCATAATCACCAGGTGCTTTAGTTGTATATTTAGGTGCTTGAGGAAGGATTGGTTTTTTATTCATACTATTCTCATAAGTATAGGCTAACGCTCTGTAAGAGGGAGCCATAGAAATATTAGGAGAATCAATATCAAATGGGACACCATCAATAGAACAAACCCTTTTAGGAGAAGGACTAGCTGGAGTCACATAAACGACCCATCTCTTAGGCCTTTTAGGGGTAGTAGAGAAATATATTACATTTACAAAATCATCAGAACTAGTAGAATAATTATTTGAAGACATTCTCAACACCGATCCAAGGAGGATCAAGTGTGGAAGGAGGTTCGTCATTCACTAATGCATCATCTCTAGAAGAGAGTGCATTGGAATAGACACAAGATTCATCATTCACCAATGCATCATCTCTAGAAGAGAGTGCATTGGAGTGAAAAGAAGGTAGAGTGACATTAAGAAAGGTATCAATAATTTCATCTTCTTGCAATAAGATATCCTCTGAAGCAAGAGGAATCTCATGAGAAGGATCAAAGATACAAAGTGACATGGGCAAAGCCAAGTCACTATCACATGCATGAAATGGAATATCATTAACATTTAAAAGAAATTGGATACTGAGCTAATAAAAGAAGATATTAAATTCATTTTGGTGATAGAGCTAAGAAAAATTGAAAATCTAGATTTTCTAATTTTTTTGGTATTTTCTAGGTTCTAGTAATTTGCATTTTCGGAGGTCTTTGGAGCAGAATTTGAGATTGAAACTTGCGTCTATCCCTAAACTTTGATAGTTGAAGGCATGGTATTTTAGGGAATAAACTAGTTCTCTTGGAGACCTTTCCAATGGTGCAAACAGTTCTGAATTCTGAGCGTCGAGTCAAAAGTTATGACCCCACCAAGTAGGGGTAAATAAATTCCTAATTTTTTGAAAAATCTTGTTCTTCACGTTGGGTTCACCAAAATGTAGAGAAGGGGGATTAACTACTCACAAGTTCTCTTCATTCAAAGAGCCTCATGGGGAGAACTTCCCTAAACTACCTCAAGGAACAACGCTAGAGTTCTAGAATTTGAAAGAGCAGGTCACGAAGATACTCTGGACAAACTGACAAGCTCTCGACCAAAGGATGGAAGCACGGGTATGGGATGGTAGCGTGGTGCATTGGAGTCTCCCTGGCGTGCTGGTGTCCGTGTGGAACAGAAAGTGAGTTTATCACAAAAAATAGCTAAATGGCTGCTAGCAATCTAATTGCTAAGAACTGACAGAATGCGATAAAGTAGCAGAATGCAATAGAATTGAAATAAAGTGGAATAGAAATGATAAATATGAGGAGAAGAAAGAAAGGAAATTCTCACAACCATGCAAGTGATGAAGCCTCCAGTAAATGAATGTATTCAATACCTACATGCGTAAAAGCTAGAGAAAGTGTTGAGGTTGTATAGGGGTTTGCCTCAATCAAACCCCTGTTTTGGTTTTCCCACTTCCACGAACAACTAAAAAGATAGAGAGAGTGCAAGAAGTAAGCAAATGCGATGTGATAAAAGCAATCCCTACTCGAGGAGGAGAACTCGTATCACAAAATGTAGGTGATTAAAGCAATCCTCGCTCGAGGAGAAGAACTAGTAGAGATGCAGTAGATAGGGGATGTGAGAAATCCCAAGATGCTCACAAGCATAAGACAAGAGAGATGAAATTGCAAGGCTTAAGGAAGCCAAAGATAGAGAGCAAGAGAGATACAAGAGCCAAGAGTGTTGCAAGGAGTGTTGTAAGAGCTTGAGATATTTGCAAAGAGAGATGCCAAGAGAGCTTGAAAGTGTTGTAGAAGGTTATTGTAACAAACAAGAGAGTTGTGCCAACAAGAAGAAGATGGGAGAGTACTAAGATGGAGAAGAAGAGGAGTTAGGAGTGAAGCTAGAAGTGCAAATGAATTGAAAAGACATCTTTTAAAGAGAGAATGGAAGCAAAAAGAAGCTTCCCAAGCGGTTACAAGGAATCTCAAGCCATTACCACTAACCAAGGGAGATGACAAGTGGCAAGCATTCACGAAAATGATTGTTTGAATGTTGAAATGTCACAGGATGATAGCGCAACGTGCAAACGTCTACATGACATGCTAGTGTCCAAATGCATCACGCTACAAAACAACACGAATGGGAAAAACACAAGGTTTGACATACAGCTGATGCGCGAGGCTAGTTGCTGAAAAGGGGTGTTGAGCATCCTGAGAAGGGAATAAGGCTGATGAAGGGGTTAAAATGAGCCTACACAAGATGCTAAGGGAGTGGACACTAAAGTGGGTACAAGAATGCATGTGAAATTGCAAGGGGTGCAATTTTATGACATTACAAGATGAAAATGCAATGATGACAAGATGCTTAAAATATCAAATCTATTATATAGGCCTTAGGGCCCAAAGTTGAGGGATATGGTTTAGGGTCAAGAGGGTATACGATATAAGTTTGAGGGTTCATCCTATGAGCCTTAGGGCATAAGGTTGAGGGATATGATTTAGGGTTAAGGGATAGGGTTTAGGGTTGACATGATGCTTAAATAACAAATCTAAACACTTACAATGAAAATGTAAGATGAAAAGATGCTTACAATAGCAAATCTATTATATAGGCCATAAGACCCAAGGTTGAGGGATAGGGTTTAGGGTCAAGAGGGTATATGGTATAGGGTTGATGGTTGAGGGTTTAGCCTATAAGATTTAAGGCCTAGGGTTGAGGGAATAGGGTATAAGGTTTAGGGTTGAGGGTATTGCATCTCCTTTAGTCATTCTCTTAACTCCCCTTAAATCCTCTTAGGACCCCTTTAGTCACCATCTTAGCTACCCTTAATCCAACCTCTTACATCCCTTAAATCATTCTCTTAACTCCACTTAAGCCATCCTCTTAGGACCCCTTAAGTCATATCCTCTTAGGTACCCTAAATCAATCCTCTTGCATCCCCTTAATTCATTCTCTTAACTCCCCTTAAGCCATCCTCTTATGACCCCTTTAATCATTGTATTAGGTACCCTTAATCCATCCTCTTACATCCCCTTAAATCATTCTCTTAACTCCTCTTAAGTCATCCTCTTAGGACTCCTTAAGTCATTCTCTTAACTCCCCTTAATCCATCCTCTTAGGACCCCTTTAGTCATCATCTTAGCTACCCTTAATCCATCCTCTTACATCTCCTTAATTCATTCTCTTAACTCCCCTTAATCCATCTTCTTAGGACCCCTTAAGTCATACCTCTTAGGTACCCTAAATCAATCCTCTTGCATCCTCTTAAGTCATTCTATTAACTTCCCTTAAGCCATCATCTTAGGATCCCTTTAGTCATCATCTTGGCTACCATTAATCCATCCTCATGTATCCCCTTAATTCACTCTCTTAACTCCCCTTAAGCCATCCTCTTAGGACACCTTAAGTCATATCCTCTTAGGTACCCTAAATCAATCCTCTTGCATCTCATTAAATCATTCTCTTAATTGCCCTTAAGTAATCCTCTTAGGACCCCATAAGTCATCCTCTTAGCTACCTTAAATCCATCCTCTTACATCTTAAGTCATTCTCTTAACTCCTCTTAAGCCATCCTATGAGGACCTCTTAAGTCACATCCTCTTAGGTCCCCTTAAATCATCCTAGATTGTGTACCCTTAAATCCATCCTCTTGCATCCCCTTAAGTAATTTCCTAATGATATTTAATCATTTTTGTTTCAGGTCTCCCACAATTAGATGACATTGGTGGCCAGTACTTGTGCACTCACCAACTCATGACAATTAATATAGTAGATAATTTTCCCTATGGTAGACATCACTTGAGTTTGTAAGGAATTTATAAGATCCAATTTTCTAACTTTTATTAAATTGTTCTTTCCTCACATGACTTGGAGTTAAATGACTCATAAAATATATAGTTACTTTACATACATTAATTATTTTTGTAGGTTCCTATCAAGTCGATCCACCATGATTGTCACTATAAAAAAATCATCATATGAATTATGTTATATCAATTTGTGGTCTTGAACTAAAAGTAGACACACTAATTGTATTTATGAATATATGTTTCATGTTATAGTTGTATTAAACATCAATATGTTATATGTGTCTTTGATGTATGAACTTCAATGAACTTATAAATCACATTTTATATTGTTCCAATTTTATCTTATACAAATTTTGTCTTTGATATATATATATATTGTTTTTAAGTTCTTATTTGACCATCTATGTGTGAGGTTGATGTGAGGTCAATAAATTTCCAAGTTGTTAATTGCATTAGAGTTGGATTAATCTAAGTGTGTGCAAAAGGATTATATAGATTTTAGGGATCTTAATAAGTCATCGTTTAAGGATGACTTTCATTTATCCAATATTGATAAATCATTATTGATTTTTCTATAGGTCATGAAATTCTCTCATTTATGGAAAGTTGTTACTCACATAATCAAATACTTGAATTAATCCCTAATATCAACATAAGACTACCTCAAAAGTTGAGCCTGCACGGGTAGTGGAGTTGGCTTGGGCTGTGGGTTTGCTCCTGACAGGTTCTAGGTTCAACTTTGAGGCCCGGGTTTAACCAATGCACGTGGTTTGTAGGCTATTGTGTGCATCCCTAGGGGACTAGTCTTGCCTCAGCTCGCCCCATAATGAGAACACTGGGTTGAGTTGCAAGGACACCCCTGGGTGACAAAAAAAAAAAGACTACCTCGAAAGTTTGCATTAAGTGGCATATATGTTATATAGATTTTTGTTTAGTGATGAAAATTTTCTAATTAGAAAATAGTTAAAACTAGGACCTTACTTTATTATGGATATGATAAACTATAAGGAATGTATTAAATTGCCACCTAACCATGTGATTTTATTGAACTTTGAAAGTTAATCATTTTAAGACATCTAAACTTCATTCAAGAATGGGATATAACTATTGTAATTTGATTAGACAATAATTTATGGTAAATACTTGAAAATGTCTAATGTATGTGTGTGTGTGTGTGCATTTAATCATCATAATGAACATAATGTACATGAGTGCATTTAATCAACTATATTAAATTCCACATGAAATGCTAGATATATCTAGAGCTAGTCTAGAATTTAAAATATGTACGAAAATGTATCTACAAAAATATATTAAAGTAGCTCATATAAATAAATACAAATGATCATATAAAACTCATGAAATGTACTCAAATATGTCTAGAAGTGGACATGAAATAACATGTGAAATGTATGTCAAATGACACACATATAAATAAAATATACATATATTCACACATGTACATATATAGCCTATAAAATAAAACTATCTTTGAACCCCTTTGGAAATAACCCCCCTAATCTTAAATCAAACGCTTAATGGAGTCTCCTCCATACCTATCAAAATGCTGAAAAAAATCAAATGAAGTCATTTAGAAATTATATTTTGTAACTTTATAGCCCTTAGTATAATATTTTCAAAAAGTATGATTTTAAAAATATATTTCATTTTTTATTATATTTGTTTTATATTTTCTAATGAACATAATTTTTTCACTAAACATCAAGGTCTCTATTTCACACATGCCAAAAAAGAAAAAATAGCAAAAAAATTCCAAAAAATATCTATGTACTAAGTATTGATATCCTTATTTTAGAAAAAAAATTAATTTGGATAAATATAAAAAATTTATGTTGCATGATATAAAATTGTATCTAAATTATAATTAATTCACTTCAAAAATTAATCAAAATAAAAGTATGTAACAAAAATTATGAAAATTAGTTGGACACTAGATATTGGTGTTATAAATCTATTTTTTAAAATTTATAATTTTATCCTTTCTATAAAAAAGTTATATTGTATGAAATAAATGCCACTTTTAAAAATATTATTAACTATAAAAATAAAGTTATTAAGTGTTAAGTAAAAAAATTACAAATTATTTCTTAAAATTAAAAAAAAATCCTTCAAAATTTTAATGGTTTAGTTGCTATAGGGGTTAAAATATAAAAGTTTGGTTAAAAATATTGATTTTAATGTCCCACTTTGACCAAAAAGTGGAACATAGTATTATGGGTTGACTCAAGGAAAGAGGGAGAGATAGCTTGATAGAGAGATAGAGGGAGGAGAGAGGGAGAGATGAAATAGATATATGTGGAGAGACAAATAGAGGGGTTGCATTAGAGAGGGGAGAGGGGGTGAAGGAGAGATAAATAGAGATAGAGAGTGGGGGAGAAAGGGAGAGATAGAGATAAAGAATGAGGGAGAGATGAAGAGATAGAAAGGGTAAGATATATGGAGAGATAGAGATATAGAGAGAGGGAGACATAGAGCAATAGAGATAAAGGGAGAGGTAGAGAGCAAGAGGGAGAGAAAAATATAGAAAGATATAGAGAGAGGGGGAGATGTTATGCTTTGCATACAAACCTCATATTTTTCTTAACGAATTGGGGATCCTCTCTTCTTTTTTCTTTTTCTTTTTTGACTTTTTCATTCGTGTTTTAATTATTAGGTTTTCAATCTATTTAGGATCATTGTTTCATGTTTTATGGTGTTTCATTTTTATCTTGAGTTTTTAAAACAATTTTAGGCTTCTGGGTCTTTTGTTCATCTTGGAAGTAGTTCCAAGTTCTTGAAGAAACTTGAAACTTGAAACAATCCCAAAATTTCCAAATTCCTTCCTCCTTTCACCTCCTACCTTACTTTTGTATTTAGCATTTTTTGTTAGATTCAAGATCCAGAGACATGGGAATTTTGAACACATAGTTCCAAGTCCTAAGTAACTGCAATGACCTAAAATCTACTTCATTTAGGTCATTAATGGTAGACCATGTGAGGTAAGTGGGGTTGAACAATTATATTCATTTCTTTCCCTTTCTTCTCATTTTTGCATTCAATAAATTTGATTTTTTTCTTCCTAGTGTTCTAGATTTAATTTTTCTGTGTTTAGAGTAAATTTAAAGTTCATTGTTTAAGATTCTTGTGGATCTCTTACTTGGGGCATCCTAGGATTCATGGAACTTATCCTTCCCCTATATTCTTGTCTCACCGATTTTCGCTAGGTAGGTTTACAAATCATTTTTTTTCTTTGTTAAAACTTCCTCCATTCCCTTAATCACTCTTTGTTTAATTTCCTGTGTTATATTTTTTCTCATCTAACCATTGTATTTTCCTATTTGTATTAGGATTTTCTTTCATTTTTGTTTAATTATTTAATATTATTGTTATAGGTTTATTTAGGGGTAATTAGGGTTTCTATATGGTTTAGGTTTTAATACAATAACTTTTGTGTCATTTTGATCATCATCTTGATGTCAAGGTTTGAATTGAAGACCTCTTGGTTCCAAGTTCTTACCCTAATCTGATTCCTACTTGAAAAACTTTGTCAAAATAAACCCTTAACTAGCAATTGCACCTTGGTGTGCAATGGGTACACCAAAAAGGTGTGAAAGGTCAATTTGAAAAAAATTCTAATTTTGTGGGTACATTTGTACAATAATGGTGTCATTGGAGAAGTGATATGTATCCATTTACAAGGATCCAAACACAATTGAAACATTATCTTTGAATTAGGAAAATAATTAAGCTCCTCTATCATAAATATCTATATGCATGGGTCCATTTTGTTTGGTATTGCTATTTTGGAGAAGTGATATGTAGTTTAAATGTTTGGCAACTTTGATTCATTTAACTGTCAAATGTTATGTCGTCAGCAACGCCATCCAACAAGAGTTCAAATAAAGAGGCAGCATTTTTTCAAAACACACAACACACTAACAGATGACAAAAATCTCTCATGCAATGACTTCCTAAAATTAGACTATTTGAGCTGATGCGTACCATGACAAAAAAAAGAAATGGGGAGAGGGTAATGTCCAGCTGTAAAAAAAATATACTTACCTTTTTTCCATAAATTTCCATACCCTGTTCCAAAGCTCTCATTTTTGCACACCAGGTAGAATGCTGACAAAATTTATGAGATTTGGCTTTACACCTGCAAATTGCATTTTCTTAGAAGTTTGTTGATTTTTTTTTAACAAATTCATATTGTGCAATTATGGTAGGTCATGATGCAATATTTGTTTGAGGCATTTTTCAAACATTTAAACTCCCTAATTCTTTTCAAAATTCGATTTCTGCAGTCATACTTGTTGGAATTTTCTAAAGCCTTTTCAACAAATCCATCTTGTGCATATCCTGCAACCAGTGCAGTCCACGAGATGACATTTGTTTGAGGAATCTTGTCAAACACTTCACATGCCTTGTCTATGCTTCCACATTTTACATACATGTCTACTAGGGCAGTTGCAACTACAACATCTGGCAAATGGCGAGGTGATGAAAAAAACATGTTTACTACTGGGTTGAAACATAATCTACCCTTGGCAAGGGGTCAAACAGTCATGGTGTTTGACAACGAAATCAAAGAAACTATTAAATAACAATCTGCAAATGTTTTAGGAAACAACAGACCAAATACCATATGACAAAATGTAAAACAACAATCAGAAGCATATATATAATTTGCTCGGTACTTCTTTATCACTAACAAGCCTGCCATCTCGATCCATAGTTTTCATTGCCCTTTGAAAGCGAAATCACTGTCTTCCATGTCTCTCATCTTTGCATTGTCACTTCCTTGCTGCCCTTGAGACTTATCTTGACATGTCCATCATTATCTGCCATTCAGTGCTGTTCCGATCCACATTCTGGATAGACTTGCCATTTAGGTCTTCTACCGCAGGTCCATTACATCTCCGATCTTCTTTGGTTGTCACATCAACATACTCTGAGACTACATTAATCTCTTCTCTTCTAGAATCCATGCTCATACCTTCAGAAATATCCATTGTGGCTTCTTTAGTCACAACGTGAGTGGTTATTGCTTCTTGAGTAGTAACATCTATGGATGTTATGGGTTATTCTATAGGTATTCAGGTGAACAAGGATCAGTTTCTGATCCCTTTATTCCATCTATCTCTGAACCTTATAAAACTTGAGTCTCATCAACACCCCTTTCACTATTCAAAGAAACAATATGATCATCTATATTCATTAAAAAAACCTCAGAAACAACAATTGTATCCTCCAATGGAAGTTCAATGTAATCTTCATAGGTGATTTATGTAGCATTATTACCTTGTTCTGTCATAGCAACACAATCTCTTTCTTCAACTTGGTCCATCTCATTTGAAGATAGGCACCATCATGCTCCCTTAGAAAATACTGATGCTAATGTATTTACATAATAACCGCCCTTTTTCTTCAAGTTCATTTGCCTTACTGGTTATTGGATCCAATATGCTTTCAATATGTCTGAACTAGTCTTCAGACTACTTCTAGGACAGCTGTGTCCAATTCTCAATACTTCATTCTCCTCTAACTTTGTACTGTGAAATTCATCCTTTTCTATTCTCCTCTCACCATGCTACCAACATTGTTTTACTTTGACTGTACTCCAACATATTGCTGCTGAGAGGGAGAGTCAACTCCAAACGATTTCTGCAGGTGGCTTAGATTCTTCCCTAAAATTTTTGCATTATACCCACAGAAGGTTCTTAAAACTACCTTACCAGTCTGATGCCTAAATCTGTAACTGCAGTTCTGCATGCTAAGGACAGGAAATTGCAGGCTACAGATTCCTTTTAAAAACACTCCCATGATAAGACTCTTACAAAATGTAAAATTGCAAAGAATGTGATGCATTTTCTTTCATATATGATGTGCCTTTAAGAAATTGGTAACAGATAAATGAGGAGAAACATTTCAGATATTGGCTTAGTCTCCAAGTTTCACACCCTGTCATAGTCAATATGACTGTCTTCTCCCCAAAACTCTTGCCAAAGTTTTGACAATTAAAACTTGAAAATTGGCTTGTCATCTAAACTATTGGAGATAATATAAAACCATTAACATGGAGATCCCACAAATGTCAGTCAAGATGTACTTCCTTCAAACTACTATCTTGCTTCAATCTATCAGTAGGATAATAATTGCGGTCTTCGGATACTAATGATACTTTGTCTAAAGGCCAAGGACTGCTCACAATAAAGTTGTTATGAGTCTGCTCCCTAATAGATTCTTTATTTGATCCCAAATGATGAAAGTTGGGTGTTTGCAGCCTCAGTAATGTTGTGATCGTCAGATGTAATTGTTGGTTGTCAAATCACTATTTGTAAACATTGCTGTTACTCAAGGTATGCCTAGCAAAAAATGGACTATGTATACCAAGCTGTGCACTGTCTCTTTGATGTGGCATCTGCTCAGGTGGTTTGACTGTCATCTTAAATAATGAAACCTGTTTATCACAGGTAATCACATGATCTCTATAAAGGTGCAGAGATGCATACCTTTTGGGTGTATTCCATTGCTATCACATATCCTTGTTTTGAGTGTGTTATAATCTCAGCAGGGCCATCACCTTTTCCTTGTAGAGGAATATATCTTCTAAATAGATTTTCCCAAAAGCTTTTATTTAACCACTATCTACTCATCTAATAGCTTACTGCATGTAGAAGCCAAATTTGAATGAAAACACAAGGTGATTAATAATTATAATACTATCGATGCAAATTCTCCACAAAAAACTTTAAAGTCTATATCACACACACAAAAAAACTTTAAAGTCTGTATCCAACACACACGCAAACTTTAAAGTCTATTTCACACACACACGTTCACACATTCAGATTGAAGATTAATGTATTTTGAACTGTCTATCCTTATAAATCCAATACTTGAAAGGGAAATTGATAAGGAAATCCATAATTACAGTTGGAAGATGGCATAAGATATAAGTATGAAATCCTTGAGACAGGCTTGCCAAACCTCAAGTGAAAGCTTCCTTTGCTTGGAGGTTCTAAAAGGCTTGTAACCGGAAGCATCCCAATATGACTACCACACATGATTAACACTGAAGGAGAAAATAGTTGAAGCATTTGCAGAAGAATTTAAAAAATTGCGAGATATCACAAGTACAGAATCACTTTTTACTTTTTAAAGACAAAGGATATTCCATTGTTGATTCCGTGTCTTCCTTTCTGATGCTTAGAAAATATAACCTGCAAAAAATGAGAAAGAAATAATATCGTGAAAAAGAAATTATTGCCTTGTTATAGAAATTGAGCAAGATGACTTGATTATTAATTCCAATTGTAATACAATTTAACTAAATTGAAAGAATGTCCTCCTTGGTTGAACCATTTATACAATACAGGTACATATAACATACATTTAACAATCAGGTTTTTCAGACTGGAGGATCCTGAACCATAGGAGAGAGAAATAATTTTGACAGCAAAGAAGCATGCATTTGCCTTAACGAGTCCAACTGTGAACCAACCATTCATCCGAAAAGTTAGAATCATTGTTACCATTCAAATGGATATATAAATAGGAGAAGATATGTATTCAGAATTGATAGAGACCGTCCCTCCAGAAATTGGCTGAATTGATGACCAATTATTTTCCTTGCTCTTTCATACTGGCATAGAATGCCCTTATTTTAAAATTTGAAGAGGAACTGATACTTAAAAGTATAACTGAAATGCAGCCTTGTAAATTGCATATAGCTGACATTAAATCATCCAATTTTATCCCTAAAAAATGCTTTTTTCACAAATTCAATGCAAAAATGGATAGACAATGTAGATGAGACAAATACATTGGGAAGCTAAAATAATGTGATCTGCAGCTAAAATGCTCAGGGTACTGCCGCTTGTTTGCCCTTTTGAAGGAGATATGGGACTCGGTTCCCCTATTACTCCACCGTATGAAGAATTTGAATGGGGTGGAGCCATGGGTGGAAAGACAGCAAGAGGTGTATATGAGGATGGTGGATTGGGAACCACATTACCTTTTTCGCCCCTACAGATGATGCATTTTCAGCTCTTCCTCTAGATACACTATAGGGGCTTACAGCTGAAAATAAGGCTGTCGTTCTCAAGTACCATGTTTTGCATTCTTATTACCCTCTTGGATCTCTGGAGCCTATACAAATATACACTTTTGTACCTATTGTTTTAATGGCTATACAAATATACACTTTTGTACCTATTGTTTTAATGGCTTGGTGAAGTTTGGTATAATTGTTTGGGTAAATATCTTATGCCATCTCACATGATATTCTGTCAAATAGTTCACATGCCGTTTCTATGCTTCCACATTTTGCATACATGTCTACCAGAGCATTTCCAACTAAAGTATATGAAAAAATTCTCCTTCCATGATACTTTGACGGATTTCCATACCCTGTTCCGAAGCTCCATGTTGGCACAAGTAGGGAGGATATTGGCGAAGGTTGTGGAATTTGGTTTTACACTTGCCAATTACATTTGCTTGAAAGTTTATAAAGCCTTTTCAACAAATCCATTTTGTACATATACTGCAATCATTGCAGTCCATGAGATGACATTTTTTTCAGGTATTCTGCCAAACAATTCATGTGTTTTGTTAATGCTTCCATTTTTTGCATGCATGTCTATTAGGGCAGTTGCGACCATAATATCATGGATGTCTATGCCCTGTTCCAAAGCTCCAATTTTGGCATGGGCAGGGAGGATGCTAGAAAAGGTTGCGGAATTCGGCTTTAAACCTGACAACTACATTTGCTTGGAAATTTCTAAAGCCCTTTCAACAAATCCATTTTGTACATATCTTGCAACCATTACTGTCCACGAGATGACATCTGTTTGAGGCATCTTGTCAAACACTTCACGTGCCTTGTCTATGCTTCCACATTTTGCATACATGTCTACCAGGGCAGTTGCAACTGTTAATGTTTATAGTGGCGGGAGATATTTTCTCCAAAATAAAATAAAATAATAAATCTCCAAGGCAGGTCGGCCTCTTGGTTTTCAAATAATATTATATTTTCTAGGGCTGACCTAGAGAGGAGGTCGCCTAGAGTTGTATATAAGCAAGGTGAAGATCTCTCATTTCAACATCAATTCATTCTCATTTCAATTTTTTCTAAGAAGTTCGCACTTCAAGCGGTAGATCGCCATTTTGTAGCAGCAGATCAAATTTCAAGGGGAAGCATATTTATTTGTATCTTTGCATCAAGGAGAGGTGTTATTATTCATTGTATTAAATTCGGCCTTGTGTAGGGCCTGAATTGTAAGCAGATTTCTGCTCTTATTCTTTCAATATATAAGAGATATATTTTGTTAGGTTTTTCTCCCTCGAGAAGGAGGGTTTTCCCAGGGTAATTTGCTGAGTTCTTTGTTTAGTGTGTTGTATTTATGCTTATTTACATTTCTGGTCTAAAACTAACATGGTATCAAAGCTAGGTTTAAGCAAAGATCCGATCAGATTTGTTTAAGCAGTCAAGACATCTCTTTATCTAAGGTAGTCTATCAAAGAATCGAAGATGGTGAACAGAGTCAAGGTCGAAGATAGGCTTGATGGAGCATCAAATTTCACCTCTTGGAAATTCAGAGTTCTTATTGCCTTAGAAGAAAATGATCTTCTAGATTTCGTGGAAAATGATGTGCCCGAGCCATCCGATGATGCTGAGAAAATTCAATGGAAGAAAAATGGCATGAAGGCTAGAAAGATCATGATAGACTCCGTTAAGGATCATTTAGTTCCGATTATCTCCAAGATGAAGATAGCCAAAGATATGTTCGAGGCTCTTCAAGGATTGTATGAGATCAACAATACTAGCAGAGCCCTTGCTTTGAGACAACAACTTCATCATATAAAAATGGCTAAAGGAGATTTAGTCATCTCCTTCTTCATGAAGATTTCTGATTTAAGAGATCAACTATGCACTATTGGAGACATAGTTGAAGATAGAGATCTGGTTATGTTGGCACTGAATGGTCTTCCTCAATCTTGGGAGCCCTTTATTCAAAGCATCAGTGGGAGATCTAAGTTGCCCAAGTTTGATCGCTTTTGAGCTGATTGCATTCAAGAAGAGTCCAAGTTGGCAGCAAGAGGAAAAAGGCGAAATTCTCATAATGAAGAAACTCATGTCCTTGTTGCACATGCTTCCAGAAGAAAAGGAAGAGAAAGGAAAAGAGGCAATTTCAAGAGGAATAGAGACAGAAAATCAAATTTTGTTCCAAAACCAAAGAAGAAGAAGAATCTCTCTCACATTCAATGTTTCAGGTGTGAGAAGTATGGTCACTATGCTCGAGATTGCATATCAAAACCTAAGCAGCATGCTTCTACTACAGATGTTGATGATGTGTCACCTCAAAAGGAATCTAGAGATGACTTAGAGGGATTTCTATTCATCTCCGCTCTTTCAAGCAATGTTCCAATTGACAGTGACACTTTTTGTATTGATAGTGGTGCTTCACGACATATTACAAGATATCAAGAGCATCTTACAAACTTGGTAGAGAAAGAAACTAACTTGCAAGTGATAATTGGAGATGATGCTTGTTATTCCGTAAAGGGAGCTGGGGCCACTTCTTTCCAGCTAGATTCAAGTATCCCTCTTCATTTGAGTGATGTTTTGTTTGTACCAGGGATCAAAAGAAATCTTGTCTCCATTTCAGCTTTGGAGGACAAAGGATACAAGGTTGCTTTTTCTGAAAGGAAAGTTCTTGCTTGGCCTAAGAACTCTAGTTAAAATCAGCTCGTGTAATTGGTGTTCAACAGGAGAGCCTATACAGATTATCAATTTGTCCAGTTCAAGCTTTATTGCTCAACTCTATTAGTTTGAGTGAGCTATGGAATAACAGACTTGCTCACTTACACTTCAGAGCCCTTCCATCCATGGAGAAGATGGCTACTGGTCTTCCTAAGCTTGGTTTGGAGCATGATGGCATTTGCAGAGGATGTGCACTTGGTAAGAATATCAAGAGTCCCTTCCATAGTAGTGATAGTAGATCAAAGGAAATTTTAGATCTTGTTCATTCTGATTTATGTGGACCAATGCCTATGGCATCCTTGAGTGGATTTTGGCTATGTGATTTTCATTGATGATTATTCTCGAAAGACTTGGATTTACTTCTTGAAATCTAAGAATTCTAAAGAAGTACTTGATAGATTCAAAGAATTCAAGGCTCAAGTTGAAAAAATGTCCAGGAAAAGGATTAAAGTTTTGAGATCAAACAATAGAGGAGAATACACTTCTAGAGGTTTTCGTAATTTCTGCATTGAGACAGGGATCAAGAAGGAGTTCTGTGTTCCATACAACCCTCAACAAAATGGAGTTGCTGAAAGAAAGAAGAAATCCATAGTAGAGGCAGCCAAGGCTATGATTCATGATCAAGATTTACAGACCTTCCTATGGGCAAAAGCTTCCAGAACTGCCGTGTATGTTAAGAATAGAAGCCCTCATCGAATATTGAGAAATATGGCTCTTGAAGAGGCTTTCACAAGTGTGAAACTTGAGGTAAGTCATTTAAGAATTTTTGGTTGTCCTATTTACATTCATGTTCCCAAGGATAAAAGATTTAAGCTAAAACCTTCAGGCAAGAAAGGTATATTTGTGGGATACAGTGAGTCTTCAAAAGCCTACAAAATTTATATTCCAGGGCAAAAACAGATTGAGATCAACAGGGATGTCTCCTTCGAAGAGGAAGTAGCCTTCAAAATATCTAAAGGGTCTTACATGGAGATAGACAGTGAAGAGCAAGAGACTTCTCAGGATATGGACATACCCCCTGATCATACTCTTGACATTGAGTCCAACGAACCAACCAAGACTATTGATCCAATTGATCCTATAGAACCAATTGATGGGCCTAGAGACATTGTCGTAGGTCAAAAGAGGCCTCTATGGGCTCGTCAAACTATGCAAGAGGTAGAAAAGTATGTAGCTCCTCGAGGCACCTTTAGGGAAAGCAAGAGACTACAAAAGTTTCTAGGTTATGTGGCATTGATGAGTCACATCATTGATTCTGAGCCTTCCAGTTTTGAGGAGGCATCCAACCAGCAGGTATGGAAAGATGCAATGACAGAAGAGTATTAGTCCATCATTAAGAATGATGTATGGAATGTTGTTCCGAGACCTGAAGGGAAATCGATAGTGTCTTCCAAATGGCTCTACAAAATCAAGCATGCAACTGATGGCAGCATTGAGAAACACAAGGCAAGATTTGTGGCATGAGGATTCTCTCAAAAGTAGCGAATAGATTATGAGGAGACATTTGCTCCTGTTGCTCGATACACTTCTATTAGGACAATTATTGCTAATGCATTCGCTAAAGGCTAGAAGTTACATCAAATGGATGTAAAGACTACATTTCTTAATGGTGTGATTGAAGAAGAAGTGTACATTGAGTAGCCAGATGGCTTTGTGATTCATGGGAAGGAGTCTCATGTATGTAGATTGAAGAAGGCATTGTTCAACCTCAAGCAAGCACCTCATGCATGGTATGAAATGATTGATAGATATTTGATGAGCTTGGGATTCTCTAAGAATGATGCAGATTCCAATCTTTACTTCAAGATAGTTGATGGTGAGGCTTTGATATTAGTTATTTATGTTGATTTATTTCTCCCTAGAGAAAAGTATCTCATTATCAAATGTAAGAAAGAGTTAGCCTCTGAGTTTGAGATGAAGGATCTTGGTCTTATGCATTACTTCCTAGGACTAGAAGTGTGGCAAAGACCTGATGAGATTATTCTAAGTCAAGGAAAATACACTATAGACATCTTGAAGAGATTTGGAATGATGGACTGCAAGTCCATGTCTACACCTATGGAGACAAATCTAAAGAAGTTGAGTGACTTTGTAGCTGATTCAAATTTGGTAGATCCCACCATGTATAGACAATTGATTGGATCATTGATGTATCTAGTCAACACTAGACCAGACATTTGTTATGTGGTGAGTACTCTTAGCCAATTCATGTGTGAGCCAAGACAAATACATCTAGTTTCACTAATGCATATTTTGAGATACTTGCGTGGCACTGTGGGATATGGCTTGAGATATACTTCTTGTGAAGATCTATTAAAGTTACAAGGCTATTTTGATTCTGATTGGGCCGGGAGTGTAACTGATAGGAAGAGCACCTTTGGATGTTGCTTCAGTTTGGGGTTTGCCATGATTTCTTGGTGTAACAGGAAGCAAACTTTTGTGGCACTAAGCACTGCATAGGCTGAATATATTGCACCATGTGTGGCAGCTCGAGAAGCAGTGTAGCTTTGAAAGCTCCTTACAAGATTGTTTGGTCAAACATTGGAGCTGACTGTGATTCATTGTGATAATCAAAATTGTGTGAAGCTCTTGGTAAATCTTGTATTCCATGATAGAATAAAGAATGTGGAGATCAAGTATCATTATTTCAAAGACATGGTGTTGAGGAAAGCAATTCAACTCAAGTACACTTGCACTGATGATTAGATGGTTGATATTCTCACCAAGCCTCTTTCCAAAGTGAAGTTTACATATTTTCGAGACAAGCTTGGGGTAGTGGAGAATCTCACCCTTGCTGAGAGGGAGACTCAACAACAGTGAGCTTTGCTATAATGCATATTTCTCTAAGACGGAGAAATATGAGGTGAAATACCTCATACATATCTGAGACGGAGATGTGGTTCTTTCCACACATGGGAGAAGCCATGGTGGACGTCATGTTGAGAGACTCCACGACAACATCACGTTGAGAGACTCCATGATGAACCCTTGTACTTGTGATTCTCTCCACACATGGGAGTAGCCATAGTGGATGTCATGTTGAGAGACTCCATGATGACATCACGTTGAGAGACTCTGTGATGAGCACTTGTACATATGTTTATTTCCATAGTAGCCATGGTGAATGTCATGTTGAGAGACTCCATGATGACATCACGTTGAGAGACTCCGTGATGAACTCCTGTACATCTTTGAGACTGAGATGTGGTTTTCCACAAATGGGTGTAGCCATTGTGAGTGTCATGTTGAGAGACTCCATGATGAGGATATTTGGAAAATACCTCCCTAGCTAAGAGGGAGTGTTAATGTTTATAGCGGCGGGAGATATTTTATTCAAAATAAAATTAAATAATAAATCTCCAAGGTAGGTCAGCCTCTTGGTTTTCAAATAATATTATATTTTCTAGGGCCAACCTAGAGAGGAGGTCGCCTAGACTTGTATATAAGCAAGGTGAAGATATCTCATTTCAACATCAATTCGCATTTTCTAAAAAAAAGTTCGCACTTCAAGTAACAAACTGCCATTTTGTAGTAGCAGATCAGATTTCAAGGGGACGCATATTTATTTGTATCTTTGCATCAAGGAGAGGTGTTATTAGTCATTGTATTAAATTCGGCCTTGTGTAGGGCCTGAATTGTAAGCAGATTTTTGCTCTTATTCTTTCAATATATAAGAGATATATTTTGTTGGGTTTTTCTCCCCCAAGGAGGGTTTTTCCAAGGTAATTCGTTGTGTTCTTTGTTTAGTGTGTTGTATTTCTGCTTATTTACATTTCTGGTCTAAAACTAACAACAACTACAGAGGTAATGAAAAAAAACACGTTTACTACAAGTTTTTAGTATTTCAGGCATTGGATCAGCGGTGAATGAAATACTACAAAAATTCAGTGGTGCAGATGTGGTTTTCATCCTCTTGCATCTGCTATTGAACAGTATTCACCGTGGATTATGGAAGTCAGCCTGCCTCTGTTCAAATAGGAAACAACTACTCCCCCATTTTTTTCAATTTGCCAATCAATGGATGAAACAACTTTAATTGTCTTGTAAGGTATGACAGATACCAGCCATAAACATTATGTTTCCAGTCCATGATCCAACCCATGACTTGCAACTCACCACACTTAAAAAATCATGATGTAGACTCCAAGTCTTGATTCTAGTTCACAACCTGAACTTTCTCTAACTAGTTATCATAGTAGATTCTAAGTTCCAGTTCCTATCTAGTTCATTTACCCTATGACTAAGGCATAGATTTATTCTTAACAAAGAAAAGCTTAGATTTTAATACTAACCTTGGAGTTTAGTTCCAAGTTCTAGTTCTTGCTTGAAACTTGACCCTACTTGGGATCCAACTATAAAATTTCACTAAGGAAATCAAGCAAATCTTTAGTCTTAGCTACTATTTTGAATTTGTGGGCTCAATTTCCTATTTATAGTAGAATTTTGACACCAAGAAACTCAAAATTAAAAATATTTAATGATCATAATGGATCGTGTGTGTTTATTATAGAATTTTCTTGATTTTGTACTAAGAAATTTGATAAGATTGACAACCTACTTGCAATAATTAAGTATGAGTTTCAAGGTGTAGTATTTTGGAGTTGATTCCTCAAACCTACAACTTCCAAGTATCACTCACAATCAAACACTTGCCACATAAAGAAAAAAAAAAAGTTATGGAGGCCAAGATCTACTGATCCGAAACATAAATGATCAATAATGGCCATTAAAATAATGAATTACAATAAAAAATCCTTATAAAAGGGAAAACAACCATAGAGAAACCCTAGGTGAGGATAAAAGGAGATCATAACATGTGTCCATATCCTATGAACTGAAACAATAATTAAGTAAATATCTTTTTACTCTAACACCCCCCTTAAGCACAACTTAGGGAGAACCTAAAACCTCTAAATGATGAATATATAAAATGAAAAGGATGGGTCCGAAAAAACTAGGCCTGCTAAAGTATCCATGCAGTACAATTGAAAAATATCTCTCATAATTAAAGAAAAGGATAAATCCTCATGGGAAAAAATCCTCTCCAAAAGAAAGAAATACAAATGAAGGACTAAGAAGCCTAAAAATCAATGTCCCAAAAAGAGTAGAAACATGAAGAACACCATTGAAGCATGAATAAGCTACAAAAAACTATGGAAATATGATTACTATAGTGTTGAAACTAAAGAACCTCCTTTGAAATTAAAATGAAGATCAAGATCAAGAAGACAAAAATATTCACAAGTGCCCTTAATGATACTACTCAAATAATGATCAAATGACAAACAAATGCAATAATTTGATAGTAAAATATACATATGACACATGAATATGCATGAGTGAACATCGTAACACTACTCGACCAATGCAAAGTAAATGTAAGTAAAAAATACAGGTGCCAATAGTATGAAGAAATTGATCAACTAAGGATGGAAGGTTTTGTTGGACTCAAGCAACACTAAGAGAGGGGGGGAATCAGTGTTGAGCAATTTTAAACATTATTAATTTGTCCTTTCAGGTGCTTAAAACATTCAATCAAAAGAAAGATGTATTAACATGAAACAATAAGCCACAACACCATAACACAAGGATTTTTACGTGGAAACCCTATTAGGGGAAAAACCACGGTGGAGGTCAATCCATAATTTGAGTACTCAAATATAGTGTTTTACAAAATGGGAATGCACTTGCATTCAAGCACACTACCTAGAGCTCACTGCTCAAAATATGGAGGGCTCACTGCCTTATAAGAGATTTGGATTACACTAAAGGATTGAACTAAGAAGATAGCATCTACAAATGCCTGATTACAGTTTCGGTTAGGCTCATAGATTAGATTCTGGACCTTTTGTCTGATTTTGCACTTTGCTCTGCTCTGCCTTAATTCGCTTCACAAAAATCCTCTTCTGCACAAATAAAAATCACTCAACTGATCTTCTGATATTCACACACACATCAACACATATCGAACTCACACACATGCACACCAAAATGAATTAATCAATCTCATATATATATCTGCTACCAAGAATTCAATCGCTATATGTTAGCTTCAATGAAATATAAAATATCTTCCAACTGTCGGCTCAAATCATGAATAAATTTTAATGCGCATCCACCAAAGTTGGCCATAGCATAGTTAGGACCCAAAAGAAAATATTCGAACACAAAAATACTTTAAACAATTCCATCTTAAACATCTGCAACATCCAACATTCACTTAGTTGGCCTTCATATACTAATAAACATAAAATTGAATAACCAAATCTCATAACTCGTACACCAATTGATGCGACAACACAAAACTCAAGAGTAAGACATTTCAGATACCCAATGACCTTTCTTGAGATCCACAACCAAAACTGATAACCTGGTAATGCAAACTACTTGACAGATTCAAGCTTCAACCGGATACCCTGTTCTTCACTCTGCTTTCCTATATAGAAAAATGCTAACATGTGGACCAGATCAATGACTTCAGTTGCCATCAATGACAACACTAGAAGCCATATGCCAACAATCTCCCCCTTTGGAATTGATGGCAACACTTAGTGAAAAATGACTAAGTGTCGGAACCTTCAAAGCTTCAAAACGCCATAGGTGACAAAACTCAACAAAACTCCCCCTAAGTTTGATAAGGAATTTTTCACTGCTCTCTCTCCCCCTTTGACATCAATGACAAAAAATTTCTTTCTCCCCCTTTGAAGTGTAACTAAAACTTACTTGTGCAAAAATTGGTTCAAAAATTTGAAGAAATATAGTTGCTAATTGAAGATTATTTTGTTTCTCCTTCAACTCCGGAAGAAACTTCTTCCATGCATCCACTGCAATCCTGGTGATTATGATCATGTTGTTATTCTTCGATGTCCAGTTGATAATTTTGGTGAGGGATTCTAGAATGGTGAAGACATCTTCCAATGCTTCTCCCTTCCTTAGTATCTCAATCAATTGTTTCAACCTGCATTCGGTTATGTCCTTCACTTTCCAAAAAGTGTCAAGATTCTTGTTCTTGGCGTTCTGAACATTTGTATGCTCTAACTGCAATTCTTGAATTCTTTTCTTGATTGAACCATCAACATCCTAAGACATGTCAAATTTTTAACCAATATTGTTCAACTCTATTTCAATTTGTTCCAGCTTCTCTTTGTACTTGTTGATTGCATGAGGCCATTGAAGACAATAGTTATAAATGCTTTACGCATTGTTTTAGTTCATTCATGTGCTTTTTCAACTTGGTAAGTGACAATTTGTACTACTTCTTCAGGTGTAGAATCACTTCTTCTTCTTCCTTATTCTGAGATTCAGAGTGAATGATTTCCTTGATACATTCAATCATCTCTTCTGGCAACTTATTATGCAAACTCTCCAATTTGATATGATTTTGCACAAAATGAGCACTTAGTACACTTAAGATCATGTCCTCTGCTCATATGGAGGTCTAATAGACCATATTTTCGCAATCTTCTGCATTCCATCTTCCTCATGAATAAGCTGCATTAGATATTCCTTGGTTAGATCACCTTCTTCTTCACTTCCTTTTGCCATTGCCTTTTCTTGTTCTGGTTCAGTTGTTTCCAGTTCTTTTCCAAGGGTGTCCTCAGACTCCTCAACGGATTTCTCATTTGGTATTCCCACAATCACTTGTTCTTTTCCCTTCCCTTCAAATTTTAGAGTCTTGCATGCTAGTGGAATACAGACAACCATTTCCTTTGTTCTTCTCTTCTTTCTCTCCATCTCACCAGAGGAACCAACTTCAAGTCCTCTTATTGGAATGGAAACACCAATTGAACCAAAGTTTCTTAACAAACCCTTAAAGAAACTTTCATATACTTGATCATAGTTTTCCAAATTGTTAGAGTATATGTAAATCTGCTTGCAAACTAGTTCACTCTCTTCCCATGCTACATTGTTGTTCAAGCGTAAACAATCCAGAAAATACATCACAAGGCATATAACCAAAGTACCAAACCTAAAAGGGTAACCTGTCTCCTTTGTCATTTGCATGTTCTCCATCAGTTGATCTTTCAGCAATCCACAAAGATCAAAATCCTGATCTTCCATTATCATCTTGTGTGAAATATAAACTGCACCTGCCAAAGTAGCACCTTCTCTGTTTCTGAAAAAGGTTTTGTAAGATATTCCAGGCGCAATGTACCTTGTCACTGAATCCTTAATTGTGGATATTATCAATGACCTTTGGTCTCCAGTTACTCCAGTTAGGGTTTCGACTTCTTTATTTTGAATTGATTTCTTCCTCGATACTTCCCCAACCTTGCATAACCCGGTTACAGTGTCGATCACTTCTTTCGAGATATGATAGGGTTTATCCAAAGTTAGAATGTCATCATTTAATCTGTTCAGAATGAACTCAACGATTTCTGCATTTCCGAAATAAGGAAATTCACTCCAAATATCCAAGCTTTTGTGTTTTGCTTCATTCAACCATTTCAATTCATCGTTCAACAACATGTTTCTTTCAACTCTAATCTTCTCGCTGCTATACTCATCTAATTTTACCATTCCTTTGAATTGTTCCATTTTACCTTCCGTACACATGACTTAAAAATACCAAAGAAATTCTTCAACCGCACACCAAATTTCTCAATACAATCGAAGCACCTGATGGATTAGGGTTTCACTGCCAAATTCTCTTTACGCTTTTGAAATTTTGATGCAGAGTGCTCTCCTTCTTTTCTTCAAAACAAAGTGGCAAATGAGGGTTTCGACTCCCTTTTTATATCTTGCACACCTAACTTTTATTGTAATAAATACTTTTTCCCTAACTTATCTGGATACCCTATTTTCTCAATTGTCAGCCAAAAACTTTTACAGACCTTTAACTTAGCATAATATCCTTTCCATCTCATTCCATAGCATCTGTAGATCAATGGTGCAACCATTGCAATCATCCACATCCCAGTGTCAATTACTAGCAAGAGGTTTGAAGGATTTTTCTTGACAGCTCCCCCTAGGCTAAAGGCCTAAGACTAGTTTTCAAAAAGATTACCAAAAGCAGGTTTTGGTGTTGGCTCATTTCCTGCAACAGAGGAACTCTTCTTCACCCATGTCTTCTTCATTTGATCTCTTATTTCATCCATAGTCACTTCCCTTTTCCTTTATCATTTCTCTGCATATTTTTGTCTTTGTATATCGGACCTCTTCTATCCATATTCTTGTTTCTACAAAATCTTGCAATGTGACCGTATTTGTTGCAATTGAAACACACAACATTTCCTTGTCCAAACCATTCATTCCATTGATTTCTTCTTGATCTGCATTCATTTGCAATATGCCCAAATCTTCAACAGGTAGAACATTCCACATTCCTTCTATTGACAAAGTTGTTCAAATGACACATTTCTACATTCAATTGACTTATGACCAAATTTATTGCAATTGAAGCACTGACCGGAAAATGATGAATCACTTGATTTCATTTTACTTCTACACTGAGCAGCCATATGACCAAATTTATTGCAAGAAAAACAATATCCATTAAACTTTTGGGCATTAGGTTGTCTTACCGGATGCCTTTTTTCTTTGTCCATCAAATTTCCTTGCTTGAAATTCCTTTGTCCAGATCTGAAACTTTCTCCTTTTTCATAACCAAGACCTTGCTTATCATTTGCATTCTTCTACCCATGAGTTAGCTCATCAAGCTTAACATAATTGATCTTGAACTTCTCCTTGTATTCATTTGCGGTAGCTAGTTCATCTCTAAGAATAACAATCTATTTTTCAAGTTCTTCTTCATTATCTCTGGATTGTTGTAGTTCCATTTCCAACTGAACGAATTCTCCATTTATTCTGCTGCATTCATCAAATCTTTCTTTTAGGGACTAGGAAAGATTCTCCTCTTTCTTCTTTCTATCTTCAATCTCCTTAGTCAGTTTTATCATCATAGATTCCATCTCATGCTTTAGGATAGCATTGTCTCTGGCAAGATTTTCACATTCTTCAGTTATTTCCTTCAAGGTTTGATTTAGATGATCATCATCCATCCTTTTGCTTTCTTCAATAATTTTTCTCTCTTTTTGCTTTATCTGGTCACAGAGGTCCTTTCTCCTTTCCCTGGATTTAATAACCTGATCCTTCAACTTCTGAATGAATTTCTCAACATCCTTAAGATTTCCTTTCAATTCCCGAACTTCTGCCTTAGACTAATCAAGATCATCAAGTGCCACCACAAGTTGAGCTGCTGAAGACTACCAGAGTCCATTACATTCCAAGATCTACCTCAAGCCGTTAAATTTTTTCAAAGGAACTTAGCTCTGATACCAATTGTTGGACTCAAGCAACACTGAGAGGGGGGGGTGTGAATCAGTGTTGAGCAATTTTAAACATTATTAATTTGTCCTTTCAGGTGCTTAAAGCATTCAATCAAAAGAAAGATGCATGAACATGAAACAATAAGCCACAACACCATAACACAAGGATTTTTACGTGGAAACCCTGTTAGGGGAAAAACCACGGCAGAGGTGAATCCATAATTGAGTACTCAAATATAGTGTTTAACAAAATGGGAATGCACTTGCATTCAGGCAAACTGCCTAGAGCTCACTGCTCAAAATATGGAAGGCTCACTGCCTTACAAGAGATTTGGTTTACACTAAAGGATTGAACTGAGAAGATAGCATCTACAAATGCTTGATTACAATTCCGGTTAGGCTCATAGATCAGATTCCGGACCTTCTATTTGATTCTGCACTTCGCTCTGCTCTGCCTTAATTCGCTTCACAAAAATCCTCTTCTGCACAAATAAAAATCGTTCAACTGATCTGCTGATATTTGCATGCACATCAACACATATCGAACTCACACACATGCACACCAAAATGAATTAATCAATCTCATATATATATCCGCTACCAAGAATTCAATCGCTATATGTCAGCTTCAATGAAATAGAAAATATCTTCCAACTGTCGGCTCAAATCATGAATAACTTTTAATGCGCATCCGCCAAAGTCGGCTATAGCATAGTTAGTAACCAAAACAAAATATTCAAACACAAAAATACTTTAAACAATTCCATCTTAAACATCTGCAACATCCAACATTTGCTTAGTCGACTTTCATATACTAATAAATAGAAAATCGAACAACCGGATCTCCTAACTTGTACACCAATTGATGCGATAGCACAAAACTCGAGAGTAAGACATTTCAGATACCCAATGACCTTTCTTGAGATCCACAACCAAAACTGATAAGCTGGTAATGCAAACTACTTGCCAGATTCAAGCTTCAACCGAATACCTTGTTCTTCACTCTGCCTTGCGATATAGAAAAATGCTGACATGTGGACCGGATCAATGACTTCAGTTGCCATCAATGACAACACTAGAAGCCATATGCCAATAGGTTTCCTCCAAAAGAGGAATTAAAGAGTGTCCATATGGTAAGTTTTTCATCTCACTGAAATGTATGGGTAGTCAACCACTACAGATCTGCCTAGTTTATTGGAACAAATACTAGATGATACATAGCTCAATCCAAATTAAAACCAAGGAAGCATTAGCACCAATAGTGTGAAACACCCCCATAATTTTAAAAAGGGAGAGGGATGGAAAGTCCACCAAAAATGTGTCACCATGTAGTGAAAGAAGGAGAAGAAACATTGCTTTAATTTGCACAAAAAATACCTGTAATTGAAAAAGGTTGTACAAAACAAGGCACACACATATGAAGGTAAACAAGATTATATTTTCAAAGAAGAAGGAACACACAAAAACCCCCAATGACACCTTATAAACTACTATGAGTATAAAATATGGACAACATGATGTGTGAAATTACCCAAAATAATGCACTATAGTGGCACTTTATCTTTGTACATCTATAAATGAGAAAGTGCATTCAAAGAATGTCTACAATGCCTAGAAAGGTCAATGTGAACATGGAAATAAATATAAGTCATCTCACGTAAACAAAACTTTTATGTGCCAAAATATCCAAGTAATCAACCAAAATGTGATAAATTCAATAAATTGAATAAAAAATACTTGGGATAAAATATGGAAAAAGATGCATAGATATCTATGAGGAGTTGCTAAAGACCTTTCAAATGCAACAATAATTATAAAAGAGGAAGGAATTGGCCAAAATTTATGAGCTTGAGAGTTGAAAAGGTAGATCCAACTTTGCTAGGTAATTAAATGCACTAGCAGCAAAATCTGAGAAAAATGCTTGCACCACTAGAAAGTGCTCAAAACTAGCTTTTTGATGATATCATATATTTGCCAACATATGCCCTTAATCTTATAAAAGAAAAAAAAGGAAAAAGGAAAAAGCAACCCTAGAGAAACTCTAAGTGATGATAAAAGGATATCATGACATGTGTCCTCATCTTATGAATTGAGACACAAAAAGGACACATGACCTAAGTAAACTTAGGCAACTAGAGTGAAAATGGACCTAAAGAATTAAACAATTAACTAGGTAAATACAATTTTACTCTAACATATCAAATTAATCTAAGATAGCTTCAACAGTACAAGAAATCATTGACACAAACCTAGGCCACATTGATGTTGGATATTTTAATCAAAGAACATTTAGAAACTCTAAAACTCTAAAGACCATAACTAATTTGGCACTAGCACACAATGTATCCTTTCCATAAGTTATACAAAGTCTACAATTGATCCTAGTTCGCGCCCAATCCTATGATACTATTACAGGAATAGTCAAAGATGAAGATGAGAATATTATTTCAAATGTTACTATTGTTCTACTTACACATATATCTTACCTTCCATTCAAAGCATCTTTAACTATTCTAATAGATTAAAAGGTAGTGAAGGTTCATGAGAAATATGAAGCAAAAAATATTAGGCATTTAAATGAATATTGGTTGGTAAAAGAAAGGAAATCCATAACCAAGATCACCAAGAAGAACACAAGATTATATTTTCATTAAGAGATCAATGATTTGATTACCCTTTGAATAAAGTAATGAAGAAATATGATACTAGATTGTATCAAACATAGATGTTTCAATTCATCAAGATGATCCTCAAATAGGAAGAATTTGTAGACTGGGCTAAATTAGTTAGTGAAAAAATCTATGCATAGTTGATCTCAATTCTTACAAATAATTTTTTTACTTTGAATTCATATGTAATCTATTAGCCAGATAAGCAATCTTTCCAAGTATAACCATGAAAGGAGCATTAGGAGAAGAAGATGGACATAATAGAGTATGAGAATTCTATCCATAGCTTGAGAATGAGGAAGGTTAAGAAAAAAATAAATTTATTAATGATGCTTTCATTTTCACCATAATCAATAAACTATCTAGAAATGAGCATGTTAGATTATCTACAAAGGCTAAAAAATTAATAGTTAGTTGGGGACATTGGTTTATACAATTCCCAAAGTCCACCCACATTAGAAAAAAAAATTCACTAGATCACCCTATCTATTGTAAATATTTTATAGCGATAAAGTAATTTTATTATAATTTTCAAGACAAATTGTAATGTCCCCAATTTAGCCCTACACTCTTCGTTTGGATTTAGCCTATTTCCGGAACTCGTAGGCTAAAGCTAAAATTAAAATTAGGGTTTCCACTTAGAGGAGGTTTTGAGGTCTTGCATGCGAGAGTTTCTAACGCATGTCTGGTGAAGCTTTCTGGGTTTTTGGAGAGCTTCGTGATGAGGTAACATGCATGACAAGTTATTGACTTGCATTCTCGGCTGCTTTTGGAGGCTTGCATGTTGGATTTTTCTAGTTTGGATTCTGGATTCCTTCTGGGTTTTCAGAGAGCTTTGCGATGGCGTGACATGCAATTGAATCAGAGAACTTTTCTGGACTTACTATTTTTAGTAAGTTGTGACGGCTACTCAAAATGTGGAGAAAATGAGTTTGGAACAACTTACTATTTTTAGCAGTATGCTATTTTTAGTAAGTACTATTTCTGACAGTGCTAATTTTAGTAGCAATTCAGTGTAGTGGCTATTTCTGGCAAGTCAGCTTGAGCAATGGTCTCCAGCATTTGAGGTGATTATTTTGGCAAGTTTGATATTTGATGAAAAATAATGTTTTAAGTGAAAAATATTTGGCTAAGGCATGGAGGACGATTTGAAGAGATAAGTGATTTTTATAATATTTATTAATTAAACATTTTGGAGGCTTTATTTGGCAAATGATAATGTTTTAAGTGAAATATTAACTTCGGCAAAATGGACGCCTAGTTTGAAAGAATATTTGCAAATTATAAAATATTTCACTTAATCATATTTGGACACCTATTTGAGGAGATATGTTATTTTATAAAGTATTGCACTTCAATACTTTTGGGACGCCACATTATACTTTATTAGCATTTTTGATAAAGTATATTTCATTATTGGAGAAGAGGCTAAATGAAATTCAAA
Source organism: Sequoia sempervirens (assembly GCA_007258455.2). Taxonomy (NCBI): domain Eukaryota; kingdom Viridiplantae; phylum Streptophyta; class Pinopsida; order Cupressales; family Cupressaceae; genus Sequoia; species Sequoia sempervirens. Next base: position 129,968,855 of record VDFB02000015.1, on the reverse strand, counting down.
TTGCAAATTATTGAAGATGAATGTGAATTTGAGATAGGTGCCCTAATTGGAGGGAAAAGAAGATTTGAATTTGGGAGAGAAAAAAGTTATAAATAAGAGTGTTGGGCTCTTCATGGATATCTATTGTTGCTTATCATACTGTTATGCTGCTGAAATGCTTTCAGAGCTTGCTTCGAGGAATGCATACCTCCTAGTTCTTTCTCTTGGTTTCGTGCTTGAAAGATAGCACCTAGCTGAGTTTCCAGAGACTGCTTCTCATCCAGACTAGCAGACAGAGCATCAAGGTTGAAGATTTTAGAGATTTGTCAGTTTTGCATTTGCTGGTTAGGGTTTTGCTGAAATAGAAATCTGCTCATAAGTCCATGCACGATTTTTTGGTGGTTCTGGGTATTGGCCCTATGCTTTAGTCTACCTTGGGCGCCCCTCCTTGCAAGTTTTCAGATTTTTTAGAGGTGTCTCGGATTTTATCTTGCTAGTAGAACATTTCTGGAGGTCGTACCTTCTTTGAGGTTGCATTGGAAAGCGTGCATAAATAAATCACTGCTATTTGGAGGAGTTTCTTGGCTTGGTCTTGGTCGCTCAACTCCTAGCTCTCATTTGCATTCAGTTCCACATCATTCAGAGGTGTTTTGACGAAGTTATGAGCATTTTGGTGATTCTAGGGCTTGCTGGTATGAATTTTCTGATTGCTGCAATTTTATATCAGACCTGATATTTTAGTCCCTTTTGCTATATTTCATATGTTGGATAGCTTGTACTTGTTTGGAGTTCATTTCCTAACATTTTGGAGATCATTGGTTATCTATATCTCATTGTATTTGCAGATTGTTCATCATATTGTAACGCTGAATTAGTAGTACTGATCAGCTCTTTTACTTTCTGCACTTTACATTTTGTATCCCCACTTTAGTGGAAGAGGATGGCTATGCCGCCTAGTTTACTTTCAGTTTAATCACTTTCATTCCCACGGTTGTGGATGAGACTGGCCCTTGCTCAGTCTACATTGTATTTGCTTTCTGTTTCTCCGCCATATGATAGCGCCTTTCCCACTTCGGGTTAGGAATGCACATGCTTGGCGTTGAGATTATTTTACTTGCATAGCATCATTGTTAATAGAATCTCCGCCATATGGTAGCGCCTTTCCCACCTCGGGTTAGGAGTGCACATACTTGGTGTTGAGCTTTCCTTCAGCATTGTATTTCCTTCAGTTGCTTCTAACGACCCTCGGCGCCATATGTCAACACCAATCTCATCCAGAGTTGTGTGTGCATTCTTGGCATAGAGTTACTTTCCAGCAGAGTTGGTTTTGGGCTAACCTTAATGGGTGACTGTTGTGATTGAGCTGAATTGTTCATTGAAAAAATTGGTTCGGTTCTTTACACAAATTATAGAAGTGCAGAAAAACATAATCCTGAAGTACAATTTCCTTTCCCATTGGGATTTTGCACATGTGCTTCATTTGTTTGTGCACACGTGTTAGATGAAGATTTGTCTTGTATGAATTTTAATATGTTTGATTCTAGAATGAGATATAACCTTGAGGGAAAAGTAGAAAGGATGTTTGGTAATGAGCATAGTAATGTATCTACCATTGAATATTTTTGGGCTAATTGTTAGGATAACAAAGATATCAAAAAACTATACTTTTGTAGGTTAACACTTAAGTAGATAAAGGCCATAAAGATTTGAGAAGACATTCATCTAAGTATGTTTGATAATGAGAATTTGTTGAATCCTATTTATGAATTACAAAATATTGATGATCAACCACTCCCAAATCAATTGGGAATTGAAAGAAGATATTTCTAGCAAAATAATGAGAAAAATAGTATATTTTATTATCATGGTTGAAATCCAAGCTAGAAAATTTGAGAGAGGAAAAGAGAAGAAAATAAAGAGACAAGATGGAACTTCTTCTATTACTAAAGATCCCAAGATATTAAAGATTATGGGTATTTAGAGAATTTATAGAAGGTAATGGAAAATGATAAAGCAACTTTCAATGTAGAAGAAGTTGGGGTGACAATAGGGTTTGGATATGAACCATTACAAGTAGTATATCCTACTCAAGGACAATCCACAACTCCAACTCCCAAAGGAGTCAAATGGGCAAAGGTGATAGGGAAAGTACAATTTGATTCTAACTCTTCTTTTAATACTCTTTTAGCAAACTCACCGATAAGGTCACATCTTGTTGAGGTACCTACTACATCAGCTAAGAAGGATGTTGATGATATAAAAACAAGAGGAAATTGCTAGGATGGCTAGAGAGATTGAAAAAAATTACTTAAGGGACAAACAAATTTACAAAATCCTTAAATACCTCCAAAGAAAGTTGAAAAAGAGTGGATAATAGAAGAAATACAATTAGGGCATCATGAGTGACAATAAGTTGAAGAAACACCTATCGACGAAAACATAGAGTTTAAAATAGATAAATTTGATGGTAATATGGCTCAAGAACAACAAAAATACCATCAAGGAAGCATGTGAAAGGATAATAACAAAAACAAAAGGTATCCAAAGAAATGAGTCAAATTGTACATAATCCTCTTACTATTCCAACATGGTTAAAGCTCAATCGAATCAAAAGGGAAATCCTAGCAGTGAAATCATTGGAAATTGCAATGGTGATAGTTGAAGTGGAAAAAGAGAGACCAAAGAAAAGATACAAAACCATTTCTAGTATAAAATTGAATGAATCCATTTATTATAGAAATTTCCTTTCTAGTGGTTGACAAGGAAGATAGGGAAAGGGTAGTAGATGATTATCAAATCTCTAGAGTGAATTTGGGAAAATAAATGTAAGAAGAAGAAGATGCTTCTCTAGACATTTTTGTGGAAACACTAAAGATAAGGATCAACAACGATAAGCATAAAAAATGGATCTAAAAGAGAAACTAGAGAAGATATTTTTTTTTATTAAATATCTGATTACTGTCTATTTGTTAACAATTTTGTCACTGCAAAAATGATCAAACTCGTTCAAAGGGAAGCAATGAAATACACCAACAAATGGAGGAATCATTATGAAGTTAACAAATCTCCTCTGGTTTTGAGAGGGGTAGCTCCCTCGTATGATGGAATTTTATATTTTTGAGTTCTTTTAACTAGAAAGTACCAAAAGGGAAACAAGGAAAAATAGAGGAAAAAGGAAAATAAATCCAACTATGAACATAAGAACAAAACATAAATTTCTCAAACAAAATAAAAAGACAGATTACATCAACTACGAAAGTGCAAAGAATTCCAAATTATCTGCACACCAAGAATGAAGAGCAAGGAAATAAGCATGGAAAAAACTAATTAAACATAAGAATAATCAGTCTTCAGAGAGAAATGTTGACATCAGAACTAACACATCTTTATTTAAATCAGAAGAAGCAAAAAGACTGTAATTTTCCCCTCCACAAAGCGCTCTCTCTTTGCATTTTTATTATTACATATTAATAGAGTTTCTTTCAGATTATTTAGAATTAGTTACGAAAGAAACCTCTTTCCTTTCCCATAACTATTTCTTGAGATTTAAATTGCCTTAATTAAATACTTTTCAAATTCTTTGAACCATTCGATATGTCTTTAATTTATTGTTTGGAGCAAGAAGGCCTAAGGGGACTTGAGAAGATAAGTCATAAAGTAATCGTGTCATTGCTGTAAGTGTTGGTTTTTTAATAGCTCATATATGATATAATGAGAGCATTTAATCCAAGTTATAATATCAATATTTTGGAGCACGAGGATGATACCAATATGAAACAATGTGGAAAGTGACCTTTACAACTGGCTTGATACGCTAGATCTCTTGAATGATAATAGTGTATCCCAAATAGACAGTGTCTTATTTGCACTAATGGTGAGTAGTTGTGGAGCTTTCCTCAAAATTCTTAAAATCTCAATAAACCAAACAACTTCATCATGTGCCTTCAATTCTAAGTTTGGGCATAATCTCACATGAATCCTATTTGTGATCTGCACTCTGGAGAACAATTAATCCATCACTGCCACCAGAAATTTCAAAAGTGACTCTCCTAAAGAAGATAGGAATGTCACCAAGCAATAAATTGCACCTTTTTGAGCTCCATTACATTCTCTTATAGGTTACCATGTTACCATTGAGAAGAACCACTAATGGTTCTGGGCCAAATGGTTTCTTTTGTTTGAAAATGGATTCTGCCTCGTTCTAGTGATTCGTCCTTCCATGTTTCTACAATTTTGATTATTGATGTTTTTAAACCATTTTTACACTGTTGCAAATATGTATATATGTGAGAAAATTGTACTTGAAATTATATGATGTTCTGCTTCCGATCTTCCTCAGAGCCTACCTGCTTGTCTCATAATCCTAAAATGGGTCTCCAAAACATTCTTCTATACCTTCATTACCGCCTTTAATATTGCACACAAGAAGGTGGCTACACCTCACCTTTATGATGAAATCCCTATTTCCACATCCGTATAGTCTCGTAGATCAAAGTGTCTTGCAAATTAGCTTCACCTTACAAGACATCGTCATCCAGTGACAAGGGATGAGGATTCTCCTCAAACAAAGATGATTTAATCAAAACCATGCAGAAATTTATATTTGAGTTTGAAAATGGGTTCTATTGAATGATCCATAAGAGTACTGATGAGGATTCGAAGAATTTTTTGCATGTTTGGTAAAATGCTCCACTGATGGGCTTAGAGGCACCTAAATCCTTCTGCTGTTTGTCTACTTTTGAAGCTTTAGAATATGCTCTAATGTAGGAATTAAAAATATAGATGAAACCTCCCCATTATTTAAAATATTTGTTGAGGGTTTTAAATAGCCCTCATGCTCGAACAATGCATCTCGATTGAGAGTTACTGATTCCTGATTTTTTGGTTCCATAGACTTCTGCTTTGTTTTTGAAGTTCAATTTTTCAAATCACCCATGTTATAATTGCATTTCAGTGCATCCATTGCTTGCAGTTCATTCCCAGCAACAACTACAGCAACACCCATTTTCTAAAGCATGATGGTTGCAACTCTTTGAAGAACAGGTGTATCTTCTAAAGTAAAATTTCAATGCGTTTAGATACTTCTCTATAGAAATACCATTGGAGAGAGCCCATATTACTGGAGCTTTGGGATTTGTTTCAGATATTTTTGGGTGGTGTATGTAATATAAACATTCCTTCATTATTCAAAGATGAAGGACCTCCAACAAGCTTCATAGTTGGCAATCTTGGGCCAGATGGAAAAGCCTTACCATTTGAATAAGGCTATATCATGACAACTACAAGGTCTGATATGCTGACTAGTTTAAAGGATGAAGGCATGTCTTGATCACTGATATGGGATGACTTATTCAACTCAAAATTCAATGCTTCTCTCTCTGAAGCCAAGAAATTGTTTCTCATAAGAGTGTGAGAAGTTTCCTGGCATGAGCTGTTGTGTAGCGACTCTGTCCTTAGATTTAATTATCGCTTTACCATTGCTTTACCATGAAGGTTCTTGTTTGTATATTAGAATTAGATCCTCAGTGAAAAAAACAATAATGAGGTATAACTGGAAACAACCTCCCGACAATGAATAAGACTTGACATAGGCATGTAGGATTGACTGGTCTTCCACTACCTTTAATAGTCTATGTTCTTGTGCATATAAAGATACAACTGGAATGATTTAAATCTTCATGTGTAATGACATCAAGACTGTGATGATTATTCTTCTATTTATCACCAAATCCAGCTTCCCTTGAACCTGTTGTACTGATGTGTGCTCTTTCCCAGGCACCTCTGTCATTTTTTGAGAGCAATGAGTAATATGTTTTGATGAATCATATCAACAGTTAACCATATGAAATATCATAGTCCATAGAACCTCTTATAGAGCTTAAAACCTTAACCCTTTGTTGGTTAACATGCTCGATCATGCATATTAGCCCTTAAATTTGGTAGCACTTACATTTTGCATCTCCAATCCCAAGATGTTCTCCAAACTTTTCCTTTTCACCTGAAATAATTTTCAACAGAGCTTCTACAATTTATAAATCTATTGATGTCTCTCCAAGAATACAATCCACAATTCTTAGAATTTGAATGATAGGTAGTTCCATCTGAAAAGTAAACATTCATGGCCTCATGCAACATATAATAAGCCTAGAGTAAATGGTTTCTATTTTCTTCGGAGCTAGTAGATTTCAAGAGTTGGTTCAAAATCTTTGTTGAACGGTGTCTGTCACCAACCTTTCCCTCATATGCAGTTGATCTTGGAAGATTATTCTCACAATATGAAGTACCTGGCTTTACTTTGTGAGAACACTGGCTACTATTGTTCCTACACCATCCGATACAACATGACCAACTTGCATTCTGGTAGGGAATCTTAGCAGCAGACATTTATTGTGCCAGTGTGCTTTGAGACTAAAATTCAATCCTTTGATTCCTTCTGAAGGTGCCTCTAGTATTGCAAGCAATAGTGCAACCTTTACCAATAACAGATTAGTAATAGCGCAATGATCACCAATAATTGTGTCCTCTCCTAGCATTGGTGTCCCAACAACCATTGTAGATCATGAATGTACCATACATGCTATTTTGTAATATTCCTAACTATCCAGTCTTATTGGAGGGCCATTACTTGAAAATAGGATATCTAGCACTAGTGGAAACATTCAACATTGAAGAATATCTTAACAGCATCATAAGCCCTGAAATTGTCAATCCTTGCAGTATACTCTGAGTGGATTTCGTGGGTGAATATTTTATAACCCATATCTTGGTCCTCCAAGTAGAGCAATATGAGTAATCAGATAAACTGTTCTAGAGTCAATTTTTTAAAATGTTTTCTAGAGGTTGCATCAACAAACTAGCCATTGATTAGAAGTTGTGTATAGTTCAATTCAATTGGCAGTTTGATAGGTTCTTCTAAAGCATTTATAGCAATCCCAAACCGTCAAACTCTTCCACATGGATTATTCTTTTGATATAAGAATTGGTGTAAATAAATTACCTCGGTAGATTTGTCATTTGTTTCCTTTTGGATGTTTGAAAATTTTACTTGATGATAGGAAACTCTGCATTTAGGGTGTTTGAATTAACCAATATGTCATTTCAGATTAGGGCAGTAGAAAAAAAATTAGTGCTCAAAAATACAGGTAATGCTCTCTATAGCACCAAAACACTTCTATGGGTACATTAATTTTGGTTACTAAAAAAGAAGTCGATTTTTCAAAGTAGACACAATTGAATCCAAAAGCTTACATCTAAGTCAATGTACTTGTTTACAAACTCTTTTATCATACCGTGTCATGACTTCAACACACCAACAATATAAGCTCTTCCTATTCAAATTCAAGCTTAAATATTGAATCCTCTTAGATGGCATTCCATGCTCTAGTTGACGTTTCTTGTACTGTCTAGCCTGTTATACCATTCAATTATACAAAACTTTGTAAAAATTTCACTCTTATACCTTAAAGAATGTTTCAGTTCAACTATTGGTGAGTGTAATTAATTAATGGAAGTTTATTTAACAACAAATTGAGTAAAACTTCTTATCATTCAAGTGCTTTTGTGTGTTCCGTATATATTGAATATAATTATATTAAATGAAAGAGTTTAAATATCTAGTAAGTTGTAAGACTTTTCATCTTTCATATGTTCTTACATGTTTTATATATGTTGAATATAATAATTAATGAAAGAGCTTAAATATCTGGTAAGTTCTAAGACTTTTCATAAGTCAAATGTTCTTATTTATTTCATATATGTTGAATATAATTAATAGAAGAACTTAAATATCTGATAAGCTATTAAAATAGATTTTAATTGAAAACAAAATAGATTACAAATTTTATTTAAGACAATTAAAAACTTTAAAAATCTATGAAGAAAATTAAGGTAAAAATGACTGCACATTTTTAAAAAAAATTGATATATATAAGATAAACAAAGCCATGCTACACAAAAAGGCACAAACAAATATCAAGCTCAAACCGCACTAGATTGAAGTGGCCCATAACCTCATCCAAATTTACCCAATATATATATTCAATAGACGGCAAGCTAAACAAGAATGAACAAGAAAATTCCAAACTTAATCACTTATTTAATAATAAAACAAAACACTACTGCACTCCAATAAAAGAAAACTACAGCCCTGATAAGACTTCCAGCTATATACAAAATGGATAAGGGAACTCCAAAATTCATCTCCTTTAGGCTCCTACTCCTAAGCAGTAAATAGTAATACAACTAAAACCTATTTTAGCACCAAGATATCTGCTTTAATCTTCACAAAAATAAGACTATAAAATATAACTTTATCTCTCAAGGTATCTGCTTTAATCTTCACCTCAAACATTCTTTATGATTTAATCCTTAAACATGAAACATATTTTCTGAAAAAGACCAAAAATGACTTGGATAACAAGTGAGACTACAATGATGGCGCAAAAGAGTCTTGACGATAAATCTCAAATTGACCTCACAACACTTTGTTCAGTGACGACTCTCTCATCTCCAGAATTTAAAAAATATAGTTTCAGCATTCGACATACCTCACAGATTCCTGGTTAAAGGGGGCAACCGATCAAACTGGAGCTCTTGCAACTTGTTTTCAAATTCAGAAGCTTCTGCGTCCTCATTCTCACCCAACCATTCTTCAGCACTATTCAGTGTCGATAGGATGTCTTCCGCATTAGATGTCTTGATATTCTTTTTGGTCTTGGCCTCCCTTACTCTACTTTTCAAGTTGTAAATACAGCACTCCAGTTCGTTTCTGGCCAGATTCTTCTTTTTAACTTTTTCTTCGTCCTCTCGAAATTTCTCTGCATCGGCTATCATTTTATCTATCTCCTCTTTGCTCAGTCTTCCACCGGCGTTGGTTATTGTGATCTCTTTATTTGCTCCACTACCCTCGTCCTCTGCAGAGACTATGAGAGTGCCATCCTCGCTTATTTTGAAGCAAACCTTAATTCTTGGCACATCACATCTGGCCGGCGGAATTCCACTCAATTCAAATTCACCCAACAAATTGTTTTGTGTGGTCAATGGGCTCTCTCCTTCATAGACGGGAATACTTATTTCAGTCTGATTATCCACGGCTGTAGTGAGATAATACTCTTCCTGAGCGGGAATTGGGGTATTTCGAGGAACAACTACGATCATGACATCACCTTCAGTATCAATTCCAAGACTCAAAGGTGTAACATCCGAGAGCACCAGGGACACGTCTTCGTTGTTTAATGCTGCCGCCTGCACCGCCGCACCATAAGCAACGGCCTCATCAGGGTTTATTGTGTTGTATAGCTCTTCCTGCCCATAATTTTGTCTGAGTAATTCCTGTAACTTTGTTATACGGGACGAACCTGTAGATTTGACAAACAAAGTGCCACTCCTCTAAAACCAGCTGATACAAATGAGTTGAACAGCAGAAAGAAGAAAAAAAACAGTTATATAAAATAGTTCATATATTACGCTACTCAAAACCTCATAAAGAATTATGATCCAAAGATATACAATGATATTCAGATCCAGAAAAAATCTGCTCTGTTTTCAAAACAGAGTTCTCTGTTATTGCAGCCTTAACTTGCAAATTACAAAGACGCAGGGAATAAAAAGACTTAACAGCCTTGCAACAGAAGCGACAGATTTAGGAAAAAACAAACATCAACCAATGCATGTCAAAAGGCATGCTTTATTCGATGAAAGCAAAGCAAAAAGAAACTTTAAAGAAAAAACTACTTTAAAAACAAGATGCTGGCTAAAAATAGTGGATGACTTTGCCATGTTGGAAAAATAGGATCTTCGCATCACTTATCTTCATACTCCCCCTTGATGCTAAGAGGACTCACAATCTGATCTCGAAGTTTCATAAACTGATCTCTTGCAACAGCTTTGGTGAAGATGTCTGCTAACTGATCATGAGTGCTGATGTGTTTCAATTCAACTTCCTTCTTCTGTACTAAATCACGGATGAAGTGATACTTCAAATCAAAATGCTTTGTTCTACTGTGATGAACCGGATTCTTTGCTAATTTGATGGCACTTATATTGTCACAATAAATCACTGTAGGCTGAATCTGTTTCTCACCAATTTCTTCTAAAACTTTTCGAAGCCAAAGAGCTTGTGTACCTGCTGAGGTAACTGCAACATACTCTGCTTCTGTGGATGAGAGAGCAACCATGCTTTGTTTCTTGGAACTCCAAGTAATCAAACCAGAACCAAAAGAGAAACAATTTCCAGATGTAGACTTACGATCATCCATACTACCTCCCCAATCTGAATCACTAAAGCCAACAAGATTGAATCTTTTAGAAGAGTAGTAATGAATACCATAATTTAGAGTACCTTTCACATACCTCAAAATTCTTTTAGCTGCCTTCATGTGTATTTCTGATGGATTTGTCATATACCTTGAAACAAGTGAAACTGAATATGCTATATCAGGTCTTGTGTGGGTCAGAAACATCAAACTCCCAATAATACTTTTGTAAGCAGTCTCATCAACTAATTCAGCACCATCATTCCTACTCAACACAACTCCATGAGCACTTGGAGTGGAGTATGGTTTACAATCAACCATGTCAAACTTCTTCAACATATCTTTTGCATATTTGGTTTGGCAAATGAAAATTTCATTTTTACATTGATAAACCTCCATTCCTAAAAAATATTTCATGAGACCAAGATCTTTCATTTCAAATTCTTTCATCATAGCAATTTTGAACTCATCTTTCATCTTAGAACTGCTACCCATATACAACAAATCATCAACATACAAACTTATAATAAGAATATCATTACCTTCTTGTTTGTAGTAAAGGGTAGGTTCACTCTTACTTCTCTTGAAGCCATTCTCTTGAAAGTATCACTACTACATTAAGGGGTATGTTAAGACAATAATTTAAGACAATATGTTTTTTATTTTCTAATTGTCTTAAGTTAAGACAATAAAAAAAAACTTTTTCTAAAATAATGATTTTATTTCCCTTCCTACACTTTCCTTTCCCGCGTCATTTTTCATTTCCCTCCTAAAATGCATATTCCTTTTCGTTGGAGGCTGCGTTGCGGACAGTGAACTGGGCAGTGAATACAGTGTTTACCAGCTTGGGGGCAGTGTCACCAGCATAGAAGGCAGCGTAGAAGGCAGCACTTTTCAGGAGGTGGGGACAACCTGATATCAGGTGGCAAAGCAGAAACAGGCTGGGACCACAGAGAAGACAAAACAGAAAAAAGGGGTTTGTCTTCTGTGGCTTCCTCTATTTTCTGTTTCCTTGTTTTTTGTTTTTTTCAGTTTGTTATTAGTACGAGGACAATAGCACATGGGTTGCTTTGTTTTCTATTCAGTGATTCTTCATATATATTAACCCTTTGTTTTCTGTTCTATATTTACCATGGTCCTCGAGAAATTTGACTCTTAGTGTTTACCCTGTCAAACAGTTTTCATACCCTCTTTATGCTTCCGCATTTTAGATGCATACTTCCTGATAAACGTTGTGGACTTCAGATTTACTCCTGTCAACTGCTATTGCCTGAAAATTTCTAAAGCACTTTCAACAAATACATTTTGTGCGTATCCTACAGTTATTGCATTCCAAGAGACCACATTTCTTTGAGGCATTATTTCTAACAGGTCACACGCCTTGTCTGTGCTTCCACCACATTTTTTTGAGGCATTATTTCTAACAGTTCGTACGCCTTGTCTGTGCTTCCACCCTCTCTCGTTTCCGTGCTTAGGCTCTGTTTTTAGGCTCTATTTTTTTGCTTCTCTCATTTCTGTGCTTAGGCTCTGTTTTTAGGCTCTGTTTTTTGCTCCTCTCTCATTTTTGTGCTTAGGCTCTGCTTTTTGCTCTTTGATCCCAAAGGCTAGTTTGGGTGGGTGAGTCGTTTAGATTGCAGTGTATACGACAATGATATGGTTTGTTAATAAGTGCGAGAGAATGCATGGCAGCTGATCCCAACTGTCTACACTCTATACCGAGTCCTTTCTCTCATCTCCACTCCTCTCGGTAGGTTGTTGGTTGGTTTCATAACTTTCATTCCATCTCTACTTATTCTTCCCACTCTAGTCTCTCTTCCGCATCAAAATTGTTGTCGCAGTGGATCGAAGGTTTTATAGGTGTGTTGTCTGCCATTGTAGTGGGTAGGATATCAGGTGAGGATCAGAGAAAAACAGGATGGCCATGGGGAACGCATCAGAGAAGCACTTTCAACAAATACATTTTGTGCGTATCCTACAGTTATTGCATTCCAAGAGACCACATTTCTTTGAGGCATTATTTCTAACAGGTCACACGCCTTGTCTGTGCTTCCACCACATTTCTTTGAGGCATTATTTCTAACAGTTCGTACGCTGTCAACTGCTATTGCCTGAAAATTTCTAAAGCACTTTCAACAAATGCATTTTGTGCGTATCCTACAGTTATTGCATTCCAAGAGACCACATTTCTTTGAGGCATTATTTCTAACAGGTCACACGCCTTGTCTGTGCTTCCACCACATTTTTTTGAGGCATTATTTCTAACAGTTCGTACGCCTTGTCTGTGCTTCCACCCTCTCTCGTTTCCGTGCTTAGGCTCTGTTTTTAGGCTCTATTTTTTTGCTTCTCTCATTTCTGTGCTTAGGCTCTGTTTTTAGGCTCTGTTTTTTGCTCCTCTCTCATTTTTGTGCTTAGGCTCTGCGTTTTGCTCTTTGATCCCAAAGGTGGGGTTGGATTATCCTTGGCATCAAGAAGATATACGTACACCATTCCGAAGGAGCAACTAAACATGGGTATGGGACCAAATACCCATAACAGCATAACTTAACTCCTGCTTTCATCAATAGCTCGGCTATATATTGTATGAACGTTTTAGCCGAAACCTGTCTCACACTCCCGTGAAACCATTTTTCCAGGTTGTTTGACAGCTGCAGCATAAAATTTCTGGTAGACTTTATGCACCATAAATGAAACCTTATCCTTCCGAACTAACCTCCACTTCCACAATGCAGTTAATGATGTATGAATGCCAAAATCGATCATGTTATTTTACTCTATCAAATTCACTGAGTAAAGTTCACTACTCCACTAGGTACTCTTGGTTTCGTGCATGTATTTGGAGTAAATGCGATAAATGCTCTTAGCTGTAGCCATTCAGTCGGTTGCATTAATTAGCTTCTCATCACTGCCTAACTTGATTAAAGTGGATTTCAAAACAGACTTGCATAACACCTGCACAAGATCACAAACAAAAGATCAAGAGAGAAATACTAGTCACTTGAAGAACATCAAAGATCACAGGCAAAAGATCAGAGGAATAACAATCAACTAAAGAGCACCAATTAGTAATTCTACATTCCCTGATTTCCAGTCTTTAGCTGTTGCATACTGCCAAAAATATGTTACTTCAGTTGTCTGCATAGCTTTTAAAGAAAATAATGAGAAAATATATTTTAAATAACGCGATACCAAAAATTCCCCATTAAACTTTAGAAATACTCAAGAATGATGGCAAAAGAGGTAGTCCTGTTTGAGAAATCGAGTGTAAAGATGTTCATTTTATTATGATTATCTATTTCTCGTAGATTCTCTTGAATACAGTTAATAGGTGTTATACTGCTGGAGTAACAGAAAGAACAAAATTGAGACAACTATATTTTTTTTTGCATACTCCTAAGAACTATCCCTTAGTGCTCTGCTACTCATGAGTTCCTCAATAATAGAAATAAGAATGCTGCTAAGGAAGCTACCAACTCAAAAAATGCTCAAATATAGGGCGACCCCCAGGCTTCTCATTGTATCAGGCATCTAATCATAAAAGTACTCTTGCAAGCCTAAATATGTGAACACATTTGAAACACCAAATAGGATGTACTGAGGAAGCAGCCACAAAATGCTCATTGGAATTGTCGCTTGGGGCATGTCTATCAATCCATATTCCTTCATTTCTTGGAGCCTTTTCATTTCTGTCATTGCTGCAACAATCATAGAAATGACAGACATAAACACACCAACACCTATCCTCTGTAGTAGTGTTATACTATTGGAATTAATACTCCACCATCAAGGAATCAGTCAATTGTGCAATTATGTATGTAGGAGGAGTTTGAATATTAGTATTAAACTAACTGTATGATCTGTCCCTTATGATTTCAGTTAGTTGTCCATCTTATAGTTTGCTATCAATAAAACTCAATATGCTGTCAATCAACTACAACTAGATGTTGAATTAGTGACCAGTTATTTAGGAAAGTTGTTGGGTGTATTTTCACTATAAATATGTATCAGATTATACTGTTAATATATGCAACATTTGAGTTATTCTCTATTATGTTTTGCTGCTCTGTTCTTTGTTTTCTTTTGTTGTGTTCTATTTTATCATGCTATCAGAACGGGTCTGGGCATAACTCCCTCACGGGGGAGCCCAAGAATATTAGAGTAATTTTTCGTATGATGCATTTTAAGGAGATTTGATTGCAGCTGTGTAAAAGCTGCTTGCAGAAGTCTGCAGCTCGACTGCTTAGGAGGAGTTAGAGATTATGGGAGATCACAACCAAAAGAAGAATTGTAGTTTGTAAATGTGAAGCCAATAGGAGTGTATTCTTTGAAAAGAGAAAGGCGGTGTTTTATTTCTGCATTGTGATCTTAATGCATTTGTAATGTTTAGCATTAGGGGTTGTATGGAAGCAATATTTTTTAGTGGAGCATTTGTTGTGTGAACAACACCACTGTAAGTGTTATAAATACCCCCTTATTGTGAGAGATAATGAGTTGTAATGTTGTTACTGAAGGTTGCATTGAGAGGTTCATGTAAAGAACCTGTGTAAGCAGTTTAATATTTGCATTGTAAATGTCACGAAATTATAAGTGACTTATTGGAAGTGCCAAGGATGAGAATAGGAAAGTGTGAAGAGTTCCGAGGAAAGGAATGTATAAGCCATGGTTGGGAACCATGCCACCGATCAGTGTGATAGATGATTGAAGACGAGGTGTTATGAGATGATCTCGCCCATATATGAAAATATGGTCTGCATGTGGTAGAAGTCTACGTATGAGGTAGACAGTGTTGCACGAAATACAACATGGAATGAGAACCTTCCAGCAAATTATTGGCAGCTAACAAAGAAATGGTTGTAAGTTAAAGTCAGGTTTGTTTAACACTGACATAGATCCTTCGACAATGTGCAATGACAGTCAGCAAGAACAATTGTCTGTAGATAATTGTAATCTAAATGAAAATTTAGTGTAGTTTATTCATTAAGGGGGGAGGGGGGAGGGCGTTAGAAATAATGAAAAACTAGAACATGGGTCTCAGTTGACTAGGCCACCTCTTTCAATTTGATGATGTAGCATTAAGAGGGGGTGTTGGAATTAATACTCCACCATCAAGGAATCAGTCAATTGTGCAATTATGCATGTAGGAGGAGTTTGAATAGGAGTATTAAACTAACTGTATGATCTGTCCCTTATGATTTCAGTTAGTTGTCCATCTTATAGTTTGCTATCAATAAAACTCAATATGCTGTCAATCAACTACAACTAGCTGTTGAATTAGTGACCAGTTATTTAGGAAAGTTGTTTGCCATTGAGTGGGCTCGTATTTAAGCCATATACGCGACCACAGTATTCTTTTTCGAGGTCATGCCTTCCACCCTACATAGACAATATTCTTTTTGGGGAAGTCATGCCGTTCACGCTACACAAGGCTCCAAATGTCCATAGGTTATAACAGATCAAACTTCAGTTCTCCTCGTCCTCAATATCCGACGCTCCACTCATGAGGCACTGAAATGCCTTCTGGAATTTTAGATTCTCAGCTCCTAGTAGAGGCGACGAACATGGAGTTGATGGAAAAAATGGTGAATCTAGCAAAAGATTGTTAAGCGAGGAGGGGAGAAAAGGCCGAAAATAAGGGAGGTCGTTCAGGATCTGTTGTTGATCAGATGGGATTCAACCACGCGTGCAGCCTTCCCCCCGTCTTATCCACAACAGATCACGAAAGATCTCTCTCATTGTCGGCCTTTTCTCCCCCTCCACGCTTAAGCAAGAAGAAAAAAGAAGACAAAACTGAAAACTACGCACAAAACTATACAGAACATTGGCTTTGGAGGAGAATGTTCCTTTGTTAAATCAATTACTATTAATTTAAAGAGATTTTATGGAAAGGGTGTTGAAGATGATACAACTGTAATTGATTTACATGAAATCAAATATGTGTTGTTTTATTTTCTTGCACTCGATTGTTTTTAGCAATGACAATATGATTGCAGGCCTATAATGAAAGAATACTTCAATCGATTCCTTCAGGTGTTTAGGACATTGTTTTTTATGTTCTCTTAAAATTTGGGTTTTCCTCCTAAATATTTGTTAGATGCTTTAGGAGGGAAAGAAAATATTGGCATGTGTGAGGGTAAACTACTATCTAGTATGCCCACAATTAGACTTCACATTTTGTCTCTCCCCTCACTCAGATCCAAGAAGCATTACCATTCTTCTTCAGAATTATGTTTCATGTCTTCAGATTAAGAAGGCTGATTATTCGATTTGTGTTCATCCTGTTCCTAATGCTTCCATAGTAAACCTTGGAATTTTAGATTAAGCAGAGTATTTTACAAATTTTTAGAACATTCATTTCAGTGCATGCAAATTCTCGGTGCTTATAGATTTCATTTTTTTAAAGATATTAACAAACATCTTCAAAAGCATAGAACACAACGGGAGATTAAAGAGGGCATTTTTAAAGTGAAGGCTGCCACTACTAGCATGCATGTTATAGGAAAGGATTCTGATAATACAATGATCGGCATACGGCAAATTCATCGTTAGCAATTCACCAACGGAAAATTCACCGTCAACAATTCACCACGGGAAAATTCACTGGTCAATATGATAAGTGTGGAATGAGAGCGAGCCAAATTTTTAATATGGGTGTTAATATTCAAATTTTATATGCAAAATATGTGTAGTTTTTTTTATTTATGCATCAAATGGTGAACCTTATATCTTTTTTCTTTTGTACTACACTTTGGTGTTCTTTTAATTATCAAATATGTATTTGACACCCATATTTATGTGTTTGAACAAAAGAGTTGCATGGTTACAAGTGCAAACTCAAACATAATATTTTATTTTAATAGAATTTAATGTTCTATCATGTAATCTTTAATTGTTGTGAATTGGATTATCTTATGTCCCACCTCAAGCCATATTTTGATTTCTATTGTTTGTATTCTTTATGAGATGATGGGTAGCTATACTCATTTTTGTGTATTAATGAAATACATTATGTTAAACTATGATTGACACTTTATTATATTTCTATTGAAGTTTTTATATCTGAACAATAATAATAACTTGTTCTATTAATTGATCAAAATATGACAACTACCTTCACAACTATTGAAACATGCTCAACTACTAGGTCCTTTCCCCTATACACATTTACAAAATTATTTCTATCAATCTCATTTTTGTTAATTAGATGTTTTAAAGGTTGTTTCCTCAAATATTTTCTTAGCAAGTACAAAACTCATGTGACATTGATTTGTGAATATTTGTTAATGTGCATGATTGATGAAACTTGCATTAATTTGTAATATCATTCTTTAATTAGCATTTTTTTTCTTTTAAATATTTTTGTAGGTACATTGAAATGAACTTTGCTCTTGTAATAGTGAAATTTGCATATACGTGTTATTCTCTATTTAGTTTAGTCTTTAGTTTACCTTAATATATTTATATATACCTATAAATAGTATAATTTTGTGCAAAGTTGGGTCCCATTTTTCATGCTATTTACATATCACTTCCCCCTACCTTATCTATATAAATAGTGAACTTAATATATTAATTATATCCATACATTCCCTTCTCTCCATGTACAAGATCTAACTTAATATATTAATTATATGAATAAACCAGGATCTAACATTAGATTCAAATAAAAGGAAAGAATGGTAGAAGAGGGAAGAAAAAATAAATTAAAGCATTTTTTTAAAATTAAATATTGCAAATGACCTTTCACAACTTTTTGGCGTACCCATTGCACACTAAGGTACGATTGCTAGTTTGTAAAAGATGACTATAGATTTTGGGCAACAAATTCAACCACAATCTAATCTAGAAGATATCAAGTTGTGGCCAGCTTATCTTGTTTGGAGTTCTAGTTATTAATTGGACAGTTCTTACTCTAGTTGCATATGCATGTTCGGATTTGTTCTGAGCATTCTATTATAACCTAGCCATGTATTCTTATAGAAAGCATTGTCGTTCATATCGTTGAATGTTTCTAGTGTGATCATTGTTGGAGCTAAATGAGAACTAGAATTTGATCAGCAAATAAATGGTGTCTTTGAAGAATGCATGATCAACCGCATGTAGTTATCTACTGTCATTTCTAGTTCAACCACCAAGGACATAGTTTTCTTTAATTAGACATAGTTTTCTTTAATTAGTTTGTTTCCATGCATAATAAACTGTTGTATGAATAGTCTTTTTTAGCTTAAGTCAGTTTGCTTTGTTCTATTTTTAGACTATTTTTTTCATGCAATTAGTTTACATGTATTTTCCCTAAATTTAGTTTTCCTTGAACTACGAATAGCTTGTTCTATTTTTTATATAATGTGCTCTATATTTCCAGAATTAAGATACAGTTAAACAGAGATAAATATACAGTTATGAGCATTATTTTCCAGTTTTTCTTAATGCTGTTGTTCGCTTTCCAGTTTTTCTTAATGTTGTTGTTCGCTCTCTTTTAGAGCAGATTTATTAAGCTTTTATGTATTGATTATTGAATGTGATGATTTTTACAAATTTCAATAACAGTATAGTATTAGAGCTTTACTCTTAAATTCCTTCAATCTT